>PPHX03000025.1:0-54566 GCA_003705175.3 Torulaspora franciscae
TTCGGAGAGTCTGACGGCTGCGGTATGAGCACAACGCCGTTATCGTCAGTCTTGAGACGTCTCCCCGTGCTGGCGGACTGTACATCGCTCTCGGAATCGGGCGATGAATAGATGTTAAACGTCCCGGGGATATAGTCCGGGTGGTGGCGATCCGTGTACTTGTCCATAAGCTGTCAGCGCCCTGGCAACTGTGCGAATCTGGCTATCCAGCGTGAAGAGTTCAAAATTTGATGCTTGGCAAACAGCTCGGAAGATCTCGGAAGATAACCTCGAGATCTCACGTGCAAACGGTGAAAGACATAAGAAAGCGTCTGCAATACACAGTTTTCATCATCATATCGCACTTAGACTAGCCATGAGTTGTCCTATTCCTCTGGGTGTTGATGTTGGTCTTCTTAGCTTTAGTCCGGGCTCGCTCTGATTGGGCTTTGAGGTCACACAAATAAAAGGTCTTGGAGCTTGAGCGCAGTGGAACCCCGCTCAACCTTTGCCGCCAAACGGCCGCGTAACAACCAGCAAACGAATGTTGCCAATTTTTGGCCTTTACTGCCATAGCAGAAGCTCAGAAGTGGTCATCCTGCTTTATGCGCAAGCATAGCTTATTTCTATTTCGTAACAAGTCTTGTGACCCTTCTAGTGAGGGCGCTTCCTCTTGCATCATTGAGCGCGGTAAACTCCTGTTAAAGGCATCCGTTTTCAGCGCCGTAACTTCTTGACTGGTTCAACATCCTCTTGCTTAGAAAAACAGCCGCTTCAACAGGTTCCCGCGTGGAAATAATTACTTCCTTTCCTCGGGTCTTGGCGGAGCCTTCCCCACGCAAAAGTATTATTCGCCATAGGAATCAGAAGTCACGACCATTTCCCCTTTGTAAGAACCACCCCCCTCTAACTCTGTCCACCTCTAAGCCTTTTTGGAAGGAGGATGCTCCTCACCATTCCAAACAATGGAGCCTCAATACGATGTTACCAATGGCGCCTCGAAAACTCAGTCATAAGGTCGACTCTGACTCGTGGTTTCCGTGGTCAAACATCCACAGGCGCCAATTACCAACCACCCATTGAAGTTGCCGCTTGGCAGTGGTGCTCGCAACAGTAGAATCGACAGACCAATTCCCAGAAAGAAACGGTCGAAAAGTAGTTGGGTGCCAGCATTAATTGCTGTCGAAATTGGCGAAGCTCTGGATGCACGAGAAGTGGAAGAACCACCGAAAGGCCTTTTATACTTCGGAGCTCATCTTTTTTGTCCTGTGACTTGCAGCGTTCGTCGTTCTCACCTACCACTATTCAGACTGCATTTACCTGTTCCACTAGTTTCAGATTGGGCATGCGACTATCAGCACTTCAGGCGCCCTTATGTTACTTTTTGACATCTCCTACGCACTAGCCCTGCACAACGTCATCATCTCGATGGCCAACAAGCCCTGGCGCGAAGATTCCTTTCATTCGTCCGATGGACGGATCTGGCTATGGACTGCATTATCCTTGGTGCATAAAACCAGAATAGCACAGCCTCTTCTCCAATCTATACAGCTCTTTTTTTAGCCAATATCCAGATATCCTCCCATTGTTCCCATCATGGTGCGGCAGAACACCTTTTTTCAGGGTCCAGGGATCTCAAGCGAAGTATTTAAGGGAAGGGGTTTTCGGGTCTAAATTTGTATCTTGTCGCTTCCGATGACCCAGATCTCGGGTGATGTCTGAGACCAAACCACCTTCCAGAGTGCTGGCTAAACCGGTTGGATGCTGCTCTTCATTAGCGACTGCCCGAGTGGTGCGCGCTTACCAGCTTGTTATAACTGTGATAGCGCTGGCGCTATGTGCACGCACTTCTGATTTCTACGAGGCGCCCTCGGAGGCCGCTTATGCGGTAGCCGTGTCGGTTTTTTCGCTGGTGTACCTGATTGCGATTTTCTTTGGGACACTGTTCGCGGGACCCTATTTTATGGTAGGCCCTGTGCTGTTGAGCGAGATTGTGATGTTGATCTTCTGGTTTTCTGCGTTTATCGCCATGGCGGCTTTTTTTGGCGGAGACAACTGTAGCTACTTCTTTTACGAGAATAGGTGTGAGGAAGCAAAGGCGGCTATTGCTATGTGTGCGCTCTGTATGGGTCTGTTTGCAGGCTCCCTGGTGCTTTTTGTGGTCAGCGCTGTCATCCCGCTGTCGAAATCGTTCGGTGCACGGTACCTGTGGCGTTGGGTTCTTGACGCGGAGGCTACCTTTGACCGCGGGACTGGTCTGGTAATTTACAGTACGTCCGCGTGGGTGCCGGATCCCGAAGCTGGTGTGCCAGCGTCCCCGGTTGGTACGGAAAAGCCAGTCGAAGATACGGATCGGGCATTATTCCAGGAGTCTCTGGGCGAGCCAGTGGTTGCTGAGCCAGTTGTAGACCACACAATTGACGTGCCTCCCAGCGCCCACAGTCGCTAGTTTGTAGTATTTGCTTCAGTTTGTAACGTTTGTAATGTCTAATTGATACCACGCCTAACCTAGCATGCAATCTCATGAGACGAGACTGGAAGTTGGAAGCATAGCTCTTCTTTTGGGTGTACAAGATGCCATCATCGTACTCATTAAGTATTATGCGTTGGCTTACGCGTCTTGTGGGGTTCTCTATATTAAGAGCTGTGAGGCGTCATTTAGCCGCTGAGCAGGATTATAAATTTGAACCTCAGCAGGTTTTTCCTGATTTACGATATCAGAATTCGCTGAGATGCGATTTTTACCTCGAGGAGTTTAACCTTGTTATTGAATTTGACGTGATTCAACATTTTGAGCCCGTCGAAGCCTGGGGAGGTCCTGAGAAGTTTCTCAAAGTGCAAGCTCGAGATCGCCTGAAGGACGAGTATTGCACTAAGAGGCGGATCAACCTTCTCAGGATGAAAGATGGCCAAAATGTTGTGTATGAAATCCAAAAGTTTATTGAAATGATAAGAGCTAATGAGAAAGATATAATTTTGCATATGATATATGGCAATCTAGCCACTTTGTAGTTGTCTAACTATTTCGGCGAACTTGACTGAAAAATGAAAATTCAAAGACCAAAATTGAAAAACGATGAATTGAAATTCAAATAAGCTAGTACATAATTATCTATTCGGCAAAGTGCTTCAAGATCTCTTCAGCAGCCTTGATACCAGAGACAAGCATAGCGCCGAAAGTTGGACCCATCCTGTTACAGCCAGCCAACTCAGCGACTTCCATACCAGCAAAGTACATAGAGTTGACACCGCTGTACTTACCAGCGTTCTTGACAACGTCAGCTTCGGCGTGGTTCATGTCTAGACCCTTCATACCACCTAGCTTCTGGTTCTTATCAATAGAAACAATTCTCTTAGCAGAGAAAGCACCGAAAGGACCATCGTGGCCGGTCGTGGACAAAATGACACCGTGCTTGGCAGATGGATCGCGGGTACCATCATTCTTGTAACCAGACAATTCGATGACGTTAGGATCCATGCAGCACTGAGTACCGTGGGCTTGAGTGACCAAAGTCCAGTTGGTCACAACACCAGCGACGGTAAGTTCACCATTTGGACCATCTGGTCTGGTAACCAGGTCCTCGACGGCTGTGGCGTTGAACAGCTTGACGTTAGGGAACTTGAGAACCTCAGAGATCACAGTGGTGATAAACAATGCGGCGTGTTTGACAACAACATAATCACCCTCGTCCTCGTAAGGAACTTTCAATTCTTCTAAGAAAAGATGACCGGGCTTTCTAATGATCATAGCACTCATTAGACTGCCAGACAACCAGCTACCACCACCGCAGGCTACGCTAGCCTCGATGATGGTAACGGTCAAGTCTGGTCTGTTCTTGGCGATAACGTAGGCGGCCGACAGACCGGAGGAGCCGGCACCGACGATGATCACATCAGAAACGGCGTGCTTGTCGAGGTCCTTGAAGTAGCGGGAAGTCATGGCACGGGAGACAGTGGACTCGCGAATTGGAGTGAACTTAAAGTCTGACCAGTCATCGGTCTTGACGACGTCGGAGAGGGCGTGGCGGATGGAACCAGCGTTGAGTTGCAATTGGGCGGTCTGGGTCTGAGTAGTGGTAGACATTGTTACTTATCAGGGTGAGGTGTTGAAAGAGCCAGAGGAAAAGGACCTATAGCTAGAATTACAGGCCGTATTTATACCCTCCGGTTGCGATTGCAAGCGTCCTCGAAACCTGGCCAATAATGAATTATAGTCCACAGCATAGCATGAACCTAGTGAGACTGCACGCAATTGCAAACGATTGCACTGGTAGTTGCATTAGCATTAGAATGGGGATCGAGACGTATTACATTAGCGACTCGACGGCCCTAATCACATTAGCAGCCTAGGATCGCCCTTGACCCAACATAAACGAATTGAATTAGGGCATAAGAGCCTATGCGTCTGGATCGGAGACTCAACAGAACCTACTACGGTCGGGATGGCAGCGCAGAGGCAGCCATATTACATTATTGTTCAAAGGGTTGTATTCAAAGGGCAGTGCAGACGGACGTGATTCATATTCGATGCAACCTGGCTCATTACATTAATGCTACCAGGGCACTATTCGAGTGTGCATCGGTACAAACTAGTCATAGCGTTGATCTGTTGTACTCGGCCGAGATGCGTTTAGAGAGATGTGCGCGATGAATTTCAAATTCTCGCTCAATTAGATTAGTACTACATGTCTGTATACAGAACAATTATACAAACGATAACAAGCGACTACTCGTCCTCGTTTTCGTCGTTTTCGTCGTTTTCGTCGTTCTCGTCTTCCTTATTGTCCTCGTTCTTTCCCTCAATCTCCTGATCTTCTGGATGTTGTTCTTCTTCGTTGTGATGTTGTTCCTCTTCTTGTTCCTCTTCCTCGGGCTTCTTGTGCTGTTCACCGTATACTTTACAGTAGTCAAATGCCGAATCCTTCAGACACTTGAGCGTTTGTCCTATGATGGCATTCGCTTGCTCGCTAATGTCGAACTTCTCCTGTAGCTCCTTCTCCTTATACATCCCCAGGATGTAGTTGAGGAGGCCGCGCACGGTGACCACACGGGTGTTGATGTCGGCTTCCGAAAGAGTTATACTCAAGTAGTCTTCATATTGTTTTGTGTGGGGGTCCTGTCTGACCACGTCCCAGTGGGCGATGGAGTTTGGACTGATGATGTTTTTCTCATCACAGTAGGTGTCCTTCAGATCCCAGGAGAGCACATCGATATTGAACGCTAGCGCCGGCACGAGAAGCTCCTGACTGTAGACTCCGTCATGCTCGACCAGGATGCTGAACATGGGGCGGTAAAAGTTCTCGGCGCACCCACAATCGCTGATGTGCTGTTTGGGGAATCCGACCCAGAGCTGCTGGTCCCTGACTTGTGGTAGGATCTCCGGTAGGGGCACGAACTGTGTGCCGCCTCTGAAACCGCCGAATCTATTTTCCTCGCTGATCTGCAGGGTGTCTGCTTCGAACACCATCTCGCAGAAGCCGTCGTTCAGAGAGCACTTCAAGATCTCAAGCGGACTGAAACTGTAGATGAAGTGGATGAAGCCACGGGACATCGTGGTCTCCCCGAGGTTCTTGTGGAAGAACGGCGTCCAGTTCTTTTCCACGCCCTTTTGTTCACGCCCCAAGATTTGCATCTTTAGTATCGGGTCGATCTTCCTCTGTGGCATCATAGTCACCATGATTCTTCTAGATAGCTCGTCGTCCCAGATGTTGAACACGACCACCGGTTCTTCGTATCCATCAGCCTTGCGCAAGATGGCGTGCGGATCCTCAGGTCCCTTCCAGTCGCCAGATGCAACGAACGGAATGTTCAGCACGGTGGGGTAGGTCAGGTAGTACTTGGACAGAATTCGTTCTTTTCTCTGGGAGGCCACTAACTTGTTCTTGGCGTTGTTGACGACGCACGAACTGTGGGCTGCAGAACCAGAGATGTATTTAGAACAGTCCTCAACACCGAGTTCGGATTCAATCTGCTTCAAGGATTCCTCCATATTCTCTGGGCGTGGCACATCGACATACGGAATACGCTTACCCTTGATCTCCTTCCAGTTCTTGTCAAAAGCCTGCGCTCTCACCAACGACATGTGCGGCATATCCCTGACGCCGGTCTTCGAGTAGATGACTCTTGAATACGCAACATAACACTGCTCGCTCTCGAGCCACACAGCAGAACTACCAAACTGGAACCAGTTCCTTCGCACTATCTCATTCTCGCTCATGTCTCTTTCGGCTTCCTCGTCTGAGACTTCGGTCCACAGGAAGCTCGGCTCGCTCAACAGCTGGCGACGACACTCCTTCAGGTTATCTCCCAGCAGCAGTTTATCCTTGGAGTGGTAGACCTCGGCTTTGTAGGCCAAATCGGGACACGTGGCGAGATCCTTGTACTCGTTGTGGCTCATCTTGGCATCGATCTTCTCGCGATCTTTTGCAGACTTCTTAGCCTTCTTTTCAAGCAGCCTATGCACGTCTAGATTGGAAACAAATCCAGTCAGTCTCTCCGGAATGTAATCCTGATTCAGAACTCGTTCACTGATCGGAGAACGGCTCCATTGACTATGTTTGAGCAGTTCAGAGACATCCGCATGCAACAGATCGCGTTTGCGCTCGACAATCTCCGTATTGCGCAGAGATCTGGCTCCATTGAGCCCATCAAAATGGTCAGGCCTAGTCACAGCGATCTTGGTTACCAAAACACCCACCATCACAAGCAAAACCAACAACAAGTTGGACCGTCTTCTGAACAACAACATTGTCAATCTGGAGTAGAAATTCGCAAAACCTCCCTGGACGTTCTTGACTTTCCACGAAATGTTGTCGGAAGATAACAGGCCCACAGCATCCTGTGCCCTTTGTTTGAATGTAGGTTTCTTCGAGGAACCCATTGATAAGAGAAGACGGAAAAACTGAAATCTGTCCTCCAACTACTCGAAAACTATCCTTCTAGTTTCGATCCCTTCAACCTCCGACTTCTTCAAAGTCCCAGGCTCTTGTTTGTTCAGGCCAACTTTTCAGGCTTTTTTCACTGCCAATTCTTTAAACTCTTCGAGATCTCACCAACTTAACAAGATAGATATTAGTTCAACGAAATAAAGTGCCCCCGTAGTTCGAGAGGAGTGCAAGGTAAATAGAAACGTAAACTGGCGATGCAGGCTCGCCAGCTCAGAAGTCACTGCAAAGATACCGATTAGATGCACACGCGTTGGACGCGGTTGTACCTGTGGCGTATCTAGCTGCAGAAATTCGCGGCTGGCCAGCTCATGGGCCTACAATGCTGCCAAGCAACGGGATCTGGAATGTTGCAGATCGACAGAAATTATCCCAACATGCAACACTATAAACAGTAAAAATCATATACCATTAGAAGCACAGCTGAAGACGCCCCCGTAGGCGTCCAATTTATAGTTATTGATGATACTCTGGACAGATGCGTAGAGCCCGGGACCCAGGATGTACAAACCGGTCCCAATGAGACAGTAGGACATCAGATAGTGGAATTTCTCCCACGCGGTGAGATTCGAGTGGTTGCCGTATTTCACCTTTCTCAGCCTGATGTAGGCTAGGCCCCAGAACACGAACCCGAACCAACAGTCGAACAGGGATGACATCAGCGAAAGCAGATCGGAAAAGAACGGGATCACCTCGGCGACGATAAACGCTCCGACCCAGGTCAAGAATAGCACAAAAACCCAGAAAAGCCAGCTGGTCTTGGTCCACGAGTAACGATGTGGGGACTTCTTGAATATCTCATCGTAGATCAGTTTGCTCGAGATGTTGGAGTAAAGAGCGCCGACGAAGATGATGGTGGGGATCGCGAATGAGAAAGAGATGATCTTGTATTTTCTGATTAGCGAGCCGAACGCTGGAGCGGTCACGTAGGTGTTGCCGACGTAGACGTAGATGATGGATCCTGCCACAGCGAAAATGACCACTTCGCAGGTAGTAACAATCCACAGCACTTTCTTGAACTCGCGGGGATTCTTCATCTCAGAGATGAACTGAGGATAGGTAATCTGACCCACAAAGGTGTAGACGATGTTCAGGAACGCGCTCATACCGTCCACGAACGAGGTCCCTTTCTCGGGGAACGCCCTAAACACCACGGGAGAGCCGTCGAACTTGTAGGGGTGGTCCTGCACACCCACAAAGATCATGGCCAGCAACACTGCGATAAACATCGTAGCGGCCGAAAAGTACCCGACCCACGACATCTGCGAGAACGTCCTTGGCACCGAAAAGACCAGCGAGATACCGGCCACAATCGCCGTGAACCCGACCGAGCAAATCGAATGGTTCGTCACCGTGTTCAGATATTTCGCCCCGACTAGAACATGCAGACCCTGGATCAAAGTGTTGTTAGCTAGAAAACAAACCATAGTAGCGTACCAGGCCCAGCGGGAGCCCCCGAGCAAGTATTGACCGATATCACAGACGTTTCTCAGATGAGGGAACTTTTCACAGAAGTCGGTAATAATCAGCCCAGTGTACATAACCGTAACAGCGACAAAGACAGTCAGAATGAGGCCCGGAACCAACCCCAGAACAGAGTAAGACCAAGGGAACGACATGATAGCTAAAACAATGTACTCGGACAACATCAGTCCCGCAGTATGCTGCCACGAACAAGTACGATACGTTTGGTTGAACTGCTCGTCCTCAGCATTACTCGAACTGGTCACCGTAGTAGCTTCCGCCAACCCGTTCTTGTCGCCTATCAGCGACATACTTTCCTCATCTCGAGGCTCCTTATTCTCCTGGGTCCTGAACAAGGTGGTGTGCTTCGAAGACATTGTCGACCCTTCTGAACAATGGCGAAAAATCCTTGGCAATCACGCTCTAAGAACTCTATATTTCTATGTTCTATCCTCGACATCGAGGATTGCTCGAAGCGAAGCAGTCTACTACCGGTTTCTTCTTTCAACAGTAAGAAACTGTGCATATGTAAGAAAACGTGGCTCGTTTCTTGGTAGTTTGCTGCATGAAGCCGCCACGGGCAGTGTCTTTCTGTCAATTCAAACTGCAAGAGCCAAGCAAGTTTCTCCCGGCCAACTACAGATACGGCGAAAAGACGTAAGGTGAAGAATGGCGCTACCGGCCAGGGAGGTCGGTTGCGTGGGTTTAGGCAGATTCAACATCGGAGGTTCGATTGTCGCTGAATAAATAATACTGTGCTCGAATAGATATATAGTTCTTCATATATGGTTTATTTGCATGGATGGACGTTTATTGTTTAGTTGCTCTTTTCTTTACAACTCGTCTGCAAAAGGCAGCTTGGAGACATCACCAACAGCGACGTAGTTGAAATCGCCGAGCTTGAAGTTGCCGACGGAGCCGGTCTTTAGTTCTGCTGGGACAGAACCGCCGTCGTACTCGAGGGCTAGCTTCAAGGATGCGTAGTCCTTGGCCACAGAGAGGTCCTTATCCTTCTTGAGCTCGGACACAACCTTCTTGATGTCCTGGGCAACAGCAGCGCCATCAGGCCCTTTGACGTAAAGGGAGAAGAAACCGGTGTCCTGGAACCTCTGCAACTTGGCGGAGTGAACCGAGGGGGCTAGGTCAAACAATGGAGAGGTGACGTAACGAGCAAGCACCTCGTACTGCGCGAATTTCTCCTTCGAGACTGGCACGCCAATGGCAGCAACAGAGTCTGCGTCTGCGAATCTGGCTCTTGACTCGCCCGAGTATGTCTTTGGAGCCACGGAAGCGGCCAACGGAGAACCGGTTGGCAGAGAGTTCAACAAAGACTCGGAAACGAACTTCTTCAAATCTGCCTCGTTGACGCCCTGACCCACGACCTCGATGTTCTCTTTGGTGTACACCTTGTCCGCGAACTCCTTGATGTCATCCAACGTGACTTTCTCGACTCCGTCGTACAACACAGTGTTGCCCAAACCTCTCCTGTAAGTGACGTTGAACAGCAGCTCCTCGGCCTTCTTGACAGGGCAGGTCTGAGCCACAGCCAAGTCGTGGAGTGCAGCTGGAAGCACCACCTCCTTCAACTCGTGCGCTTTGAAAGAAGTCTTGTAAAGCACGTTTCCGAGCGCGTTGACGTAGTATGGAAGATCCTCCTTCAAAAACGTAGCCTTGAGCGTGATGTACTCCCTGTCCACGATCGACTCGAATCTCCCACCCAGCAACTCCGACTCTCTGACCAATCTCAATGCTGACTTCCCACTGGTGTTCTGGAAGTTGAATCTCGACAACAAGTGCGAAACACCGTCCTTGGTCGCATATCTCGAACCCGCATGCACTTTCACGGCAAGAGAAGAGATTTTGCCCGAACCATCAGTCGCACTCACGGTGTAACGTCTTAAAGATTGCTTGGCAAATTGTAATCTGGTAGCAGACATCCTTACTATTCTTTGCTATGTCTTACCAAACCTCTGTGGTTAACACCTGCTATTGTCAACGAAGGAAGAGTTAAAACTGAGAACTCGTTACACGCATCCACCCACTACAGACCATCCAGAGCGACCCACTGACAGTCAACACTGACAGTCAACACTGACAGCCAATACTGACAGCCAACCAGACCCATCCTTGCGAACCAATGCTACACCATCCATGGGAACTATCGGTATCCTCACACTCGAGCCCAGTATGCCCACTGTCTGCTTGCTGGTTCCACAGCTGGTATGGGAAACTGTGCTGCTGTAAAATTTGCGGCCTCTTATTGGTTCGTTGCCCGTGACTGGAATAAGCGGCGCTACCAAACGTTGATTGTCGTACTGGGACAGCGTCTATTGGGCTCCAAGGATGCCCAGCTTGTGGTGCGCTTGTCGCGAGCTGTGAGGCAGTTTGGCTGTGTTTGGCGCACGCTGGGATGGTGGCCGGAGGGCAGTGGATTTGCGAGTTTTGGTTCGGCAAAAGGGTCTGCAGCCGCAGTGGGAGTGACTTTCGCGGAGCAGACAGAAGACACGGAGTGCAATAGCACGGGACGGCGGTTCACTGGTCAATTGCTGGTGAACTGGCGGTGATAGAGGGCGATGAGATGGGAAAGTGTGTCACGTGACTGAATTTTTCACGCCGGCGAGTGAAAAATTGGTCATCTTGAAGAGTTATGGCTGCTCGATGAGCATGGGCAAAGCAGGGATTGCTCGCGGTTTAAGGCTATTATGAGTTCAATGGCACCTGCAGGAGGTGCACAGGGTTCTGATGCGCTGTCCAGTGCGGTTTTGTCCGGGACTGGGACGTCTGTGGACGACAGAGTGACGGTTTCTTCGCTGGAACAGCGGACATTGAATCCTGAGTGGCTATTGTACAGCGAGCTGGCCAAGCTGTATTTGGGAGAGCGGGCGGCTTCGATTATGGATGTTTTGGTGTCGAAGGGCCGGCTGAGCGTTTTTGAAATCCAGGAAAGACTGGTCGATCTGGACTTAAGAAGCATAAGAACGGCGTTAGTGTCGTTGATACAGATGAGATGTGTCAAGTACTGGGAGGAGCGCACGCCTGCGGGCCGTACTGTGACGTACTACTACGCCAATGAGGAGGGGCTTCTTTTGTTGCTCTACTCGGGACTGATAATAGACGACGTGAGCCAGTGGTTTCCGCAGTCCCGTCTGGCGGCGCAAATTGTGCACAACATTCTGTCGCTGGGCTCCATGACAGCGAAGGACTTTTTGGCCAACTCCAAAGAATCAAAAGCTGAGATCATGGCGGTGTTTGTGCAACTTTGCGAGAACGAGTTCTTGTCGCCGTTGACCAAATTGCACTATACACCGATCGGTGACCTCTGGACCCATCTTTATGAGAAAGAGTACAACGCGATTCCCAGAACTTCTACGTTATCCGATCTGAAGAAGAGAAATGAAGCAAAAGGTAGGGCGAAGATCGAATTCCAGAAGCTCACAGGCGCCGCTAGTGATACTTCTTCCATTCTCACAATCGACCCAGAGACTTCAATGAGAAGCGTGGTGGGCACTGTGCCATTGGTCATCAATTTGGAAAGATTTCTTAAAGCAAGAAGATCCAAGCATTTGGTGAAGTTCGCCAGCACCAGGGTCGGGTCCATTTCTGCCGAAATTTATAAGGTCGCTCTGAGACTCACCGAGAAGAAAACGCCTCCATTAGTCGATCCATTAACGCATACTGGCCTGCTTCAGGAACTAGATGAGGCAAAGGCCATTGAGGAGGAGCAAGAGCTCGCTGAAGAAAAGACTAAGGGAGTTATATTCAACGCTCTGGATATTTCAAAGTATTTACCGTCAGGTTTGGATCTTCGCGGAACTATTGTTTCGAGCTTGAAGAGGGATAAAGGCTCTCGTGGTGCTAGCGATTCCCAGTCAACTAAAAGGCTAAAGACCGAAGACGGTTTTGTCATTCCAGCATTACCAAACTCGGTAAAGAATGAGGACGATGGAGAGGAAGATATGAGCCTAGACGAGTTAGATGAAAACGATTCAGATCCGCATTCAGTCTCTCTGATCACCAACCATTTGAGACTGCTCGCATCTTCCAGCATACCTTTCTTGAAAGAGACCAAGCCAGGTGTTTATTACGTCCCTTACTCTAAGTTGGTCCCTCTGCTGAAAGCGTCCATCTACGATTATCTACTTGCATCGACCCTAGGTCCTTCTGCGATGCGTATACGCCGCTGCGTATGTGCCAACAGCCTTATTTCTGAAAAGGTGATAAACTCAACGGCGCTCATGAAAGAGAAGGATATCAGGTCAACAATTGCCTCCTTAGTCAAGTATAACGTGGTAGAAATACAGGAGGTTCCAAGAACAGCGGACAGAGCCGCATCAAGAGCTGTATTTTTGTTCAGATCGAAGGAAAGGCATGCTTACGATTTTATGAAGCATAATTTAGCATGGAATATCGGAAATTTGTTGCATAAGAAAGGAAAGCTAAAGGAGGGAAACGTGGATCTTTTGACTAAGGCCAACAGAGACGACGTCAAAGGCAGAGAAACTGAGCTTCTTTTGCCTAGTGAACTTAATCAATTAAAGATGGTCAATGAACGAGAGCTTAATATAATTACACGCGTGTGCAGGGTCCTGTCGTTATGGGAGGTGTTTAAGCTTTTCTGAATAGCTAATAGTAGTAAGATAATTGTCCATCTCTAATCAATAATTATATAAAACGCACTTTGACCTAATAACACTCATTTAAGAGATTCAGAGCTGCAGGGTTAGTGGGACAAAGAAAAAGACTTCTTTGAATACTTTTCATGTCGCCCTGAGAACAGTAAGACTCACTCAACTGATGAGCTGTTACTCTGTTCTGACCATCAACTGCAATTCTAAGTCCAATCTTTTTGTCAACGGCTGACCAGGCTGTGTGATCGTTCATGAAAAAGAATGAAGACCGTTGCCATGACTCACCAGTATCGAGTTTCGATCCAAGGCGGTTGTTTATCTGTTCTACCAAGAAAGGAACATCTCTGTGCTTGTCAGCAATGAGGTCTGGTAAAGGAAGTTTGACAAGCCCGCTGAGAATTGCTTTTAGATCGTCTTTTCTGTTTTCGAGGATAGAGATGGCAGCAATTGTGAAGCTCATCAGAAGATCTGGTCCGTTTGTTCCAACGTATTCCATCAGCTCTTCTAGCGCAATGTCTTTCGCATCATCAGATCCCACTTCATACAGTATTTTAGCTGTCAAAATAATCAAGTGCTTCGAGTTCTTTGACAGCTTCAAGAGCTCTTGGAGGTGCTGCAAAGTTTCATCGAAGTTATCACTGAAAAAATATGCTAAACCCAAGGATATGTGGTTCGACAAAACTGGAATGGACTTTTCATTGTCCGCGCACTCTGCCAGAACACTTAGGGACAAATTTGCATCATCAATGGCGGATTGGTAATTCCCAAAACCCAACTGTATCCGAGCAGTCTGAGATTTGATTATAGCGTAGTTGTACAACGCTTTGTCATCCTGTGCCTTCTCAAACCTGGCTTCCAAAGATTCAGCCAACTTAAATGCAATCTCCTGGGCCTTAGGAAACATGTGTAATCTCTCGAAAATCAATAATGCGCACTGAAGCGCGAACTCGTCATCAGGCTGTTCTTTAAAGTATTGATCGAGACCGTATGCAGCAGCAGTCAATTCTTCAATGACCTCGAGGTCCCTCTCGTCGCTTGAATGACCAATGCGATGCTGGAGGACACTTTTGGCGTAAAGCAATTGGGCTGCCTTCGACCTGCCGTTTGACAATACGAATGCGTGACCAAACATTTTGTAGCTGTCGGCAAGATCTCCTTCCCTTTCACTGATCAGAGCAATTCCCAGCCATGGTGAGGAATTTTGAGGTGATAGGCTTTGAGATCTCTTGAGCACTTCCTTTGCAAACTCCACATCGTTATTCTTTAAGGCGAGTACCGCTAGATTGAACCACACATCGATTTCCCTTGGAGCCAATGCTGATGCTTTGATGTAACAGTGTTGAGAGACTCTGTAGTTCAGGTCCATAGTTGCTATTCCTAAGCCAATCCAGGCCTCTGGAGTATTAGATTGGTATTGAATGGACTTCTTGTAAGATGTAATAGCAGCATCCCTGTACTTTGTTTCTTTTAAAGTGTTGTAAGCAGTAAGCTCTGCACTGCCAATATTGTACCATAGTGAAGATCTTACAGTTCTGGTAAGCTCATCAAAATTATCCGCTGTGATGGCATATTTGGCTGATAGAATGAGAAATTTGCAAGCAATCGAGATATTACTATCATCAGTCCCAGAAAACAACCCATCCAAAACGACGTCATCTAATTCATCTATCTCTTTAGTGGTATCGGAAACCTTGATACTGCTGTAGATTGATACCAAAGATTCTATTGGTAAACGATCGACCTCCGAAGCAAATAAAACATACAGTTTTAATGACTTTGTAAGCGCTAGCCAGAGATTTTGACCATGGCACCCTAGTTCCGTCGTAGCGTACTGGAGCACCTCGATGACATTTTCAGCAACCGACAAGGCCTTTCTCAAAAGTCCTTGAGAATAAAGATCAAGCGCATATTCCACAAGTGCACTGGCTAAAGAAACCTGGAATATTTCTTCAGAAGGGGCAAGATTTGTAACGCTTTTTAAGATCTGGATACTCTCAGGATACTCACCCAGCGCAGCTAAAGATTGGGCCTCGAGATAACGGCAGTGCAAATGCTCCGGGTTTAGTTGCAAGGCTCTTTCAAACACTTTCAGAGAAGCCTTAACCCGCCCACAAGTATAATATGCCTGACCAAGTCCGACCCAGGACTCAACATCCTGAGGATCGATACGTAGTGCGGATTGAAACCACTCAATGGATGAAGCTTCTTCTTGAATCTCCAAATAGTAAACACCTACGACCCTGTAGGCCCAATTAACCTCTTTCGATTTCCGTTTAGCCTTTTCTGAGTCTAATAAGCGCTTTGCAACAGCGGAAGCTGCTTGCCAGTTGCATAGATCCGCATAATTCTCTGATAGATACTGAGCCGCGACAATATCCCCTGCGTCAAGCTCGAAAGCTTTATAGTAACACTTGAAAGCTCTAGCTTTATCAAAGAAAAAAGAAGAGTAAATATCACCCAATGTCGAAAAACTTGCGGAGAAAGTATCCAAAGTTTTGATTGAACTCACAAGCTGCTTGAATGCCAGTTTAACGTTAGTATGTTCTTCGGTCGGATCCCTCATTTCAAGCATAATATGCACCTTTGCTTGTCTCCATATATTAAGGGCTCTGAATTCGGCCGAACGAAGGTCAGTGCCTTCAATATTGGCAAGAACTTTCTTGAAAATAGCCAACGATTTTTCTAGATTACCTAGCTGCGCTTCGTTCCACCCAAGTTCAGATAACACCTCCATATTATCTGGGAACTCTGTCGCAACTTCACTTAATAGAGACTTAGCATCAATCCATTCTTCTCTTTCAACAAATATAAGACCTTTTCCCAATTTTGCATGTGTGTTTTCTGGATCATCGCTCAGAACCTTTTCGAACAGACTCAAAGCTGTATTGTGATTTTTGGGAGCGTCGATGTACGTATATAGAATAGCCAAACTCAACGTGAATTGTTTCTTAGAATTCGAGAAGCTACCCCCCAAGTCTCTATTTTTGTAAGCAATCACAGAAATTCCCGTCTTAACGTATGGCAGAGCAGCTTCATACTCTCGTGAGTACAAATAATACTGCGATACCACACGATTAGCGAGAATGCTATTTTGAACTTTGGAAATATTTTCAACCAGAGCATCAACAACTTCTTCTTCCAAAAGTCCCGGTGCTTCATTATCTTTTTCCATCATTTCATTTAAAGCGCTTTTTTCACCTTCATCAAAGTCTGCCAAGTCCCGAGCATCTTCCAACTCTTGTGATCGGGTTGAAGATTCCTGGAACTTTTTGATATCGTACTTTGAAAAGCTGGACGAAAGCCAAGCGTAAAGTATAATTGCCAAGGGCTCTATCGGGAATTTTTTGAAGAACTTTAAGATGAGTTGTTGATCCATTTTATCCAGATCTAGGTAATCTTGCCATTCAAAAAACGATTTCCAGGCCAGCGGGGATTTGTGGTCTACAAGCACCATGTCTTCGACCATTCTCTTGACGTCAAGGAAGTATAAAGCCTTCAACTCCTTGGGCATAGATTTGAGAACCAGAATCCTATATTCCAGCCAATCACTCTCCAGATCAGCTCGTAGGTCATCATCGTCGGTAATATTTATCAGTTGGTTGTACAGGTATTCAAGTTTTGAATCCTTATAAACATCCCAAGCGAGGGCGCTCATCTTTATCTGGTATTGGGGATCTTGGGCGCTCAATTTCAGTCTTTCGCGGCTAACAATCTTTGATATGTGCGTCTTTTGCTTCGCATCTAAGATGTCGATTAGCTCTTTCAGAGCCTCTTGAGGGGTTATGAAGTGCCGACCAAATCGTTCTGACATTGGAGACCCAGGGATCATATGCCAAAGGAACGATTCTCTGCTTTCTGGATTCTTCTTAAGAAATGTGCGCAAGCTGTGGATTAGTTCTACCTGCGATTGCTCCTGCTCAAGCAGGAGACTAGCGTATTCCCCATTGAGATCAAAGTATTGATCATACGACACCACCTCAGGTACCACATTTGGGCTATTTAAAAAAAGTATCAGACCTTTCCAAGCGAGCAGGTTGTCTGGGGCCTGCTCAATTGCTGCTTTGTAGTGTTCGACTGCTTTCTTGGCCTTGCCCTCTATACAGGAGTACGATTTACCCAAGAAAACCTGAGCAAAATAGTTCGATGGGTCGAGTTTTAAAACTTTCCTGGAAATATCGATGGCTTCCTCATAGTCCTCCCTCGCCAGTTCAGTTTTAGCCTCCTTCAGCAGCTCCTTGACAGTCGACATCGTTTGTCCTTTTAATCTTTCAGTGTTAATAGTGATGATAATTCTTAATGTTTTATTTCACAAGCACGAAAAGGCTGCAAGATCAAAACATCACTCCTTAAATAGCGATAGCTCTCCATGCAGAGTAGCGAATCTCTAAATTTCAGTCAGCTAAGCCAAAACCACATCAAAACCCTGAAAGATGCGTTTCAGATGCTAGACGATGACGGTGATGGTAAGATTTCTCTTAACGACCTGAAAAGTATTCACCGTAGTGTTGGAAAGCAGTTGTCGGACGAGCAAGCGGACCGTATGTTGAAAGTCCAAGGATCCGAGGACGAGAATGGGATTACTTTCCCCGAATATCTATCCTTGATGAGCAAGGCTATCGGCGACTTCCCTGAGGACAGCGAAATAACAGACTGCTTTAAGATTTTGGCGGGAAATAACGACCTCCAGGTACCGCTGGATGAGTTAGCGCTTCATTTGAAGGAAGCGGGCTTCCATGATCCAGAGTCAGAGTTCGAAAGGATCTTCAAGGATTTCACAGCGAAGAGTCCAGTCACCGAGGGACGAACTTTCAAGGGCTCGCAATTTATTGATATGATCTCCGATTGACGTCTCTACTGTTTATATTATACAATTATGTGCTTTATACTTTGCTGGTCGAATCTTACAAGTCTACAATTAGCTCTTCCACACTCCAGTCTTCAAAAGATCCGTCTGGAAGGTACCTCCTAATGACTAGCGGGATCTTCTTTTCCGCTAGCTCCTTCATTGCAATTCTCAACGGATCCGTCTCGCCTTCTAGATCCACAAATACGGGAGCATTCATAGATATCTGCAAAGCTCTGGTCCCCAGAATTCTGGCCCTCTCGTATTTAGTCATGTACGGCGTGGTGGTTCTTTGTTCCTTAGGGATAGCTTTTTCCTTCAGTGTCTTCCGTCTGAATTGCTCATGGTTCTGGAAGTCATCGGGCCCATTACCACCAGTGATAACAGTATGACCGTTCTCGGCTTTTACTTCCCCCGGAACCTCGGCTCCTCCATTGACACTTGGGCCTGCAAAGTCTCCATCATCAGAGAAGTGCTCTACGTCGAAGTCTTCAAAATTTTCTGCCCCATCATTAAAACTATAAGATCGCACAATTGTTTGCTTACCAGTTAGTAAAAAAGCCCTTCAAACACTTAAACAAACAACCAAACTAAACTTACGCTTCTTCGTAGTCAGACATCTATAATCGGTATGAAACAGCTCGATTGAAACCTTCTAAACTATGGCGATGGCCTTACAATTCTACTACTATTGGTGATAATTTTCAAAATTTTTCAGTTGTTAAATATACCATCATACTACACGTTTGATGCCAAGTCTTCACCATTAACTAACTACACAACTCATCGCTCCCAGAGGGCCTCTGTCGAGATTCTGTCGAGGCTTCAGTTGGAATCTGGGCATGCTTGCAAATCTGCAAGATGTAAAGGGCGAAATTGAGAACTCAAAAGATTGCGGGTCATTTTGCTTATCGAGGTCGAACACATCCGAGAGTGTATGCTCGCTTTCGAGTGCCACATCATCTACAGCGTCTTCAGCTAGGGCTAAAACATATTTTTGCGACTACAAGGGTTGCAACAAGGCTTTTACAAGGCCATCTTTGTTGACAGAGCATCAGGAAGTTGTGCACCAAGGGAAGAGACCGTACCAATGCGACCAATGCAGTCGCTCGTTCTCCAAGAAAAGCCATTTGGAGCGACATGCGTTTGCACATTCACCCGATAAGCCTTTCCATTGTTCTTATTGTCAAAAGGGGTTCATCACTAGGCAGCAGCTGAGGCGCCACGAGATTACCCACACCAAGTCCTTCAAATGCCCTCATGAAGGATGTGATGAGTCGTTCTACAAACATCCTCAGTTAAGGTCCCACATCTTGGCGGTACACGAGAAGAAGCTGACTTGCAAGGTATGCAACAAGGAGTTTCAAAGGCCTTACAGGCTCCGGGCTCATATAGCCAAGCATCACAATCCAGATGTCGAGTTCCCGTACCAGTGTTCCTTTGCAAGTTGTGTTAAGAGCTTCAAAACGTGGTCTCAACTGCAGGCACATGTAAAGAACGATCATCCCAAATTGCGGTGTTCCGTGTGCGACAAACCCTGTGTGGGGGAAAGCGGTCTTCAAATGCATATGAAAGTACACGACGAGGGTCTAGTAACAAGAAACTGGAAGTGTAATTTGTGCGATAGTATGTCTTTTGCGCGGAAGTCATCAATGCTGGATCATTACGCCAAAGAGCACCCAGAGAAATTAAATGAGCTTCAAATGGGGCCAACGCGCGAATTAGGAGACAGATGCGAAGAGGAACCCGCTCAAATGCCAGAAGTGCCTTCACAAGGGGTCAAAAGACGTAAGATCAATGATATGGGACTTCTGAAGAGCGAGGTTGAATTGCATGAGTATTTCTCGCAGGGGAAAAGTGGTTTAGATTTGTTGTTAAATACAATGGGAAGGAAATTCAAATGTCCTTTTGAGAAATGCTACAGAGTATTCAAAACAGAAGAAAAATATCAGAGGCATATTGACAAGCATAAGATTCATCAGCTGAAATTGAAAGTCCTAGAGGAGAAAGCACTGACATCCAATAATGGATCTAATGATGGCGTCAAAGAGGCGAAAGTTAATGAAGTTCAACAGAATGAGGAAGAAAAAACAGATTTACAAGGTAGACATATATAAACGTATACAAATAGGTATAAGGATTATCATAAAGTGCAAAGCAGATAATTGTACCAGCATAGGATCAGTTTTGATGACCAACCATTACGGATCCATTATTGAAAAATAGTAAATTAACAGTTCACAACGCAGAACAGGGACCAAACGATTGTAGTGTCTGGCTCGAACTGGACCGTGCACTTGGGGGCACTTTTCTATAATTATTATACTAAAGATTGTAAAAAAGGAAGCTTATACAAGTTGCCTAAACAAGTTTCTCGTAACGCTTGTGGATTCTCCTGCGTGCCTTATTAGCTTACTTTCACATCTTAGAAAGGTTCATATCACTCATAAAAAAAAGAAGATCCTCATCTTCGTCATCCTCGTGGTCAAGGCCACCGTCGCAATTTCTCCTCCTTTCGGGAGCTGGCGGCTCAGTTACATCAGCACCAGGCTTGTGTAGCTTGGCGTACGCAGGAACAGCAATCGTTGTAGGTTGAGAATACTGAGATGGCTGCGGAATGGGCAAACGATTTCTGGGTATTGAAGACTTCACACTCTCTACTGACATAGGTGACGTATAATTCTTTACTTCAGATTTATCCAAATCTGCCTGATGCATAAGGAGCTCATCATCATCGTCATATTCATCGTTCTTGTTGTCATTTGAAGTGACTACCTCACTGGATGGAACGGCAGCATATTGGAAACTACTCTTGCGTCCCGCATTTAGACGTTGGCTAGAGATGCTGCTTCCGTGTAATGAAGCGTCCCCAGGTTTATGAGTTTCAGTGGAGCTTCTTTGATATTCACCAGCGTCTTCGGTCAAATCCGCCTGGGAAAACCTTGATGGAATTGAGGGGTAATTAGTGGCTGGAGAAAATGATGGCATAGGAGAATGCGAACTAGAGCGGCGTCTCTGGGATGCATGTGAGGGATCCAAGGATGCGCTCAAACTTAGGTTCTCACTAATGAAATCATTCGTGGGCTTCAAACTTTGGAATTTCATCAAAGAGTTAGATATGTCAACAGTCTTAGAGCGATTCTGGTTAAATTTCAAATCTGGTTTTTCATCAATCAGTTTGACAAATTCCAGCAAATTATCCGACTGATCGTCTGGCTGTTTACTTGGCCTTGGCGGTCTTTCACTTTGTTCAGCTTGTTTTGTACTGGAATGACGGCGAATTCTCCCAAACGAAGATGAATACTTTGATGCACTTCCTACACTAGTACCCTCTATAGGCGCGTCCTGAGGTTGCAAGCTTGTGTTGGTTGGTATCGGGCTATTATTAGTTCTTTGAGCCTGCAGATTTGCCACCACGGAAGATGAGCTCGAAGGGTTTCTAGTGAGACTTTGACTTTGATATGTTGGTACGCTGCCTACCGATCCCACTTTAAAGACCTGTAACTGTCTTGAGATAGCAACGGGTCTTCTCTGTGAAGGAGGGCGCTCAATAGAGCTCAGCGACCCAGCTTGCGCTTGTGGGGACAACGACGGCGAGCGATTAGTAGTTAACCTTTTGACGGCCGGCTCGGATATAAATTGGTTGCTTGCATACTCCTCATCAGAATCATGAAGCTCGAAGTGACAGTCATGTCTATACGAAACGGATATCCTCAATAGACCGTACTTTGTCCATACAGGTGTTATCTTTCTTTGCTCGAGATGCGGGGGGACGTTTGACTCATTGATGACATTCGAGTAAGTACTTATGATTGGCTTACTCAAACCAATTCTCCCTTTGGACAGGATCGGCTTGGAACCATCCAGAACTCTTGTCGATATCTGGATAACTGGCAGAGAGCCTTGAGTATCTGAAAATTTTGACAGCGAAACATGAAGGTCGTTAGCCGGTAATAATTGAATTAGTGTGTATAGGTAACGAAACAATAAGATCATCTGACTTGATAGATCAGTCGACTCTTCCAACGTAGGTTTGTGATTTTTGAACGAAGCTGAGCTTTTGTCTAATTCTATAAGCCACCTCTCCAAAACAATCTCTGTCTTCTTTGTGCCCTTGCAGACGTTCCATGAGTTCCCATCATCATCCTTCAATGTGATCCACTGTGATGGCCCCACTTGTCTCAAGTCGAGATACGTTTCAATCACTAAAGGCGGAAGCTCCTTTTCTCCATCGAACTGTGACCACTGGTGGATAATCTCAGGTAGTTCAAGGTCTTCATTTGTCTTTGATAGGAGCCATTCCTCGTCAAACTGGGACGGTAGATCGTTCGATAATTGGTATTTATTCGACTTCGCTGCACAAATCAAGGAAGTAGACTTCACAAAAAAATTATCTATCAGCTCTATTACCTCTTTATCGCTCTTATTCGGGACCATTATTCGTTGTCAGTCATAAAAGAATACGCCCTTTTACGAATGAAAGTTTACTCTAGGCGCCAAACAGTTTGCAGGCAAACCTCCCAAAGCAAATTCCCAACGTTCCTTGTGCTGATGAAACAGTCGGTGCCAATCAAAAAATAAACCAATCTTTACGCAAATCTTGCCTATCCTGATACACAGTCTCAGCCAGCAACTTTCTCGGATATCAACCAATCGCCTATGCAGACACGACCAATGAAGTCGCACAGAAAGCAGTCGCACCTAACAAATGAAAGCCGACTAAGATCTCAATAAAGGACCCGTGAAAGTACACCCAAGATTTATATCTAGGGGCCATCTAGTTCACCTTACTCACAAAGATTACTGTTGGTGAAGCTGCTACTGGCCCCCCAAAAGTGATGAATTTCACGTGATAACTGAAGGAACGTTGAGTATAGAGTAGTATCTACTGACTGAACCCATCAGATGGGATCCTACTGATTGGCAGTCTCCTCGTAGTCGCTCCAGAGGTCATAGAATAAGTCCAGGAGACAGCCTGTGCTCCAAGCTTGGGTGGGACTTGAATCGTTACAGAACTGGCCGTCTTTGTTGGTTAGTTCTGTTATACCTGCCCAGGGACTATTAGCAATCCATTCTGCGTGTTTGACCATCCGCGAGTACAGCTGCTGGTAAAGATAGGAAGATGGCCTGGTCTTTGTTTCGCTGAGCGCGCGAGGGTCGGTAAGGAAATTGAAGCGATGGAATGCTCTGAGAAAGAAACCGTAGAGCCACACCCATTCAGGGCCTTGATGATAGTTTCTGCCCTTGGATGTTGCGAAGTCGTCCGAGTCTTCACCGTTGTTGTAATAGGGACGATAGTTGTAGTCGCTAGGGTCTAACGTCCGCATACCGATTGGCCCTCTTATTATTTTGTCTGCTTGATGAATTGCATGGACTGCTAATTTAGGCGTGAAGAGCTCGGGTGCAACGGTCATGGCAATGGCAAAATTGGGTCTTAATTGGTAATCTTCGTAAGGTTTCCCCGATCTGTACAGGTCCTTGTAGATACCCCTACGATTAACGAGTTTGCTGTCAATATCGTAGTTTGCATCCGCAGCTGGATCCGCAGGCACATAGAACTTCTTCTCAAAATTATCCAAGAGCAGTTCTTCCCATTCCGTGAACGTAACTTCGGTGCCGTCGTCCCTCTCGACCTTCGTAAACCTAAATTTTCCAGCCTTGTTTAGCGCATTAACAAATCTCAAAGAGCTCTTCAAAAGACCATTAATCTCGATGGCAGCACCATCTCTTGGAGTGCCTGGAACTCCCACGGAGCCTGCCTTTTCGCTTTCGCCCATTTTGTCCATCCAAGTCCCACAATTGAATTGCGAACCACCGTGAATCAATCCGGTTGACCAATCGACATGAACTTCAACGTTAAAGCCTTCATCTTTCATTACTCTATCCAGCTTTGGACCTGCGTTAGCCTCCCTATACTTGATACCTTTGGCATGTCTGCTTAGAATTTCGTACATTATTTCCTCTAGCGAGCTAGAGTAACTGAAAGCTCTGGGATCATCGTAGGGTACGTATGTGTCATCCAAGGGGAATCGCCTACGGACTCGTTCCTGTAGAATAGCTTCTCCGCCGGGCACAATATTGACGTAATCTTGAATAGCTTGGAAGAAGAACCATGCGGCATCACGGGCATTATACCTTGGATTACGGCCTGCGTCAAGTAAATTCGGTATTAACCCATGCATTAAAGTTTTAGCAAAAGCCAGGATATGGGATTTTGCTTCGTCAAATCTGCCGATTGTTAACAATAGCCCTCTTAGTGATATGAAAACGTCCCTACCCCAACATCTCATATAATCCGTGCTAAAATGCGGTAAACCAGCCGCCATGGCAGGAACGTTTTTTGTTGGTAGGATGGAAGTTGATCTCATTTTGGATACCATTTGGATAGATGTCATTGCCAAACTTTGGACGAAAAGAGTTGACTTCCCAATGTTCTCAGACATTAGTTGCATAGCGCGAAATTTGCAGCAGCCATACAAAACCCCAATTGTCAGAGCAAAGTAGCTAGGGACAAGGTAGTGCGGAATTTCTTTAATTCTTTCAAATCTGGCACGCAACCACGATTGAACTTCAGACACTCCAGCGCCATCTTGATACGGCTCTAGCCTATTCAGAGTATAATCAAGAGCCCAGAGCCCGTTACGCAAGTTCTCACTTAATGGATGAGCTAGATTGTTGGAAAAAATAACTGGCTGCAATACTGACACCCACCCTTGTAATCCACAATAGACGAGTTTGCCATAGTTAGGTATGTCATACGCCCCATTTCGACCGGCAGAACTGTCATACTCCTCGGGTTCCGAGCGGTATAAAATTGAATTCAAAGAATTCAAGTCGACGTTAGCTGTAGCACTTATTGCACCAGATCTGATAAACAAGTCCAGGGTTTTATCAACGCCTAACTGCTGAGTTTTGAAGACAGCGATTGAGCCTTGAGGAAAATCTTCCTCTATAGTTATCGTTGATATTTTGGCATCGTCGCAAAATTCAGTTCTGATCGAGCGTATCTCAATCAATTCGGTTGGGATACCTTTGAGCAATGTTTTATCATGTGGAACATCTCCCGTCCTTTTAAGATTGTATGCGAACTGAAATTCACATTTTGCTTGGGATAGCTGTAGCTGCGGCGGAGACTGCTCTTCGCCACCTTCGTAAAACTTAGTTCTCGCAAGGAGATACCATCCACTACCTGTCTTGGCGTCTGTACGATGAAAAGTGATATACTGCCCAGCGTGGTGGACGTGCATTTCTGAGTCCTCAATATCTGTGCCTAACTGACTAATCTTCGTCCTGATACCATTCAGCTTAGCCTTGACCTTGCCTATACCTTGACAATCATTCACATCGTAAGTCCTTTTCTCCTGAACCAGGTCAAGAAGCTCTGGAAATACTTCATCATAACCATAAACCGACCCAATTGCACTAGAACACAAAGCCACTAAAGCAGCATTGGGCAACGTATCTTCAACGGTCCTCTTTTGATAAGGTGTTTCGTTATCATGGGTGCAGTCCATGAACAGTGCATGTGGAGGTACTGCGGTTAGTACCTTAGGAATCATAATCTCAGAGGCCGCACTAATAATGTAACCATTTTCATGCCCTTCAAAATTCTTGTCAGTCTCCAGATTTGCGGGGAACGGAAAGTTATTCAATGGAAGAAATTTGTAGGAGCCAATTGGTCTTCCACCATGTTTGTGAACAAGGCGGCTGAGCTCGTCCTCTGACCAAGCCTGCATCGCTTCTCTAATAAGAGAAGAAATACCCAACCGCTCTACGAATAAACAGTCCATCGTTTCAGAACCTGAAAATAATTCTGCGACAACGTAAAGGTTTCGTTTAACCTTTCTTGCTAGGTCGAGAAAGAACTCTGCGACATGTAACGGCGTTGAATGGCAATTATCAATCCTGAAACCATCAAAGATTTTGGCATTCATTTCCACGTACTTCGACATTCTGTCCCATAAATAAGGAGAATCCTCAGGCCCATTGCCATATCTTAACTTAACACAGTCTCCCCAAACAATAACTTCTCTGCGTAGGTAGGCTCGTGACTTATTAGATGCAAAGTCCACCAACGGATTACCATTCCATATCCAGCCATTATTTGCCAAGGCGTATTCCTTCCCATCTTTCGCTTTGAATCTTGTGAAGTAAGGTTCAGTTAGTGGCAATTCATTTGTGATGGGTCCTTGCTTTGGCCCATGTTCGTCAATTCTCAGGTACTTAATCCGATTGAAAAGCTGTTCCAGTATCTCGCTAACGTCATCGTCGTAGCTCTCATAGAGTGGCAAATTCACTTCGTCTAAAACTTTGCGTGCGTGATCAAGGGTACTTTCTGTCAGAGATTCACCATACAAATTCTTGAGCACCTTTATAAATTTTTTAGGATCAATCTGGTTCTCATTACGCCCTGCGAGATCCCCAAACCCCTCTACGGAAGCCTGTTGGCTCACAAATTTGGCTATCTCCACGTAGTTGTCTTTAACAATGCCGTCCGGGAGCTCGATGGGGCATGCTGAACTGTTAGCATCGTCCCACAACTTCTCGACAGAACTTATAGTGCCGTTAACATTAACAACGTAGAATTCCCACAGCTTCAAGGAGCCCAAAACATGCACTTTGATACCATCCATGATCTTGAAAAGATCATCCATGGATTTCAGATCCACTGGGTACCCGTGCCTTTTTAGGCTGCGACTAAATTGTAGAAGTTCATGATCCAGCTCAATGGCGGCTCTTAAATGTGGGGCTGTTTCAGCGTTGTAGCCGGCATCTGGATGTTCCAGAAGCCAAGGTGAGTCGTTTGCCGTGTGATTAAAGACGATATCTGTCAGAGAAAGCATGTTGTACCGTTTGTGCAGGTTCTTGACCATTTTCTTGACCTCATCCCCATCCTGAAAGTAGTCTGGATCGAATTTGAGCTGATCCTTAATCGAGTACGGTGAATTTGACTCCCCACGCTGCTGCAAGGGAGTAAAATGAACCATATTATAGCCCTTAGCGGCTATTCTTTGAAATACAGCATCCCAGTCAGACCCCATCCACTTCGACACAACACTCTGCAATGCAATCGAGTTTAATTGCATGAACCGCCCATTGACATGCAGAGATGGTGGCGCCACAAAGTAGAACTTACGTGTAGTTTCGAGTACTTCTTTATCGTTCCGGTATGATAGGTAGAAGCAGTAGGGACCTGGGTGATAAACCGGTAAATCAATTAAATCATCCCTGTGAAAGCTTGTGGATATCTTACGCTTGTAAAAACGGTTGCGTTCAAAGTCAATGTCTGCCCCTGGTGGGCAATTGTGCCAAATAAGACCATCTCGAGCGACTGGAGATCCTGCACCAACTAACAACCTCACGGTGTACAGCGGAGACCCGGATGTCCAATCCTGCGGTAGCGGTAAGGAAGGTAAAGTGAGGACTCCTTGACCGTAAGCACAACTGACAAGCGGCTCGCCCGAGTCGCTCAATCTTAGAAGCACGGTTCGATCCATTGTTCAGCTGCTGGGGACAGTAGTCCTCGAGCCTGCATTTCTGCTAGCAAGAGGTTCTACTTTTATAGCGACAGCCCCTTACTGCAGGAACTATAACCCCCGTTTACGCAAACGGGTAACTTACAAGTCGCTACATATCTAGAATACGAGGCAGTAGAGCTGGTACAAGGCATACAAGACCAGGATGGCCCAGAAGAATACAAACAGCACGATGTTGTTGCCCCCGTAGCGGTAAGAGTAAAGTTCTTTCAGCTGCACGAGGTACTGGATAATAACCTTGCCCGAAAGCTTAGATTCGCCCTCTGTACGCACCCCAAAGGAGAAGGGCACCTCACCGACAGCGGAAGCTGTTCTAGGGAGTGGTAGCTTGGCCAAAAGCTCGAGTGCAATCTTAAAACCCTGAGAATTGATGGCACCAGGGTCAGCAGCAACTAAATACTGCTTTTGAAGTCCAAAAAACCCACTCATAGGATCTGAAGCAGTGGTCAGCGGTCTAGCCATAGCACGGGCCGTAGAGGAGATAACTCTTCTGTACAAGGGCCAGTCCTTGTCGATCCCTACACCCGGCGCGTAACGCGTCCCAATGGCGAAAGGATGAGTCTTGAGGGACTCTAAAAGTTGCGGAACACTTTCCGGGGGATGCTGCAGGTCTGCATCCATACACACAAGGTACTCACCTTGAGCCTCGTGGAACCCGCGCAACACAGCAGATGAAAGACCCCTTTCATCAGTTCTAACAATGATCCGGACGTTGTAACCCTGCTTCTTGAGAGCTTCTACCTCTTCTACAGAACCATCTTGCGAGTTGTCATCCACAAAGATCAGCTCTGTTGTCTTGCAACCTTCATTGCCTAGTGCAGCAAACAGCCGGGTGGTCAATGGACGAATGTTTAGCTTTTCCTTGTATGCTGGAACAATAATCGAGTTCGTAATCGCCATCTGGGAACCAATTAGAGCTGAATGAGTGGATCTTAGTGGTACGTTTGATGTGTCTTTTAGTTAGGACGGACTACTTAGCATTAATATATACAACACGGCCAGTATCACGTGAATCGACTATGTTAGACTACACAGCTAGAAATCTCTAGCTCTGGGCATCTTGCGGCTGGGGCTGACCAATCCACAGGACGTTGTTACAGCGCACAAATATCTCGCCCACGGATCCTCGAGAACGGCCGTCAACGATCTCTTCTGCATCCCGCAATCGCACGTTGAAGTAATTATCGGTCGATACAAGCGTTCCCCGGTACTGCGTGTTGTTAAACTTGAGGGTAACGACCACTGGCTGGTCGATTAGCCCGCGCATAAACGGCTTGGGGTTCACTGGTGCGAACGACATCTTTCGCTGTTGTTCATACAGTAGAGGACCTGGATTGTTAAGCCAGCAAGAGTTGATATAGTCGGAGCTAGTATCACGTGATATGATGAGGGCTGCTAGGACGGACTATATCTGGGTTACTCTGAGCTGATATTTGGGGTTTCCATGGTCGTACTCGAGTCTTAGCATAGCCCAGCATAGATCTGCAACGATGGAGGCGATGGCTAGGGCGTAAACCAACGTTATGGCGTAGAAAAAGTTGCTATTTCCCGAGCCCAGGTCAACCCATAGGTGGTAAAAAATGGGAGAAAGCACCAGGGCATGGAGGAACAGTAGGCACGAAAGTGCAGAGTAGCGTAGATATCCAAAGAGTGGGCGGAAAAGTGGTAGGAAGCCTAGTAGGAATCCCGCATCACCGAGAGTCGGGTATGGCTTGGTTAGTGTAATCCACCCAATACATAGCACGAAAGCGTAGCATGGTTGTCTGTAGAATCGTACTGTGAGGGGCGCAATGAATGATACGACAACGAGATTGAAGACCGCCTTGAAAAACGGTATGTAAGC
Source organism: Torulaspora franciscae (assembly GCA_003705175.3). Taxonomy (NCBI): domain Eukaryota; kingdom Fungi; phylum Ascomycota; class Saccharomycetes; order Saccharomycetales; family Saccharomycetaceae; genus Torulaspora; species Torulaspora franciscae. The sequence continues at coordinate 29,238 of PPHX03000025.1, forward strand.
ATCGAACATCTCGATGAAGAAGTACCACCAGAGACCGAGGTTGGGAAAAAGCTTATCAAATCTGACCAGAGATCCGTAAGTCGCGTCCAGAAATGACCAGTCGTTGTAACACAGGATGTTGCTCAAAACCAACAGCCCCAGGGTGCCCATTAGTGTGACTGCAACGGCCTTCACCCGCGAGCTTCGTTTTTCGAACAATGCCAGTAAAGGGATCACCAGGAGTAGGGGGTAGAGCGATAGATATCCAGCGGTTGCAATTGCAACCGATGCAATCACCACCTCGCCTTTCAGAGCGTGTAGTACAGCTGTCGAGATGCAAGCGTTAGTAAAAATGACCGACGACCTGCTCGCACACGACAAAAGCGTCAGGGGATTAAGTGAGTACAGCAGGCAGGGCACCCAGGTTGGAATTCCTATGGATCTGCCGAAACAACGTGCGATACTGCTCAATTGGTATGCTATGAGGCCATCCAAGCACGCATACAGCAGCGAAATCACGAAATCAGAGTCAAAAAGCGACATCAGGGCAACCAAAAGCGGCGGATGGTGGACCACTCCTCCATTGTAAAGCTCAAATCCGTGATTCAGCATGTAAACGCCTTCTCGAAGAGCGCGGTAGGACGTAAAAGGCGTGGAGAACTCAACCGACTTGTCTAGCTGCTGTTGTAGCGAGGGAAACAAGAGAGAAACCAGTATCCGCATGGTTACGCAGGCCACTGCCACCCATTTTTCAGAGGGCTCCATCTCTGTAGCAGGCACAATCTGTAGTGTTAGCTGTTGATGTGTTATGATGAAGCCTTTAACTATGTACAAGATGCTACGATCGTGTTCTATGACGATAATATGGTAGCGCCACTCATAATAACGCGTAAGAACTGCTCGCTGGACACAGTTCGACCACCTTTTAACGTTTATAAAGTATGGTAGTCTTCCTCCAGTTGGACTGATTTAATAGGTTGTATTGCCAGGCCAGGAACCATGGAATTGAGAAGATGAGTCCCGCTAGTTTGGCCAATAATCGAGCCGAAAAATCTCACGGGACGCCCTAAATCATTGAAACTACTCCCTGTGAGTGTCAGAGGACATCAGAGATTGCCAAACGGAGATTTAGATGAGTTTGGAACAGGGTACGCTGTCAGGTCACCGTTTTAGGCGCCCCCAATTCATTGATCCCGAGCGGAGCAGCTTGACTAAACTGCTCCAACTACGTGGTTATTACAAGGTTGTTTCAGGCATAATACTTTAACCAGCTTAACCCAATTTTTGAGTTCAGCCAGGGAGAAGAACATGTGGAACCCAGCGGATCTCCTGCTTCTGTCCTGTCTCAAGCTCTCATTATTATCATCGGGGCCAGCTATGTCTCTGTCTCTTCTGATAGTTTCTGATCTGGCAGCTTCGACTGCCGTTGTCTTTAAATTTCACAAGCGTCTGATGGTGTCTTCATGAGATCTTCGGTTAGCTCACGATAATTCTCAAACAGAATCAAATTTAAGAAGAAAACATCTGGAAACTGTGGTAAACTAACACTTCTCATTTTCCGATAAAGGGCATCACTCAGCAAGATACCGCCACTCCCAATGGAGTGGCAGTATTTGCCCTACCACGAAACAGGCACTAAAATCACTTCCTTGCCAGCGAATTTCTTCCAGAAAAATTCTCGAGGCTAGTTAGTCGTTGTGGGTATCCGTAGCTCAGTGACAGAAGAGCCAATGGCTTCTTATAGCCTGTGTAACTTGTAAACATTAGTAGTGCCCATCGCCTTTCCATCTCGTATAGAGAGATGGTCTTTTTTTCACGAAACAGGAGGTAATTCTACCACGGTGGCGATACAAGTAACAACAAACAAGGATTCTGGGGAACTGAGGAGGCTTAGGGCCATTGAGTAGCTAGGATAGCTTTGGAGATCAAGTGCGGGCTGGTGCTAACATGGATTTTGAGACTAACGAAGATATCAATGGGGTCCGTTTCTCCTGGAACGTGTTTCCTTCGACCAGGACCGATGCCAACAAGAATGTCGTGCCCGTTGGTTGTTTATACACGCCGTTGAAGGAATATGACGAGCTTAACGTTGCTCCGTATAATCCTGTGGTCTGTGCAGGTCCCCAATGTAAGGGTATATTGAACCCCTATTGTGCAATTGACCCAAGGAATAATTCGTGGACGTGTCCGATCTGTAATTCCAGAAACCATTTGCCTGCGCAGTATGCCAATATGACTCAGGAAAACATGCCAATTGAGTTGCAACATACGACTGTCGAGTATATCACGAATAGACCCGTTCAGATTCCACCCATTTTCTTCTTTGTGGTTGATATCACTGCAGAACAAGAGAATTTGGACGCTTTGAAAGAGTCTATTGTTACATCGCTATCCTTACTTCCTCCAAATGCATACGTTGGATTGATCACTTATGGAAATGTGGTTCAGTTGCATGATCTGTCTAGCCAGGTCATCGATAGATGTAACGTTTTTCGCGGTGACAGAGAATACCAATTAGAGCAATTGGTCGAAATGCTGACTGGCCAAAAGCCAACAAACACAATGGGTGCTATGCCTAATGCAAAAATTACCCCTTTCTCTTTGAATAGGTTTTTCCTACCGTTAGAGCAGGTGGAGTTCAAGTTGAATCAACTGTTGGAGAATTTAACACCAGACCAATGGACTGTTCATCCTGGTCATAGACCACTCAGAGCTACAGGCTCAGCTCTGAACATTGCCTCTTTGTTACTGCAAGGATGTTACAAGAACGTTGCTGCAAGAATCATCCTCTTTGCTTCTGGTCCATGCACAGTATCACCAGGTCTAATTGTCTCTAGTGAGTTGAAGGATCCATTGAGATCTCACCACGACATTGATTCCGATCATGCCACTCATTACAAGAAGGCTTGCAAATTCTATAACCAGATCGCAGAAAGGGTAGCACAAAATGGTCACACTGTCGATGTCTTTGCTGGCTGTTACGACCAAATTGGTATGTCTGAAATGAAACAATTGACCGATTCCACCGGTGGAGTTCTGTTGTTGACAGACGCTTTTTCAACAGCAATCTTCAAGCAGTCTTACATGAGACTATTCTCTAAGGATGAGGAAGGCTATCTGAAGATGGCTTTCAACGGAAACATGTCTGTCAAGACTAGCAAAGAGTTGAAGCTACAAGGTCTCATCGGTCATGCGTCTGCAGTTAAAAAGAGTGATGGAAACAATATCAGTGATTCTGAAATCGGTATTGGTGGAACCTCGACCTGGAAAATGTCTGCGCTTTCACCAAACCACACTTACGCAGTATTCTTTGAAATAGCGAACACCGCTGCTACCACCCCTGTTGTTGCCGACAGACCTCGTTTGGCTTACACACAGTTTATCACTAATTACCAACATTCCTCAGGAACCAACCGTGTGAGGGTTACTACCGTGGCTAATCAACTTTTGCCTTTTGGTGCACCAGCTATCGCAGCATCCTTTGACCAAGAGGCAGCAGCAGTTTTGATGGCACGGATAGCCGTCTACAAGGCTGAATCAGATGACGGCGCCGATGTTATCAGATGGATAGATAGGACTTTGATCAAACTCTGCCAGAAGTATGCCGATTACAATAAGGACGATCCTTCTTCGTTTAGATTGGCACCAAACTTCTCCCTATATCCACAGTTTACTTACTACTTGAGAAGGTCGCAATTTTTGAGTGTGTTTAATAATTCCCCGGACGAAACTGCATTTTACAGGCACATCTTTACCAGAGAAGATACGACTAACTCTTTGATTATGATTCAGCCAACTTTAACATCGTTTTCCATGGAAGATGATCCACAACCTGTTTTGCTAGATTCTGTTTCTGTGAAGCCAAATACCATTCTGCTTTTGGACACATTCTTCTTCATCTTGATATATCACGGTGAGCAAATAGCCCAATGGAGAAAAGCAGGATACCAGGATGATCCACAGTATGCTGCCTTTAAATCCCTGTTGGAAGAACCTAAGCTGGAAGCTGCAGAACTTTTGGTTGATAGATTTCCACTACCAAGGTTTATTGACACGGAAGCGGGTGGATCCCAGGCCAGATTTTTGTTATCTAAACTAAATCCATCTGACAGTTATCAAGACGCTACTCATGGTGGCTCCACCATTGTTTTGACAGATGATGTCTCATTGCAGAACTTTATGACACATTTGCAACAGGTGGCGGTTAGCGGTCAAACATGAAGCACGAGCACATAGGTATCAAGAGAGTTTTTATGAAGTTCACGCATTAGTCGCATAGCGAAAAAAAGCGTACCTCATCTGTTCATGAAGTTGCTAAGGAAAGCAATTATTTAACAGAATTGGTAATTAGTCATGTATTTTACTGCTTGGACTTGATCCTCTGAGTGAATGAACATTTCATATTGCAAGTATATCAGAATTCATATATGGGCATATCAAGAGTGATACCATCGAAGATAATGAAATTGTTTAGTGGAGCCTGTCCCTTACCAAGGATATTTATGACGTCTTGCGCCACTGCACCTCCTATTACAGCTGCCACTGGGGAAAACTCAACACCCGCTTGGTTAAAAAACTGTTCCACATAACTGTCATTCAAGACCGACTCAGGTACTTCAAGTTGCTGGCAGACAGATAGAGCTTTGTCGTGTAAATCTTTGACAGTCTGTGGGGGGGCCCCAGACAACAGAGCCAAAGTCAACGGTACAGCGCTGGACAGCCTTTTGATCTGTCGGCGGTTTAGCTTTCCTTGAAGTGTAGCTGTCTGAAGCATCGAACCAAAAGTTTTGTAGTAGTTCCTCGTAGTAATGACCTCGTAAAACTTCGTGGCATCCTCTTCATCCTGGCGGACTTGGACGTCTATAATCTCTGCGTTTGAAGACACCTTTCCAATGTCGGTAGACCTAGAACTTTTAATCTTCTTTTCCTCGGAGTCGAACTGGATAAGGTCGACAAATATGTATGCAAATAAACCATTAGAACCAGTCATATAGAGAGGGATATTAAAATGCCTTGTAATCTGATTCAATTGTGTCATCTCATCGCCATTTAATTGAGTTCCAATGACCAGATCAAAATCACTGAAATAATCCTGCTTCTTAGAACTAAAAGTATCATTATCCAAAGTGATATTCACCCTAGGATTCATGTCCAGGATTCGGTTTCGAGCTGCATCCAGCCTGTAGGATCCAACGTCATCCTTGCTGAGAAAGAATTGAGATGACAGATCTTCTGAGGTAACCTTGTGGCTGTCCAAAATTGTCAAATATCCAAACCCACTAAGAACAATGTTTTTGCAAATTTCTGTGCCCACGGAGCCAAGGTTTATCAGCAGAACTCTTGCCGAGCGCATGCGGGCTTGTGCAGCCATACCCCAGAGCCGTATTTGCCGGTCATACAGTGCGATCTCGTCTTCGGACAACTGTTGACCACTAGTATTGGTCGACATTGTAGCTGGTCAGTCAATTATCCTCTGTATCTTATGTAGGTCTCTTTAAGCAGCCTTTCTTCAGTTAGACTAACTTTAAAGCTCTAGATGAAAAATTCATACACTATCAAAACTCGAAGAAATCAACTACAAGTTCAGAAATCTGGGTAAGCTTTGGGATTATTGCTTGTGAATGCATTAAAGGGCCAAGCATCGATTTGGGTTGGAAGCAATTGTAGTCTACGTGCCAAGCCGCTATGGATCTGCTTAAGATACTCGATACAAAACCTGTCCCGGCAATTGTCGATGCCAGGACGCTAGGAATTGCTGAGGACACATCTGGTGATTACTGGTTACCAACTACCATGTCCCTGTACCAGAAGGAGCTCACGGACCAGATTGTCTCACTGCATTACTCGGACATTTTGAGATACTTCGAAACCCATGACTATAAAGAGGACGTTATTGTAGAGTCGATGAAAACCATGTGTCTCAACAGTGCCTATGTTGCTACACATCCCTGTTTACTGATAGACCATTGTATGCCAAAATCTTTGATTACCAAAGATATTCCTAATCATCTCGCCGAGATGAGTGGGAAGTTTGCAGCGCTACGAGATTTGATCAATTTGGTTCAGGAGTACGAAACGAATACAGCGATTGTGTGCAGACCGGGCCGAACGATGGACCTTCTGGAAGCATTGCTGCTTGGTAATAAGGTTTGCATCAAGCGTTACGATAACCACTCAGTCAAGTCGAAACAGAGGCCCCGCTCGTTTCCATGTACTTGTCACTTGTTTCCATCAAGTGGACTGAAACTGGATAAGAACTCTTTCAAATCTTCAGGAATCTTTGATATGCTCATTTGTCTTGACCCTACGGTAGACACGGAACAAGACGAGATACAGCGTATACTGCGCCATGACAGGAACGCGAGGAGCGCTGAGGCAGTGGCTCCCATTGTAAGGTTAGTTACTATCAACTCGGTTGACCACTGTGAGCTATACTTTGGAAGGTTATATGACAAGAAGAGTCGTGAGTTTCTGGACAGCGTTACTGCAGCACTGGTTGTGCTTAGAGATAGAGTTGGGACTCTGCCGCCAGATCTGAGACCCATATATTCTCAAAACTTAAGATACCTAATAAACTGGCTCGAGAACCCGAATATATCGTGGCCGCTGCCCAATGTGTACCGCATTCAGAAATACACACCTATGGATGTGGAGAGGTCTTTACTAACGGAGGTCCATTATAGCCAGATAGAAGACGAAATAGAGGCTGCTTTCTCTGACGGCAAGAAGCGTGGACGTGGAAGGATCGAAAAGGACTTTCCACAAGGGAATGAGACTAACTCCTACTACCTATCAAAAAGGCTGAACAAAGACTATACAACAAATCCTTCCAAACAAGACATGGCGAAATTGACCGGAATATCAGCTGCAGATGAGAATTTTCATGCTGCATATCATCTGTCAACTCGAATGCTCACTCACAGATTAATACAGTCAATGGGTCAAAGCTACGTAACTCTCGACAGCTTGGAAAAGGAGTGTAAAAGTTACAGTGATATGAACGAGTTAGCAGAGGAGCATAGGCACCTTTTTGAGAAGGAAGTTGCCACCATTGACAACAAACTATCACTCGCGATTAACAAACGGCAAGAAAACATTCTAGCCGCCGAAGAAACGGATAAAAAGAACTCCCACAAATATCAAAACATTCTTCAACTTGAGGAAGACAAAGAGCGATATCTGAGTCAATTGCAGGCAAAAGGGACTGAATACTTGAAGTTGAAGCAACTGTTTCTTAGCTATGGAGATCTGCAAGAGAAGATTAAAAGGGAAAATAGCTTATTAGCTTCGAGAGAAACTGAGAAAGAATACACGTCGAAGGAATGTGGGCGAGCGGAGGAGTCGATTAACGAAACTGCTCGTGAAATTAATAAAATAGAAGAAGAGGCCTCCAAGCTACGGCAAGTAATAAAGGATAAGTTTTCCTCCTCAGCAAGCAAAAATGGGGCGCTGTCTGAAGAAGTAGCAAACCTAAAGGTTCTAATTGAGGCAGAAAAGTCACGGTGTCATGAACTTAAAGGAAAACTAGAACTTGTAGAGAAACAGTTAAACAACGTTCCAACGCCTAGAGTGCGTGTTTCGAACGGTAAAAATGGGACCGGCAGGCGTTATAAAAATTCTGCATGAATAATGGCAATATGTAGACGTATTCACGTTAGGATTAGTGTTGCTAAATTCAGCTATCTACTTTCCATGACTTAACGGATCTGTCCCAGCCAGCGCTGACAACGAACTCGCAATCTCTGCTCAAATCTAAGGATAAAATTTTATCTGTATGACCCTTGAGAGTTGCTATGATATTCCAATTGTCACTGCTGTATGCTTTTATAAGTTTATCGTAGCCACACGACATTAAAACCTTACCATGAGACTTCTCGAATTTGACACCGGACACAATGCTATTATGCGCTAGTAAAACTTGCGGTTGGTTAGCCTTCCTTATATCCCAGATGTTTACAGTCCCATCACCGCTACCTGTGGCTAGTTCAAATCCTTTCGGAGACCAATCAACGCTGTAAATAGGTTTAGTATGACCTGACAAAACCATAGCGCATTTTCCTGATCGTATATCCCAGACCATCCCAGTGGAGTCCAAACCTCCGCTACACAAAAGAGATCCGTCGCACTGAAACGCTAAACAAAAGACCTCTTTGCCGTGTCCCTCTTGAAGCAGCAATTCATCACCGGTCTCCGTGTCCCAGAGTCTCCAGGTTGTATCAAAAGATGCCGTGGCTACGTACTTGCCGCTAGGATGAAATTTGCATCCAGCGATGCGTCTTTCATGTCCTTGCATATCTGTCAAGTGTCTAGTCCCTTCGGAGCTTACGGCGTATAGTCGGGCCAAACCATCCTCACCTCCTGTCGCTAGAAAGTCACTTTCGGGACTCCAGTCCACTTCGCCAACTTTACCACGATGTGCACCCTCAATTGAGTTTTCTACCTTTAAGCTCTCAGCTGATATCGTCTTAACACTTCCATCCCAGCTTCCTATTGCCACCAACCTGTCGTCAGACGACAATTTGACGGAAGATATGGGTCGCAGAGATGTAACCTGAGAGTCTGCAAGCTCTAGTCTGCCCAATCTATGCGCTAAGGCCCGCCTATTCTTAATTTCTCTTGAAATATCAAACTGGTTCGCTTCCTTCCTATGTTCGTCGAGTCTCTTTTTGGCCTGATTTATAGAATACTGTATGAGAAACTTTCTTGCTTTCCTAAGTCCCTCACTAGCTGGCGTGTAGAAGTCTTCTTCATCCCCTTCACTCTCTACTTCTTCTTCTACATCTTTTACTAGCGACTTCTCAAAAATTTCCCTATAATTCTTATTGGCGACCAGTAACTCAATCAACCTTTCTCGTCTGGTAAATTCATCCTCATCACCTTCGACTTCTGGTTCGTTTAGCAACAAGAGTGTTCTTCTTACCTCTGCATCTTCGGTTGGAACTAAACTGGCATTGGGATCCCTCCTAAAATCGAACCTTTGTAAGGTTTCTTGTACATTGACCCCGGTCTTGTTTGGTTTATCATCTAGACGAATCTCCAGGTCTTCATAACTAACGAAGTTTTGATTGTTCATCCTTCTCTAGCTACGCTTGTAAGGTTCAAGAATCTTAGAAGCTTATTGAGCCAAGGCACTTCTAAAGAACAGAGTTGAAAACCTAATCAAATAAATTCAGACACGAACAATTGGATTATGCCCGACGAATTAAGCCTGCTGAAGACCAAGCATATCGAATATATTGATGCTTTAGACAAGAAACAAGACACATACGAGTATTGGCTGACCGAGCATCTCAGACTGAATGGCGTATATTGGGGCCTGACCGCACTGTGTCTATTGAATGCCAAAGATACGTTTAACAAATCAGATGTGATTGCCTTCGTTATGGACTGCTACGTGGAAAGTACTGGAGGGTTCGCTGCATTCCCCAGGCACGATGCTCATCTATTGACGACACTATCGGCTGTTCAGATCCTCAAGACCTATGACTCCCTCAGCGTTTTATCCTCATCACAGTTAGAACGTTGTGTTGAGTTTGTCAAGGGCAATCAGTTGAGTGATGGATCATTTCAAGGGGATAAATTCGGTGAGATAGACATCAGGTTCGTCTACACCGCGTTAAGTACGTTATCGATTCTGGAAAGGCTGACGGCTGAAGTTGTTGAACCTGCTGTTCAATTCATCTTAAGCTGCTACAACTTTGATGGGGGATTTGGACTATATCCAGGAGCTGAAAGTCATGCAGCCTGGGCGTTTACCTCTCTTGGAGCGCTGGCGATTGTCAACCGATTAGGTGACCTGACTGAAGAACAAATAAACGAAATAGGGTGGTGGCTATGTGAAAGGCAAGTTCCTGAAGGTGGTCTTAATGGCCGTCCGGGAAAATTACCTGATGTGTGCTACAGTTGGTGGGTCCTTTCATCGCTTGCTTTGATTGATAAGCTTAATTGGATTGATTACGATAAACTACGAGAATACATCCTTAAATGTCAGGATGAAAAGAAGGGTGGCATAGCAGATAGACCTGATAATGAAGTTGACGTCTTTCACACTTTATTTGGTATTGCAGGGTTGAGTTTGATGGGCTTCGAAAACTTAATACCAGTTGACCCTGTCTACTGCATGCCTGTATATGTGACGAAAACAATCAGGAAGTATCCATATAAATAAGAATGCAGAAATCATTATTAACTGTTAGATCAAAAATATGATGGAAGTGAGTTAGAAATAAAGCTCCTCCAACGATGCTTTTTTCGATGATAGGTTATATTCAAGGTACCTGGCACGGTTCCCAACAATAAACTTTCCAGGGTTCATCGCCTTGCAACCATTGTAGGTCACATCAAAGTATGAGGATGTCGTATCGCAGAGTATCAAGGCAGTGGGTATGGGATGCAGAGTCAGGGCATTATCTTTATTCCATACAAGTGGTCTAATCGAGGTAGTGAATGGAGACAGGTGACCTTGGTCTAATATGGTTTTCACGAGCTTTCGCGATTCTCGCACCCTAGCAGGAAGCTGGTCATTTTCTCTGACTAACTGACTTATGGATGTTGCGTCAAGACCTCGCTTGGATTCCATGAACTGAGTTTCTTGTTGAAGTTCTTGCATCGGAAACGAAACGCTATATCTCTTTAGCCGCTCGGCGATATCGTCACGCACAACCACTATTTCTTGCGAAAGATAGGCCAGTCTCGTTGGGTTTGAAGCCCAAATTGCGTTTTTACATATCCTGTTAATCTTGTGAGTGAAACGTGAGGGTACAGGCTGCTGGGGCCATATGTTTGCGGACCCCATGGAGACCGTTGAACCCCATGGGTCATTAACTCCAGGAACAAAAATGAATGTGGAATTCTGAGCTATTTGGTCGAACTCTGAAATGAGACTAGCCAAATCGTCAAAATTATTTTGATATTGCATCGTCGAGCTAACGTTTCTACTGCTCATAGATGCATGCACGGGGACCGCCGTAAAGGAACCATACATAATAATAGCCGTAGGTGGGTCATCATTCATCTTAAGGAAAATTTTCTTGAGTGCTTCTAAAGTGTCGAGCTCACTCAGAAATATGTCACCGCCCAGGATTATGCATCGGTGATCCGTCAGTTCCTTTTCGAGTAGATGAAGCCTTATCTTCAGTTCCTTATCAAGTCTGGCAACGTAATGTGAGCTTAATTGTCCGTGCAAACCCAACAGATCAAGATTTCCGATGGCTTCCAAGGTATTCTCTCTTCTTTCACCGGGCGGATGAGTCATGGAAGAAACATGGAACCTATGGCCCACGGTAAAGTATATACCCTCTGCAAGTACGATGCAGCCTGGGACATAATAAAGTCCCTGGGTTGGAATTGCTTGAGAAATTTCGATTTCTATACTTCCCGATGGGTCTTCCAGTGACCAACCATCCTTCGCGTTTTTACTCAATAGCCCTAACAGTAAAAAGTTCTGGCCATCACGTCCAAGTAAATTCTTGATCTGAGTAATGGACATTGATCCAGATATTTGACCTACTCCATTGTCTAAGTCCTGTTGCATTGCTGCAATTGATGACAAAGGGTTAAACTCATCGATGTTTTGGAAACTTTCATTCCGCAGTAACCTGTCCCGCACCAGGTAGAACCTGTTTGGAAAAATCGAAACGTTGTTTTCAATATCAGGAATTCTCAATGTGAGCTGACTACCAAAGTCCTCGGAAAGACTGCTTTTCTTTACGGGAGTGAATGTAAACTGTAACTTGACTGGATCGTATGAATATTTTGCCTGTTCGGAGGCATTGATTACCTTAAAATAATTGCGCCAGTCCAGTTGCTCCTCATCAGACACTACCTCGCTATTCGCCCCATTCTCAAGAGCTCTGTATTCTGCCAACTCGCTTGCTTTTCCAGCGGAAGCTTCTCTCTCCGATACTTCTGGAGATGCCGTCAACGGTACGTCTCCTTTCAACATGCTGTCTATCGTCATATTCTTGGTCTTTTTAACGGATTCCTCTTGAAGAGAGGCTGATACAGTAGCCCTTTCACGCTCTTTCAGCTCGCTGACAACTTCTTTCACACCTTGTTCATCGACAAAGAGGCCTCTCTCCTGTTGTCTCCAGAGTAATGCAAATTGCTCGAGAAATTGTAGAGTATCTGGGTTCTTCTTCCAATTCATACCAAACAGATTGCCCACAAAATAGGCCAACGCTGTCAGCCCATCGGACTTGATATTGAGACCATATTTCTTGGAAAGCACACGATAGGCCATTGGCCTCAAAAGAGGTGGCTGAATCTTCACCGGCAGTACATTTCCAGTATTCAGCATATCAGTAAAGGCTTCTAGGTTACCTTCGTCACACTTTCATTGTAGTCATCATCCATCAGTTTTATCATATTTAGGCGACTCCTTTTAACGCGTCCTCTACTCAACACCTACAACAGGACCAGGTATCAAATAGTATTAGAAACGGTCAGCTTAGACGTTTGTGGAATCAATTAGATATCCTTGACGCCCAATAGGCTGGTATAACTTTTGGTTGCACGTTAGTCTGCCACTTTTCATCTTAAACCAGCGAATTTAGGTGAACCCTTTTCCTCTGGCGACCTGTGCACATATCGAAGAGAGCCTGCTGGTTCAACAACTACCATGCTAGAGTCTATGAAAAGGTATTTGGGTGATGTGTTCAGTAGCGATCCAAGAAAGAAAGAGTACGGTGATCTGGAAGACATAAGACGTGGCAGGAAGGAAAGAAACCCTCTCAGGGAAAGGAGTAGGGCCCGTTTGGGCCCCAGAAATAAAACCTGGGCAGATGCTAACTTTGCGGGCAATGGTGGCAGAAGAATGCTCAGAAAAGAGAGAATGGCGAGGTCGATGAAGACGAACGTTATATCCAAGAAAAGGCCACTAGCTCATGGCTCTTCTGGTGGGCTCAAGTCTCTGTGGAATTCAATACGGACGGTTTTCACGAGTGAGGATCAGAATCTGGATCTCTTGCAGCAGGCATGCAGTAACATAACCTCGATCGTCCCCTCAAGAAAGAAGATATCTGGAGCGGAAGAGCGCAGACAGTTGAGGGAAAGAATAGCAAGAAGTGAGGCTTTTAAGAGAAAGGTCAATCAGCTCAAGTATGACGATGACATGCTGCAAGAGCTAAGGCGCGGAAGATCTCGACAGAGAAGTGAAGATCCCCATGTTCCTGGCCTGACGGACGACCAAGTAACTCTGTTGCAAAAGAAGATCACCCATCTAGAGAAACGGTTAAAGGATGCAATGGAAGATCTGCAGATAACGCAAAAGAGGCTCAAATTCGCCAAGGAAAAGAACGCTCTTTTGGAGTCGTTACTGGACGACGCGAACATTGACCGGGAATATGTGGAATCGAGAAGGGATATAAAGAATATCCAACGGGACAATCTGAAACCCGACACCGAGCTTCCTCCGTCCCCGAGGCGTACCGTGAACCCTCTGTTCACATCTAGTCCGATGCGGAACGTAGCGAGCAGGGAAGAGCCTGCTTCCTCGGCGACAGACTTCTACAACAAATATCCAAAGATTCCAGAGACCGAAACGCTAGCTAACAACCAGAGAAACGACTCTCTATCGCCCATCAGAATCGACTATTCGAAGTACTCAGTATGATTAAAAGCCCATTACCCGGAGATAGTTCAATTCCAGTCAAATAAGCTAAGTATACTACTTCAATAACATGTTAAACAGGACTCATATCGGGCTACTGGAGCTGGTTGTTTGGATCGCACTTTCAATTGATTGACTGTACTGTGTTCGATGAGCACAGGTGATTTTTTGACGAAGGGGATCGATCTTATCCAGAAGGCCATTGATCTGGATACAGCTACGCAATATGAAGACGCATATACAGCCTATTACAATGGATTGGATTATTTGATGCTGGCATTGAAGTATGAAAAGAATGCAAAATCCAAGGAATTGATCAGGGCCAAATTTACCGAGTATCTGAATAGGGCAGAACAGCTAAAGCAGCATCTCGAGACAGAAGAGGAAAACAAAAAGAATAGAAGTGAGGCTGGAGGCACCGATGGTGGTGGGAAAAATGGTGCCAAAAAGCTAGCAGATGACGATAACTCGGAAGATAGCAAGAAGCTGAGGGGGGCGCTCTCGGGAGCCATTTTGACTGAAAAGCCTAATGTCAAGTGGGAAGATATAGCCGGATTGGAGGGTGCCAAGGATGCCCTGAAAGAGGCCGTGATACTGCCCGTGAAATTCCCACACCTTTTCAAGGGCAATCGTAAGCCCACGTCGGGGATCCTCCTCTATGGACCTCCGGGGACCGGTAAGTCCTACCTTGCAAAAGCTGTCGCAACAGAAGCCAACTCTACTTTCTTCAGTATCAGTTCAAGTGACTTGGTATCCAAATGGATGGGTGAGTCCGAGAGACTGGTCAAGCAATTGTTTGCGATGGCCCGCGAGAACAAACCGTCAATTATCTTCATTGATGAGGTTGATGCGTTAACGGGACAAAGAGGTGAAGGTGAAAGCGAGGCAAGCAGGAGAATAAAAACGGAGCTGCTGGTCCAGATGAACGGAGTGGGAACAGATTCTGACGGTGTCCTAGTTTTAGGGGCAACCAACATCCCATGGCAACTAGACAGCGCCATCAGAAGAAGGTTTGAAAAGAGAATTTACATTCCTCTTCCTGACCTCGCTGCGAGAACAAAGATGTTTGAGATAAATGTCGGCGAGACACCGTGCTCTTTGATCAAGGAAGACTACAGAACGTTGGGTCAAATGACAGAAGGGTATTCAGGTAGCGATATAGCAGTGGCCGTTAAAGACGCCCTCATGCAACCCATCAGGAAGATTCAAATGGCTACCCATTTCAAAAATGTATCTGGTGACCCCAGTCAGAAGAAACTGACGCCATGCTCTCCGGGAGATAAAGGTGCTGTGGAGCTGAGCTGGACTGACATTGATGCCGATGAGCTGCAGGAACCTGAGTTGAACATCAAGGACTTCCTGAAAGCGATAAAGACCACGAGGCCGACTGTCAATGAGGAAGATCTCCGTAAGCAGCAAGAGTTCACCAACGATTTCGGGCAAGAGGGTAATTGAAGCGAAGCCATGGGCTTGGGTGAGCCCAATATAGAAAACTAATAAGATGATCTTAAACTAATAAACGCTTATTTGTAAATACTGGTATTATTCTCATTGTCAGTGACCTTAGCACTTTCAATCTTCACTTTAACGATAACTGTCTTGTCATTCAAGATGAAACAATGAGCATCTGGGTTAGCTCTGATCAACAGATCCTTGTAGTGCTTTGATTCTTCGCTGGCAGGATCAATAATTGTGCCGTGGCCCCTAATGGTAGCACTCATCTGGAACAATTCCGCCTGGTTCAGTTCCTGTAGTAGATTCAGAAGTTTGCTGGACTTTGGTACATCAGTAGTTGTTGCCTCCGATGGCTGAGGGGTGCCCGTTTCAGACAGACTGTGCTTCCTAAGTGACAGGTTCTTAGCAGTGACCCAGTCATGGAATAGCAATGAGATTGTGGGATTGACCAGGATGTTCTCGTATTTCTCAGTATCATCCAAGGTTGCAAAAACGATATAGTCGTCGGACTTGTCGCTGGAAGCATAGGTACCACTACTAGGCACGTAGATGTAGTTCATCAACGACACAGAAGGTATTCCGTCCCTCGAAGCCGTGGCCACATGGACGTACTTGGAAGTTTTAATTAGATCGATTAAATGGTCGGGGAACTTTCCTACTAATGGCATGGCTGGTTTAACAGTTAATTACAGATACTTGGACTGGCCAGTTGATCAAAGTGCCGGCAACTATCCTTGTGAGTTGGGGGCAATAGCGGTCTAAGAACCCTGATTTATTGAGCAGCAAGGACCTAGCGCCAGTCATGTGATGACGGCAATAGCATAATGGATATCATAATATTACATAGTCTCGTTAAGAAGGGTCTAAGTAGGCTGGTCAACTAGCTGAGCCTCTCGCATAGCCTTTTCTGCCTTCAATTGGGCAATTTCGTCAGCCCAGTGTATCAATATCTGCTTTGACGCCTGGTGAAATTCCTCGAGGTCCGGGTCGTTGACGATAACCTTCAATAGTTTGTGTAGTTTGCTCTGCCGTAAAGCCTCGATGTCGAAAAACGGAGGGTCTTTATCTAAATTGTTGAGGATCTTGTTCAGCATCTTGTGTGATTCGCCAATCTCATCTGTGGTTGGAGGATCATCACGCTGAACTAAGTTCTTCTGCAACTTTCTTCTCAACAAAAGCGATACTTCGATTTTCCGTGATGGATCCAGTCCGTGGCTCTTCTCTTTGGAGTCATGCGCTAGTGTTTTCTGTCGTTTATTAAGAGCATTTTTGTTTCGTACTTCACCGGTCTCGTCATGGGACTTGCCGTTTGCTGCATCGTCAGGTCCCCGTACGCGCTTGCGCCCGCTCTTTGTCGTCGGGGAAGCCGAGGAAGACGGCGAGGGCGTGGATTTTACCTTCGTTTTACTCTCCTTCGCTTGGAAGGGATCTTCCCCAGATTCAATATGCTCCTGCCCAATCTCGCGGTTTAACTCGTCGATCCTATCTTCCTCCCTGGCTCGGTTTACTATGAAATCGTTCAAGCTCGCAAATTCATGCGCCTGCCTATAAGCTTCCACCAGATCCTGCTGACTTTTACCTCTCCCACTCTGTGCTAGAAACTTCTCAATAGCTGACGATTCCAATGATACCAACCTGTGCGGTTGTTCCCAATAATACGTCGGATCGTTGAAGAAACATACGGCAACGCAGTTCGGCCTCTTCTTACGGTATACGTCCTTTCGGAGTAGTCTCTGTGGGTATACAACTGCTGGCCATGGTGGAAAAGACCCCACTTTACACAGAACCAAATCTCCTGTCTTAAGGCTTTTCGCCATCGATTTTCTCTTACTTTGCCCCCTATACCAATGAAACGTAATAGCAGTAGCGTCCAGGGCACTGATTGTACCAGATTCGCCAGCACTTGATGTTTCAATAACTGTTAATCTTTCATTCTTCGTTGACCATTAAGATGACCGGGATCAAAGCTACCCGCCTTTGTTGATAATTATTCATTATAAAGAGTTACAAGCTTTAGAGAGTCCATGAGGACGCCAGGCTACTCTGTAGTAATTCCTATGAGGAGTGAAGGATATTTGGGTTGCTGGGAAATTTTCCTGGGCTTTTAGTCGCTTCTCTTCATCGATTTAGGAGCGCGCCTTGTTCTGATCTTGCTATATCTTAGTTGGTAATTTACGCTTGGGACCGCGGGCTCTGCTCTTGGTATGATGTACCAGCGATGAGGTGCTGGAGCTCTTGCTGCTACTCGGCGATGGTGTGGAGGAGCGAGTTGGTGACGGATCTGCTGAAGCAGTTAGTATAGCGTGTAGATCGCTGCGGATGTCGCTCTTTGGAGAGACTTTTGGTGCCTCTTTCGAGCTCTTGAGTCGCTCGGCCTTCTTCAAGGCCTCGGGCATCGATATCTTGCGCTGGGGCACAGGAGGGGGGGTCTTCAACCCGCGTAACTTTTCCTGAATCTCAGTGACGGGTTTTTCCCCTTTGACAGCGTCATCTGCCCTGATGCTTTTGTTGAGCTGGTTCATCTTAAGCACAGCTTCTGGAGGTGTCGAGACCCTTTGCCGGTTGATCTTCTCTTTGTCCACTTTTTTAAGGCCATTCAGTAGCGAGTCTCGGGCGCCGTCCTTGTCGTCTGGCCTTCTCTTAGGTGGTGGTGCTACGGGACGCAAACGGGGGATTGCCAGACCCTCCTTTTTCGTTGGAACCTGTGGTTTTGGTTTCGCAATTGATTTCAACGCCACGGCGCTGAACTCATTTTCATGACTGGGCTCTTTAGCCTCGACAATTTTCGAGTTGGTGAGCTTTGCTGGCTTAATGGGCCGAGCTGGCTTTTCGAGCTTTAAGTCGTTCTGGGAAGGACTAGGGCTTATGGTTTTTAGCGCTGAATTGATGAAGCTACCGCCGGCACTAGGTGAGACTGGTTTCTGCGGCCTCGATTGCGTGTGATCTGGCGACCTCGGCGTAAGGTGCACCGAGTCCAGATAATCGATGCGTGCTGTAGGTGCCGGAGTCGACTTTGGTGGCACTTCGACCTTCGGAATTGCTGTGAGCTTGTTCTTTTCCAAAGAAGTGATGAAAGTCGTCGGTTTTGACACTTCGTTCCGTTTACGGGGAACTGGTGGGGCTCTTTTCTTCTGTTCCTTGCTTTCGTGCACTTCAGGCTTGTTGAGACTGTCCTCTGGACTTACGTTAGGCCGTAGTGCCCCGGCCTCACGATATCTCCGCGTTGGAAGCGCAGGAGCCTCTTCTTCCACGTCTTTGAGCTTCCGAATCGGTGAAGATGGTGCATCTTCCTCTTCAGAAGACGATACAATTTTGGCTCTACGGGCAGGTAACGAAGGAGCTTCATCAGTTGCATGAGCCATCTCGCGAGGCCTTCCGCGACTGGGGTAACGTTTCTTCATCGGATTCTCGAGGCCCGTTAGCTGAACGCCGGACGAGGACTTTAGCAGCTGGAGTAGTCTGTAGTCTTCTTCGGAAACAACGAACGTCTTTAATCCGGCATCTGATGTGCCATACTTGGATTTCTCTGGAGAAAACGATCTCTCGTAGTTGTATGCCGACTTGTAGGCCAGTTTTTCAGAGAGTGGGTCTCTTTCAGTACTGCCGGGACCGTCTTCAGCCCCACGGGATGGCGAATCCCCCTGCAGCAGCTGTCTGGCTCGCTCGAGACTCACATAATCTGGTTTGTCCTTTACAGGTGGTTTTGCCGTACTCTTTCTTTGTAGGTCATATTCTTCGACTCTCTTGAGGAAACTCTTGGTATCAGCATTCCTCATAGTACCCAATTGCATTTCTGCAGACCTTGATTCGAGTTAAACAAGCTGGATCAGCTAGCCCTTCTTCAATCTCATGGTTAAAATCATCCAAAACGGATCCACTGGAAGTGAATCATTCATGACTATTACTCGTATTATACACATTTCTATACTCCTTCACCTGGTTGGGGTGGGAGGCTTATTTAGCCTCGAATGGTTTCAACGCAAAGCGATTGACTGCTTCCTTCTGGACAAATAAACCTGGAAACCACAGAATGCGAAGAAAACAAGATAGACCAGCGCAGCCAGAAACACGGTGTGTGCAACTCTGTACTCGATTGTTAGTAACTCCGTCAAAAACATCAAAAATGCTATCAAAAATGGTGAACATACGCAGGACCATCTTCGGGATCATTAATTGAGCCCACAAACGACTCGTGGTTTGAGTTGAACAGATGTGCAATCACGGAAAGAATGACAACTCCAAAAGCGGATAGGACAGTACAGAACCAAGCTTTTGTAGCCTAGGCGAAATTTCAACGTTTGTTAGTCTAAAGAAACAGGGAATCCGTACAATAACGGAAGTTTTTCTCACATACTGAAACAACTGGCTTCATGATCGTAATAGTACTGATGACTGTTAATAATTCTGGCTCAACCTAGCGGTTTCTGTTGTAACTTTGGAAGGGGACTGCAACTTCATATATGTGTTGCAACCTGCAAGCCCTCAGGCTGGTTCGTTCAATGCGATGATTGGGGCGAAGGCTGTAAAAGATATGGTAAGCTGAGGTTGTAAAGTGAGGTGTACTGGGCGGTACTGGCCTGATGGGTGCTACGATGGTGTGTCCGGCTTTGTCCTGTATTATCTGATTAATGGCTTGGATCTTGACCAATAATGGTGTCCAAGTTTGTTTTGCTAGCGCCGCGCGAGCGACGGACATGCCTCGTTCATGAAAGATCGAAATTGGAAACGCAGAGACATGCAGCGCCTTTACATGCTGGTTAGCGGTGTAAGCCGTATATTTAGGTTTATTTCAGTAAATACGAGTTTGAAATTAAAATCGTCTGAGCCAAACTATAATACTGGAAACGTTAATACATGTAATTGCACGTGATCTATAATGCTAGAAGTGGAACGTGATCTGAGCTTGTATTTTCAACAATTAAAAGGTCTCTTGGCCCAGTTGGTTAAGGCACCGTGCTAATAACGCGGGGATCAGCGGTTCGATCCCGCTAGAGACCATTTTTTGCTCAAATAATAATCCACCTCTCTCTAAGTAAATCCCACAATTAATCATGGACTATCGATGTGACAAAACGCTTACTATTACAATTACAATTATAAACCTTCGAATTTCATTATACCATGGGAAGCCGCAAGTTTACCTGCCACCTTCCGCTTTTTCTTCTGGGGTTTCTCCTTCTGCTCGTTTTCCTCGGCACTCAATCCTTGAAGATCTTTGTCGAGCTCTTGGATCAATTCCTCCCGTGAAAGTCCGACCATTGTCTCGCTGTCATCGCTCGAAGAATCGTCCTCCAGTTCGTTGTCGGAGTCCCCGGAGCTGCCGGAGCCGTCGGAGCCGTCGGAGACATCCGAGACATCGTCGCTCGCATCTTGGGGCCCTACCTCTTCCGTGGGCTGCCACAGGATCAGTCTCTCCATGCCACCAGAAACCACTCGATACTCGTAGTCTAGATCGAGGAACGCCACTTCATCGATATCACTATGGCGTCTGACCTCGACAACGCGCCCACTTTTCACATCGGCCCTGTAGAGGTTTCCGTTCGAACTACCGCACCACACGCCGTTGTCGTCTTGCAAAGTCGGCACGATACAGTCGATGCTTTCGCCCGGACAAACCTTGATTCTGTTAACCTGGTCCTCCAAATCGTTCTTCTTGGGTTTCCAAACGGTCAAGATCCCCTCGCCCATACCGCATACGATCGTGTCGCCCTCCTCAGGGTCGACAAACGTCCCGCAAAGAACTTCGTCCTCCTGGTCGTCACTCAACATGACCTTCCGCTTAGCTTCCTCGTCGTCATCTGGAATTTGCAGATCCGCCTCGTTAGACTCGCGCGCGTCCCAATACGCCATCGTGGTCTGTCCTACCGAGACGTACTTGTGCATCGAACGCTTCGCAAACTGGAATATGTCGTTGATTGCGTCTCCACCGTGTATTCTGTGCACTTTGTTGGTCAGCTGCAACGTTTCGCTGTCGAGAACCATGACATTCCCGTCCTCGTCCCCGAGCAGCAGGTATGCATGCGTTGGGGACCTGATCAGTTTGGTAAACTTTGACTTTTGTTCCTTGAAAGAGGTCTTTCTCACCACCCGGCCCGTCTCGGTCGATGCCTTCTTCAGCACGTTGTCCGTCCCAACAGAGTAAACGTACTCTCCGTCGGGATCCAGACACAGACAACGGACGCTGCCCTTGTGCCTCTTTGTGCTCCACAGCAGCTTTACCACGCCTGTGCGCTGTTCTTTTCCCACGTCGATGCAAGTCCAAAACGGCTTCTCGTCCTTCTCCCCGACACGCACCTCCCTCTTGTTCTCAGAAAGAGCCCTCTGTAGCGATCCTGCGTCATACGAGTAACAGTATATGTATCCTGTCGCCAGCCCGGCCACCAGAATAGGCTTTGTCGGATGCAATGCCACCTGGAAAAGTGGTTCTGCGAACCGAAACTCGGCCAATGGCTCTCCAAGACACGGAAACTCGGGGACCACACCCTTCTTGGACCTTGTCTTCTTACCCATGCCGTTCCTAACACAATTTCAGACAATCAGCAGTCGCCCACAGCCATATATGAGCAGCTCATCGCATCAAAAGCCTCCATAGAGTGGAAAATTTTGAGATTTCGCCCTACAAGACCCAGTCACGCCGATTTCACGTGATTTTGACCGTCCCGACCAGCTTCACCACCTGAACCAGCCCTCTGGGCTATCTCCTGGACGCCAGGCTCGAGATCTGGGAACTCCTCGACGATCTTCTCCGCCAGCGAGTCCCGCAGTAGCCTTAGACCGTGCATCTTGGCGCGCTGGTACTGGTTCGACCTCCGGATCGCCTCGACAAACTCTCTGGTGTAGATATCAGGGTTTCTGCCGTCTTCGATGTACTGGACAACTTCAAACGGGACGTGCACGTTCTGTAACTGTGATTCCGGATCGTTGCTTTGTCTGTTCAGGTTGGCCAGCCGATCCACGTTTCGCCTGAGGTTGGTAACCATGCCCTGGGTGGCCTCGGATGTGCCTGGGAAGTCGTATACAGACACGCCCAGCTCGATAAAGGACTCGATTACGGCTGCCAGCTGCTGTTCCACAGCACCCAGCTCCTGCTGGATGCCCTGGAGGTTCTGTTTTGGGCCCATCTTGGGGTCTTAGCTGGGTGTTTTCAGGAGGCGGGCAAGATCGGCTAGCTTTATATAGAGGGAAGACCTACAAGGGAAGCCAGGACAGACATAAAGGAACTGGGGAAAGAGGCTCTGAGAGGTGAATCTGGGCATTGGGATGGTGGTGAAGGGCTCAATTGGTCGATATAAGGCGGTTCTTGTAAGGTGTCAATTATCACGTGAAATAGCCATAATGTGGCTCTTGATTGATGCTTCGAGCAGGTCGAGCGTATTTATAAGCTGAGGGCCTGCTGGACGCTGTTCCGTCTCTGTTCCAGCCCACCAGTGGCATTGGCAAGATGACGGGCTCGACAAAGGTATACTCGCTCAGCGGAGGGGCTGTTGTTACGCAGGAACAGCTCGACCACTGGAACCGGGTGCTCGCGGACGCTTCGCACCCGGTAGAGGTGCTGAAATGGGCTATCACCACTTTTCCAAGGCTCTACCAGACTACCGCTTTCGGTCTCACGGGGCTGGCTACGATCGATATGCTGGCAGAACTGAGAAAGCAAGATGCAGATATCCAGATACCGTTGATCTTCATCGACACGCTGCACCATTTCCCGCAGACGATCGAGCTGCTGCAGAAGGTGCAGGAGCAGTACTACACGCCAGTGGGCCAGCAGATAGCCGTGTTCAAGCCAGACGGGTGCGACAGCGAGCAGCAGTTCGCGAGCAAATACGGGGACTTTCTGTGGGAGACCGACGAGGATAAGTACGATTTTTTGGTCAAGGTAGAGCCGGCTCGCAGGGCGTACCAGTCTCTGGGCTGTCTGGCTGTGCTGACCGGCCGCAGGAAGTCCCAGGGCGCCGCACGGTCCAACCTGCAGTTTGTCGAGGTCGATGAGCTGAACAAGATCGTCAAGATCAATCCGCTCGCGAACTGGACTTTTGATCAGGTCAAGAGCTACATCGACGAGCACAAGGTACCCTACAACGAGCTGTTAGATCTGGGGTACAGGTCCATCGGCGACTACCATTCCACTGCGCCAGTGAAGGAGGGCGAGGACGAGCGAGCCGGCCGCTGGAAGGGTAAAATCAAGACCGAGTGTGGCATCCACGAGACCAGCAGGTTCGCGCGGTTCCTCAAGGAGAACGCTGTTTAGACGTTACATTGCTATTTAATCACTATTTACCGGAAAATAATCAGAATTTGACCGTTCGAGAAGCACTGAACTGGTAGACTGCCTTACAGCAACAACTTCCCACCTTGAAACAGAGCATTGGCCTCCTTGTCCGGCCTCAATGGCTTGTTGAAGCTTCCGATGCCTTTCAAAGCCCAATTGCTCACCAGACACCTTTCTTGACCCCAGGCAGCTCTCCTTTCTTGGCCTTTTCTCTAAACTGCGTTCTACACAATCTGAAGTCGCTCAGAACAAACCTCGCATGTCCCGTTTCCACACATCTATTTCTGATCTGCGTAAGCCGTGTGTAATTGGGCATTGTGGTCAGTTTCAATTGTGCTTCGAGTCTTGTACGTGGGGGTAGAGTAGTATTTCTCGCAATGAATTTGAGCGCTCTCGTTGTCACTTCATTCTCGGCAAACTGCTGTCTTTTGAAGTTATCTCTAATCACTCTGGCATTTACGAACCCTGGGGGAAGTTTAGTCTTGATTGGAAACCGGAAGTTACCCATCTTCAACACCCTCTTTGACCTTGATTTAGTCAGTAGTGTGTGTTCAAATTTCGCCGAGATTTTTCACCTATACTATTAGCTAGCAGAACCACACGTGAAAGGCATCGCCTGGAAGAATCCACGAGGGACTTACAACGTGCTAACGCACGAAGGGGCCAAGACCCATCGTGGCGAGTCTACCATTTCCTCCACTTGGACCCACCACTTGCCATCAAATGCTCACAAATACGTGAGCATGATGTTCTTTGCTGCGTTGAAAACCGAGGAGCACTTTATAGCTATATACTTTGGCGGAGCCCAAGTCGTCCTTCAAAGTTCTACAACTTGGTCTTTGACGTCAAATGCTCCTCAACCTCATGAACGCTTGCACCGTCGAACTGCTCTGCCTTCATCGTCAAGCGATCGTGGAAGGCGCAGTGGGCGAGAGTCGGCATGCTGGACCTTGATTTTCGGGTCAGCTTGCTGCATTCATGGTAATTCAACTTGGGAAGAGAAATATTGTCATAGGACTTGCACAAGAAGAGGGCGATTTCTTGTGCATGTCCTGAACAATATGCGAAATCTTTTCGTCCAGCCTATATAAGGCCTTTCAATGGTTCTGCCTCTTCCTGTGATTCCTGAGCTTCGCCAATTTCGACTGCGACTGCCGTCGTCGCACCTCACCAGCCATAGGAACAACCAGGTAATATTTGTTGTTCCTAGTCCTTTGAAGCCTCGAATCTCCTGGCAACTGCTCTGAAAGCGGCTCCGCAAATAGCCCTCCTTTTATACCTTTCAGGATGCCAAATCCAACCTCCACAGCCACTAGATCTGAAACATACTCAATAGCTAACACTGAGTGCGGAGTACCACGCACTCTCAATAATAAGTGTTTCATGTCGTTTCAAGACAAAGGAAGTTGCATAAAAGAGTAAGTTCAACATTGTGTTTCATCTCAAACACTCTCCATTACTAGTCATCTTGAGGATGCTCCTCGATGTCTTTTTAGTATCCCACCTCATTTATGAATGTGTTTCAGCTTGATACAAGTAGGTTAAAAATAGGCCCTCAACGGCGGCTAAAGGTAAAACCCAAATATGAGCCATATATCCCATCCACAGTGTCATGAACTAGGGGTGTATATTTGCACTCGACGCGATTCAAAATGCCAAAGTGATTAAGCATGGCTCCTCATGCTCCTTTCTACATTTTATAGCGGCAGGTCCAGCAGGCATCGCTGTACGCATTGTCAGCTAAAGAACAAGGAAACATATATAAAGGGCATGGACTGCCCATCTAAATTCATGTAATCACTGTCAATAAAATACCAAAATTACAAAGAATCAAAGAATGCAAAGAGATTTAGTCAATTACTGCTGCTGCAGCGGAGAAGTCTGCAATGTACAGGACAGCAATAAAACCAAGAGTAACATACGAGGCAAAAAAGTTGCTTGTGTTCCAATTACCCTTGATGAAGACTGCGTAGCCGTTCGTTAAGCTCAATAGTGAGAAAAAGACCATGGAAATGTA
>PPHX03000026.1:0-46564 GCA_003705175.3 Torulaspora franciscae
CCAACTTGTTAAACATTAGTAGCTTGGCTTCCTCCTCTGACTCGCACTCTCTATAAGCCGTTAGTATGTGATTGAGCGTTGGGAAGTGTGATTGTATTGCAACAGCTTTCTCAATGGAACTCTTATTCAAATACAAGGAACTTCGAGCAAAAGCAAGAGATAGGTTGCAAAATAAAATGCAGCTGGCAAATCTCGCAGCGAACAACGACGGAAAGACTGCTGATAACGCAGCAAAGGCGCATCCGCTTCAAAATCTCATGTCACTGCCATTTAACACTCCTCGGAGTAAACGGACGCTCGGTTAGTGAAAAATTACACCAAGATGGCAAGGCTAGCTAAAGAGTATAAAAGGATTCAGGCTACCCTGGCTGAAGGATCAACTTCAATCGCGTCCTTGGACCCTATAAATGGTAACCTTTACCGGTGGAAAGCCGTCGTAAGGGGCCCTGCAGGTACGCCCTACGAGGGACATCTCTTCCCACTGACACTGAACCTGGACGAACGATATCCGAGTACTCCACCCCAGGTAACATTCGCAAAAAGATCTATGCCCCATTGTAATGTTAACTATGAGACAGGCGCTCTATGTCTCGATATTCTCACTCCAGACCATTGGTCGCCAGCATGGGACCTGATCCACGTGCTGGAAGCTATCGTGCAGCTGCTCAGTGACCCAGAACCGGACTCACCGTTGGACATTGACCTTGCCAACATCCTGAGGGCCCAGGACCGTTCAGCCTACTATGGACTCGTCAAGTACTACCTTTCCCAACAGTAATCCGATGACTTATTAATCTGCAAAAACGTCCGTACGTATCTCTAACTATTGTGGCGATCAAAGGGTCGAAGCTTGCGCACTATCTCACGGGGAACGTTAGACCACTCGGGGAATCTTTCCAGGCCCATGGTCGTGGTCGACCACAGGTCGTACCTTATACCTCGGGGCTCCAGCGCAGCTGGAGCCTTCGCTGGAGCCCTCCCCCGGCCAAAAAGCGGGTTCTCCCGCACTGGATACATCACCGGTCGGTACCCACTGAACAGAATATCACTCGAGAGCCTCTGGCTCTCCAAGAAACGGGTGGTTGGGACCCGGGGAAGTGACCTGAAAACATCGTCTACCGAATTCTTGCGCCTGCACAATCTGCTACTCGTACTGAATCGTCTCATTACCCCATTATAGAGGTCTACCAGCTCTTAAACCTCTAGCGATGCCATCTTTATATAGAGTTACATCCGAAATCTCCGAGGCGCCCCTACTGGAGCTATCGGCTTTACACCGCGACAAACAATAAGTGATTAGACACCCATAATGATTGTGATCCACAGCATTACGGGTGCAACAAGCTAAGGACGAACTGGTAGACTCAACATCGCAGGCTGAGTTTGTCGGACACACCTCACATGACAGCGAGCAAGCTCGCTGTCAAGGGTGCAAAACAGTAGAACCGCACTCCCAAGCCTCTCGCCTTTGTAGTAGCAAGCCGAGAGGATACAACTCAAGCGACTAGAAGGTGTACATAGGTATATGGCACGGCAGGCCACTCGGAAGTACACGAGAAGCCCACCGTTTGTTGAACAGATAATTTTTTTAGCACTACGTACTGGGAACTGAGTCCAAGAGACCGCATCTTGAGCTAATCTCATGCTCGATTGCCGTGAAGTAGATAGTTGATCCTCAATGGCCATCTTGTAGAGCCTTGAAGGTGAAGAACAAGTGATCGTTTGGAGTGATGGTGCTTGACAAGTATAATTTGGGTCCTATTCCTGAGTTCATCGCCACTTGCTTCAGCATTTTACTGCTGAACCAGCAGTATATTGTTGACTGTGTGCCTATTAGGCTTGGGCATTATTAATGAAGAAGTCCAAAGTCGATGAAGTTCGTCCTTTGTGCGAAATGCTAGAGGAAGCAGGGCTGCAGCCGCTGAAGGGTGTGGATGGGCTTGCGGAAGCGCTCAGGGACGAAAAGGTGGTCAACAACGAGGAATGGAGATCTTCCTTGATATGTGAGACCCTGGTGATCACGCTGTTTACAACAAGGGCCGGTATTTCGCTTCTGCCTCTTCTCAGCGAGTCTGCTAAACGTAAGAAAGGTGCCTCTCGCGGGCAGGAGTGGCAAAACAATGAAGTGGTCATGCTACGTTTTTTCGCATATGTTCTGGAGAATAGAAATACAAGTATTGAGCCAGGACTGTTCACTATGGCCCGATGGAAGCTCCCCTTGTTCTTTCTTATCGAATCAAAGTTTCTTGCGGCATCCATGGTTCTCGATCAAAACTACAATTTGTTACTGGATTACGTTCATTCCATTGTACCGATGGTAAAGAGATGGACACAAAGGGCATGCGGACAGAGTAGTTTCTTTAGAGATACAGTGGTGCGGTACGGAAGGGTCTTTGAACTACAGGACTCTTCAGAATGGTACGATTTTAGTGCCCAAAATATCACCAAAGAACGTGTTGCCATTCAGAGATTCCTAACTGAGATTAATGAGCAAGCCTTGTCTACCTTCCAAGAGATGGTGAGCGAGCACAAGGAATCGCACACGGCAAATACGGCTTCGTATCATCATCGCATTTCACAGCACGAGAATGTCTACTCATTCGACCTGAACCAAGACGGCTCTTTGGAGGTACCGAATATTATGACCCATGCATCTGTGAGACACGACATACTGCTCGATCTCCTAAAACTACCTTTAAGAGACTCACCGCTTTTAAAACTGCAATTCAAGCTCATGGCAGGACTAGTCGATCCACTGACACAACCGCCACCTAACGACCAGCATATCATCTCTCTCGACCTCATATACCAGATGCTTCTTGGGCTGTTGGAACCGTCCATTCGTACCAGTTTGGGCTCGGAGGGGTGTGATTGGAGATTCCACCTCTGCTTTAATATGCAAAAAATCATACAAGAATCTCTCAAAAGACTCAACCTACAAGATTTCGAAACGCTTAACTCGATTAATAACAGTGATGAAGAGGGATCTTGGCGAGAAAACCTGCATCTTTGGCTGCCGCATGGACTCAACACCCAAAACCTGGAACTCATATACATGATAGAAATTCTCGCGGTATACACCATTTACAAGCTGTATGAACATCAGCCTATCCAGTTGAATCCTTTCCTGTCACCATTGATATCACTATGGAAGAATTTGACCTGCGTGATTCTCCTCGGGCTCGAAATCGACCGGTTCGAAGAGGAACATGAGACATTTGAGACACCGGTGCTGGTTCGAGCTACCATACGAGGTGCCGCAGCTCTAAGAGCCCTAGTTGCCACCATTCTAAACGGCCACGTCGAAACCTACAAGCACGATTTCAAGCATGAGCCCTTGAATACTTTCATGTCACCACACGGGAGAAAACTTTGTCAAGGTGCATTGTATGCCGATCTAAGATCTCACGCAGCAGCCCTACTTGCGCTTGGAACGGAGCTCGAAGACGTCACCAATTTACTGTCGGATTTGCAGGCTGGCGACCGGTTCGACGAAGATGTCAGGTACATGTTCGAATATGAATGTGATGACTATAATGAAGATGATTCCTCACAATCCATTGAGAAAGATGGAAAAACGGCAATGGAACAACCGAAGATATTGCAAAGGCGATGTAATTGTATTTTTGACGATGACGAAATGGTAGAGGATGAAGACTTAGATGGCGAGTATGATGAAGCCTTCTTTTCTAAACACATGATGTTGCAACAGAATGCCCAAGCATCACTGGCCATGTCACCGACCGGAAAACCGCGGGCCGTCAGATCCAATGGCGCATTCGAGTTTGATTACAGCGGAAAAGATTGGCGCGATATACCTCGTGGTTCCAATCTCTACTACGCACCCGACTACACTTTCATCGAAACTCCAAGCCTGTCGACAGTGATCAAGTTAACAATGCAGTCAACTTCAGAGAAGTTGAATGAAGAGGACTCACTTCTCTTGTTGAAATCCATCGCATCATGTGTCAAGAATGAACAGGACGAAATCACATTGGGTAACCTAATTGACCCACATCGTGATAATGACACTGAGGAAGGTGAGACAAGTCCGGATAAAATTGAGCCAGATGACGTTTATGAGATGTGGTGCGAGAACTCTACTTTTGAAAAGATTGTTTATCACAACCACACGCTCGCTTGGAGGTTGATGGACGAAATGCTATTATGTATCGGCTATCGAAGGGTGCTTATTTGGTTCATTACTCACATGGAACTTAATCATTCACTCATACATTATATCTTTGAGTTAGTCATGGGCCTGAGAGGAGACTCGGATGATAACGGATTGAAATCAGAGGAAGTGGATCAGCCAATTCCAGACGATAAGAAGTCTCGGGTTTTACCGGCTTTGCGCTTTTCTCGTCAGGGACCATTGCAACTGTCAGATATCGAAACCAAAATGCTGCTGCAAGAGTTCTTTACTAATGCAGCAATATACATTTCAAAGAAGTCAGAAGAGACCAGCAACGCGACGTCCGTCGAAGGATTTGATCAAAGTCAAGGTTCTCACGAAGTTCCGGAAAATGTGTCATTGTATGCTATGGGCTTAATGAAGCTAATCTGCTTCATGGTCAAAACGTTCATAGATAAGGGCAAATTCGACTTCAGTGAATCAGAATGCGTATTTGAGCTTCAAGCGTTATTGATGAATTGGATCGGAATAATCCCAGAGGCAAAGAACCTATTTTTTGAGCTAAAGGGTCTGATTGCTGGTCTGAATAATGGCGACACTTCGCAGGAAGATAAACAAACTAATGTGAAGGAAAGGATAAACAAGGAAACTGCCACTGAGCAAGCCACTGCTGCAGCTACTAAGGGCGCAGACTTTGAGTTCAACAGGAAATTGATGAGTCTTCTGCCACCTTTGGTTAAAAACAAAGAGGAGAATGCAGCAATGCAGACTTTGAGAAATTTCATCAAGACGAGCTCATTTTTGAAGACAGTACCCACGATCGGCAGAAAAATCATATACGAGGATGATAAGATACTTCCGTTGCCTGAATCTGATTTGCCTCTGGCATTGCATGAATATATTGCAGATTACGAAGGCAATTACGCTTACGGCTCAGGCGAAGAATATGAAGACGACTAGCGTGAAAGACGTTTACTTTTTTAAATAATGCGCAAGTTCTACCATCTTGTCCCTTATTCCCAAGACATAGTATTTTGGATCATTTGCCAACTCCCGTAAATCTCCCGACAATCCTATGAGCTTCTCCATTTGTAGCAGTTTAGTCTCGACGGCATACGCATCATTTAGGTCAGGCTCTTCGTTCAGGATTGATCGTACTTTTTCGGGCTCCTGCTCCATTTTTTTTTCAATGATTTTGGAATAACTTTCTAGATGTTGATGAAACACCTTCTGACGCTCACCTAGATCCAGTTTTTTATAGTAGAACAGTAGTTTCGAAATAAAAGATTCTTGGACCTTTTTGGATTTGACGAATTTACTAATCTTGTATTTTTTGAAGTCCGCTTTGTTCTGATCCTTGACGTCCTGGTATATAGTGGAGGGCGTTATGTTCGATTTCGAGACTATATGTGCCAAGTAATGAAACTGGAGGGGCTCTAGATCTTCTTCCTCTTCTTCTTCTTCCTCCTCACTAACGTGCTCAAGTAGATTTTCCTCATCTACTTCCTCTTTTGAATTAGCATTTCCTCTGATTATCTGTTCGCACCACTCTTCGAACATTGATTCTCTCGTAGAATCGTCTCGTATTTTGTAGAACACCGGATCCTCCGTGAGCTTTTTCGCCTGCATGGACCAGGTTGAGTAAGGGTCGGACTTCTGCCGCTCAAGAAGCTCGAAGAAATCCTTTCTATCCTGCAAATCGTCCTCATGGCTCTCCTTCGGAAGATCCTCTCCATTCAGATTATTAAGGGCCTCAACTTCACTATCGCTCTCATTTGTTTCTTCCTCCTCGGATGAACTGTAGCCCGCTACAAGTTGAGATTTATCCTCTTTACCCTCTTCCTTTTTAGCCTCTGTCTCCTGCTCTTCACTTTCTTCTGATGACGAGAGCTCAGGTGCTTGATGCTTACCAAGAGACTCCAATTCCTGTATCAAATCCTGGTACACGCGGTCCCCGATGCTGGTATTAAGTCCTCTTGCGATAGCTATCAGAAGTACCAGCTTACTCTTGTCAGTTTGCGATAACAACTCTGCACTTTCACCATCTTCCAGAGTCCAGCTTGACTCTCGCGCATTAGAATCATAGTAAAACTTCTCCCCAATGTCATCAATTACCAAAACCCAACCGTTGAGCAATGGAATTGCATAAAAGGCCTCAGGGTTGCGATTCAACCGTGCTTTCTTGTTCCCAGACCTGTCGTCATCCTCATAAAACGAAGAGGGTCTTTCCCAGGTCGATTCTTTCGTCCGCGAGTTGTAGTAGTATTTCTCACCATTCGGAGCAGTGAATGTACTCCATACACGAGCCATTGGGCCACCAATAGCGCTAGAACTCAGCTATAAGACTGTCGATGAGCTTAACTATGGCCATTTTTCACCTATAGTGGCACATAGTAACCAGTCAGGGTAACCCACCAGCTATAATAAAAGGCGGTGGCAAAGGATGGTGAACCCAGCTTCACCAATCGAGCAAGCAAACGAGTTCAGATCTGCTCAATTGATCTGACTTTGGTAGTTGATATATTGTTGGCAGATCAGCGGATAGCACTTTCGAAAAAACCGTTGAAATGGGTTCCAGAAGATACGATTCAAGGACAACTATTTTCTCCCCAGAGGGACGTCTGTACCAGGTGGAGTATGCGCTGGAGTCGATATCGCATGCCGGTACGGCCATCGGTATCATGGCTACCGATGGGATAGTTTTGGCCGCTGAACGTAAAGTCACGAGTAAGTTGTTAGAACAGGACACATCAACGGAGAAACTGTACAGACTTAACGACAAGATAACGGTAGCTGTGGCAGGATTGACGGCAGATGCAGAGATCCTGATAAACACGGCTAGGGTGTACGCGCAGAATTACCTAAAGACCTACAACGAGGACATTCCCGTGGAAATGTTGGTTCGGAGACTCAGCGACATAAAACAGGGCTACACCCAGCACGGGGGTCTCAGACCGTTCGGCGTCTCGTTTATCTATGCCGGCCACGACGACCGGTACGGCTACCAGCTGTACACTTCTAACCCATCTGGAAACTACACGGGCTGGAAAGCCATCAGCGTCGGAGCAAACACTTCAGCCGCACAAACGCTGCTGCAGGTGGACTACAAGGACGATATAAACCTCGAGGGTGCCATTGAACTTGCCCTCAAGACGCTCTCGAAGACCACAGACAGCAGTGCTCTGACGAGCGACCGCATCGAGTTCGCAACTACCCAAAAATCCGCAGACGGGAAGCTGTATCAGAAGATCTTCAAGCCCGAAGAGATCCAGACGCTGCTGGTGAAGCACGGAATCACTAAGAAGAGCCGTGAAGAAGACCAGGACGACGAGTAAAGGCCATTGACCAGCTGGTTACCCCGTGCCGTGTGATATCTCTTCTTCATCAACTATGTCCATCTCTTGTTGATGGACCTTGACGACAACTAACTAGATGCTATAATAGAACTACGTAGCTCTGCATGGCTCTGCATGAGGTATGTGAACCTTTGAAACTTGATTTTTCACTTTGGATCTTTTCACAGACTAACCAAACACTCCAGGTCCTTTATCACCAATAATGACATTCCCGTCGGGTACGTAACGCCGTCGTTCCCCTCGCTACACTGGCCCATCAAGAACGGCAAGTTCTCGCTGGCTGTCCTCTACGATGTGGTTGTCATCTGGAAGTTCACACTGTACTGGGCTCTTATTTTCAACGTGGCGTTCTACGGGGTTGCAGGCCTATGGGCCAGTTATTCGCACAGACGTCGAGCTGGCGGACTCTGGATCATGGCTATCTACATTCTCTACGGTGGAATTCAAGGTGTGGCAGCTGGTACTGTCATTGGATTCCTGATAGGCAGTATCTACAGCGCAGGGCTCTTCTACATGTCCACCTGGATTCCTTGCTGCTGTGTGATCGTTCAGATCCTGTTCGACTTCTCAGTCAGTTTCCTCAGCTCGGGCACTGTCATGTGAGACCACAGCCACCTCCAATGGACTCAAAGATCTACCTTGATCCCTTATTGGGGCTGGAACCTATGAGTCGTTTACTAGGCTGTATTTTTCACCTTCCAGTAATGCGCCTTCTCCAGCCCACATTAAAAAAGGAGGTTGCATCATTTACTGCAAAGAACTCGTCATAACTCGAGCGCTCCTCGTAGCAAGCCGTGGAAAGTTTAGAGGACTATAAATCGTTCGAGAAATGTCAGCTTCAGCCATAAACCGTTCTTTGAACACTGTGAGAAATGAGCTAGATTTCCTACTGGAATCGAAGGTGATTAGTCAGGAAACGTACAATATGGTCAATCAAAGTTTACCTCAGAACGCAAACAACGGAGGAGAGTATGTGGAAGCGTTGTACCAGTTCGACCCCCAGCAGGAAGGAGATCTGGCCTTGAAACCTGGTGATAAGATTGAGGTTTTGGAAAAACCATCTAATGAGTGGTTCAAGGGTAGATGTAATGGCAGTGTTGGAATGTTCCCTGCTAATTACGTTAAAGCAGTGTACTCTGGTTCAGATCGTCCTAGTGTTCCTCCCCCACCACAGTATGAGCAGGCCCAGCGCACAAATACCGGCCAGTCGGGTGGCTCATACCAGGCCCCCTTTCCACCTCCTTCGACCAACTACTATCAGCAGCCACCCCCACAGCAGGCCCCAGTTGTTGAGCAGCAGCCTGCTGCCGGACAGCATTCTCACAACCATTTGAAAAAATTTGGGAGTAAATTAGGGAATGCTGCCATCTTTGGTGCTGGTGCCACGATAGGTTCAGACCTGGTCAATAGTATCTTTTGATTCCGTCATGTATTTTGCGTGTTTCGTCTTCCTGTGTCGTTTCACCTTTGTTGTTCCCTATGGCCAAAGCATTGAGTATAGGAGTTGCCTTTTGAATACTGGTTATATATCATGAGTTTATGTAGTTACATCGTAAACGCTTTTATGGTGACTTTTCAGAGGTATCTGCCGTAAACATGATATATCCTGCCTACCACTCTCAGCTTTGCTTCTTCGCCCAACTTGGAGTCTGCGACCTCGCCGATGTCCCTGAGCCATTCGTTCAAGCGGGCTTTGGGGACTAATGAACTTCCGAGCCTGGCTATAGTACATACCTCGATTGTCATTAGACCTTTGTTCAAATAGCGATCGTTGGAATTTCTATCTTGGGTCCCAGCATAGTTGAGTATTCTCTCCAAGTTGTTCAGACTGTAGCTCAGTCTGTCTTTGTACTGCTGGATGTTGGACCAAAGGCTGCCGACCTTTATCAGCCTGAATAAGCAAACTGATACCGCATAGATTATAAGAAGAGCAGGCGATACGGCTACAACACCGAATACAAGCTGTTGTGACTGTAGCATTTTATCAATTCCATTGAGCGCTAGTGAGCCGTCCACCTTAGTCTTCTGCACTTGGATCAACAAGGATCTGACCAATTCGCCAGAAACAATGTTCTTGATCGGATGTTTTAACTGAGTTTCGTAAATCTCCATAAATCTCGTCAGGTTACCACGCTCAACTTGCTGAATCAGCACTTCATCGTCAACTTGAGCTCCGCTGTTTTCGTTGACGAAACTGACAATCATTCGAGTTAAAGAGTTCACTTCAGAGTCGAGGGTATCCTTCGACATAACAGCGATCGAACTGTCCTCGTCGTGCCTCACGGTTGACCAAACATGCTTCGAAGGAATGTAAACCCAGTTGTACAGCAATCCCGTTACAAAATCAACGATATTCTCCTGCAAGAACCGCACCACCTTTTTACGAGACTCCCAAAGATACATCACCGATCCAGGCCCGTATGTCAACAACATCAGGGCAGTGGGCCAATACCTCGTAGCTTTTCCGGGCTTTTTAACAATGATACTTCTCACTTCGCTGTGAAATTGTCTTGTATGCTGTGCTACATCATACAAGGTATTGTCCGTCGGCAGCTCTAGAAATCTTTTCAAAGAATCCAGCTTGTTCTCTTCTTCCATCTCCCGTTGCTGTTGATGTTTTTGAAAGTCATTGATCAGTCTCCCAAGTTTTGTGGTATATTGCTTGGTCAAGTCGCTGATACTCGTACTCTTTTGATGTAGATCATCACGAATCATGGCACGCGGTAGTTCAAGCATTAGCGAGCACCATTTTTTCGATTGTACTGGCAGTCCCGTTAACTGCAGATTACGTACCATCAGAATCCTATCCAATTGAGGTTTCAACCCATCAAAGACTTCCTTTGCAAGCTTTTTTATCCCTTCAACTGAGAGATGATTATCGGGTTTTATTCCATTTTCCTTGCTTAACCGGACCTTCAGCTGCTTTCCTAAATTGAGCAGCCTCACTGGTGATGTCTGTACTGCGTAAAGAAGGGATCTTGCTTGAGAACCAATAACTTCTTCATAATATCTTTGTGTATCGTAGGCAGAAGGCAGGAATGATAGACACTCATTGCTCAAAGTGTAATAACATATCAGCATGACATATTGTGAGATGTATTTGGTCACAATTGATTCCATGGAAGTCGTTTGATTATCCTTGCCAGCTGGAAGCTCACTAATGATTCGAGTAATGACATCATAATTGATCGTAACAGGGCTATTTGACACCGAAGAATGTACAGAAGTACTGATCTTTCCAACAATTGCCTTTATTTTGAGCAAGTCATCTTGTAGACGGCTTAGTGTTCTAGTGTCCTTTTCTTCAACATAAGCCTGTGGGCCCAGGGAAAACCGCTGTAGAGAAAGCTCCAAACTCTTATCAACCTCATGGAAACGACGGAGGATATAAGAATCAGTGATCATCCCGTTTCGTGTTCCTGAGCTGCTCTTCAATCGGGGCCCTTCCTAACTTTGTTAATTAGAATCGATAAGTGCGATGCATTCTTACAATCCGCCCTATTGAGAACAAAGTTGTACGTTTTAGAGGAACTCGTATCTAAAAAAGAGCCTAGCTGGTAGTCAGCATTATATAATGGCGAATTAATAAGTCACTCACCTGGCATAAGGAAATACGGAATTTGCTCTTCCTACCCTTCGAGGCGAGTTTGATGCACTACGTGTCCAATAATTATTGAGATCTGCTACCCTAAGCCGGTTTAGGTCTTTAAACCTGAGCCTCTTTTCAGTATGCTTCTAAGCCCAAGACCACTTCTCATGCTGTGAAGATTTTCCAATGCTTCTGAGTTACTTCAAAGATAATTAATATACTTCTAAGTCAATTCTGCACTGAACAAGAGGCTTATGGAGGTCTAAAGAACGCTTTATTGCGCACGAATTTAGTGGTATCTGGAATATTTTGTAGTATTATTTAATGAGGCTAAATATGATTAAAGTGGCTTGAAAATAAAACGCCGTGCAAATATCAGAGAAACTATTACTCAACTGAATCAATAGAATAGTCCTTCTTCGACAACTTGTGCCTTAGGCCTCTTCCCCAACGGTAGAAACCGAATGGTAATGCGATCATGGCCGTGGCAATGAAGGCTAACAACCAACTTGCCCATTGAAGCCCTAATCTATGATACATCTGAGTTGTGAAAAGTGGGAAAGCAGCACCACCGGCAGATCTTAAGAACACCTTTGTAGCCAGAGCACTAGATGCAAACTGCACGTAGCAGTCAATGATGTAATTGTTTAATGAGTAGTAAATCAGCACCATACCGTATCCGAAAGCAATACCAGAGGATGCTGGACCAACCCAAATGATATGCTTGTAGGAAGTAGCACCCAAAATCCATAGGGCGATAGCTGCAAAAGGTGCACCGATCATAGCACCTATCAAACGGTCCTCTGGGGTAGGCTTACGGGTCTTGATAAGTTGTAAATACTTGCTCTCACACCAAAACGTAGTGGCTAAAGCCATCAGAGCACCAATCATGATTGGAAGGAACATCAAACCGGTCAAATTATCCTTGTAGCCATACAATTCATCGAAGATGACAGGATAAGCAAAGAAGAAAGCGTACAGTAGGGAGTAGATCAGACAGACGTAGAAACAAGTAGCATCAAGAACCGGCTCGGTGGCAGCGAAATATAGAGGTCTCAACAGACACGTCCTCATCATCTCGTTGAAACTGATACCTTGAGCCTCTTGTTCAGTCATGATCTTGGGGTTACCAGTCTCCTTTCTCAGCTTAACAGCACGTCTCTTTAAAATCACTGGAGCATAAGTCTCCGGGATGCAGGCCACAATCAACCACATGGCACCAGCGAAAGCCATATTAACCCAGAAGATCAAGTCCATCCTACGTGTGGATACCGAGATAAAACCATTAACCAACGGTCCAAACACGGGACCAACGTAAGGAGCAAAGGCGAAAAATGCAATAGCCTTACCTCTGGTCTCACTGGGGAACATATCAGCGATGGAGCCACCGACGAGACACAGACCGGAAGATGCCCAAACCCCACACAAAAATCTGCTGACCATAAGACCGGAAATGTTGGGTGATATAGCACATGGGATGTTGAAGATAACGTAGAGACCCATAGAGATGAAGTACGCCACTCTCCTTCCGTAAAGATCACTCACTGGAGACCATAGAAGTGGACCCAGAGAAAACCCGATAACCATCAGAGAAACAGAAAGAATCGCAACTTCAGAACCAACGTGGTACTTTTCCGACACTGTAAACAGCCCACCAGCGATACATGCAGATCCGTACGCAACACAGATAACCAGAGTGGACAGAATCACCGTGAAAAACCAACGTCTCGCCAGAGGCCAATTGTGCGGATTCCCCGGGTCATTGGTCACAAACGTCACAAACTCGATCTCAGGGTCGAGTTCCGTTTCCTCGTTAGGCTCAGCACCCTTTCCTTCCTTTCCGATGTCGCCCTCCGAATTTGTGCCATCCAGCGAAGACGACTCGGAAGAGGTCCGCTCCATCTGTCTGGTTCTCGATCTCGAAATCGCCGTGGAAGTCCTACCGAGCGACTGTAGAGTAGCCACAGGAACCAACCCCGTTGGGGTCTCCATGGTGTATTCTTCCGGAAATATTTGCGGCCTGGTAGTGGTCTGAGGGGCATTGACGTCCGGCACGGGCGCAGTAGCTGTCATACCCATTTCCTGCAGAGACTTGACGGTCTCCGTCCTTGTTAGGTTCAACGGTAGCCCGCTGTTCTTATTGTTCTGCCCATTGGATGACGGAATGTATTCCTGAGGTTGCTGATCGTCCCTAAAGGCAGAGGAAGAGTCCGAGTTGTACGAATCCACCGACTGCACTTCCGACATTATTATACTTGTATTATTATTAGTGTTATTAGATTAAATTAAAATAAAATCGATCACAGCTCTATTCCACTGTATGACTCCAGAGAAACTTCCAAATAATAACCTTTACAGAATCAACAAAGTACACCACACATTTATATCTACAAGGCAGAAACCATGCGGTAAAATTGATCAAAATTCCACATCTAGATGTTTTACAAACATAATCTACGTCCGGCAGGTACGAGCCCTTCCTGCCCCAATCCGTGGCTCACCACCCAAGCAAAGTGGCAGAACCCAGGTTAAATTCTCCGGCTCAAAAAGAAAACACTCAATAATAGATGTAAATGCAACTACTACAAAATGACTCTCCGCCGTCGTTGGCTCAACAGGAAAAAAACCCTGCTTCTACTATGATCACTTTACTGCTTGTCTATGCAGCCGGCTACAGAAAACAGCTCGGATTTATTGGTCTCGCTCGCTTTAAGAGGAAAAAACAACAAACATCAACAGCCCTGGCAGGGTTTGATAGATGACAGTTAACGTCCCAGGGATCCATCAGCTTACAGATCGCTGAGTTGGCCAATTGCATGGCCAATTCTACGGTGTATTGGAGGCTAGTTCGCTTCCTTGGGCCCACGAAAACCTTGCTTGTAGAAGTAGACAGAAGTTTTTAGTTGCAACAGAGAGTTATTGTCGTTCGGCTGGCCCTGAACGGAGAACGACCCGAGGCATTTTAAATTATGGGGACAAGAAAGAATAAGCAGGCTGTGGGATGGAACAAATGGATGCTGCAAATCTCATCGCTCGGGTTCTGGTAGTAAAGTCTTGAGATCCGTGTTTGGGTAGCCGTTTGTCGGGAGTAAGAAGGACCCTTGACGATCTAATCGGACAGTTGGAAAGAGCGTAGGTTCAGAAAGCGTCTGAGTGTTTAAGAGGTAAGAAAGGTGGTTTTTTTTTTTATGGATAGGGAGGCCCAGGTGAGGAAGCTGGTGGACACTGTTTCTCCGCGTACGGCCCATCAGTACAAGTCGTATGGGGACAAGTATATCCGGTGGCTTCGAGAAGCAGGACTTCTGCAGCATTTGGAGGAGGGAGAGCAGGGTGAGGGTGAGGGTGAGCTGCTGTATCGAGATCTGCCGCTGTCTGCGTATTTAATACATTGGTTTCTTATAGATACGCTGGTGAGGTCTGGGGAAGAGCAGGCCGATGAGGAAGATGCGTTCAGGATACCGACCCTGAAGAAGATGATCAGCAGTTTGAAGTTTCTGCATCGGTTGTGTGTGATCCATGGGAACCAGTGCGTGCTGGATGAGAAGTATTTGGAGAGCATTATAAAGCTACACTCCAATTGGGCTACCGTGCGCAGCCGGAAAGAGACTACTCTGCCTGTCGTCAAAGTGTCGCTCAACCTTTGGAATCCGCACACAGGAAACTTGTCCGAAAAATTCTTCAAGACGTCCCTTGAAAAGCTCAGGTTCCTGGTCGATTTTCACTTTAGGGTCTACACTAACCTGTCATACGAGCAGAGGTCTAGGATCAAGTTGGCGGAACTGCGCGGGGAGGATGACGGCACGTTGGCACTGGACCAGAAAGTGTGGTCTTCCCTGCAGGTGTATATGCCGAACTCCACGCGGCAGGTGAAGTCTCACATGCCCATGAGCATCAGGTGCCAGAACATGCCCTTTCTGTGTCCCATAACGACATTGGCATCTTATCTTTATCTGCGCTTCTACGGGATTAGCTCGGTGACAAAGGGCGATGGGTTTCCGGATCTGCTGGCAAGCGATCAGGACGATCTTTTCTGGCAGGACCTGCCCCTGATAAGGGGCAAATCTCTCTTAGATTACCCTCGAGAGGAAACGTTGAGTAATTACTACTCAGCGGTCTTTCGGTATTGTCATTTGCCTTACAAAAGGCGAGAGTACTTCAACAAAAGCGCACTTGAGTATCCAACGTGGACCCATCAACCTTTTACCGACTTTTTCGGAAAGTATCCCAAAGCGAGGGCTACGGCCTTCGAGCACGAAGTGCCATTTGATTACGACAGAATAATGAATTTTAGACCGCCCATGGAATTCCCGTCAGAGAAAACTGATGGGCTGGATGCTCTTCCCGAGAGTTTACTGGTCCAAGTTTTCCCGGAAATTGAGCAGTACAAGCGTAAGATAGACCAGCTGTCGTCAGAGGCCCGGACTTTCCTTCTGACTATGGAAAATCTCAGAAAGCGATTGGTGTACAATCTGCCCTGGATTCATGCTGTATTCCCTCAGCACGATCTTTTCAAAGATCCGATATTTCACAATCCTGATTTCCAATCTTACTTCCATCAGGTCGCGGGAAACAAATGGGAGAACGGTCAACTGCCGTTCGATGTCATGCCGGGATTCGAAAGGTTGAATAGGGTTGGGTTCTGTAGCCTTCTGATGGAGTCTTTGGAAGCACCAGGCGAGGAACAGGCCCCAGCTAAGGCCATAGCACAAACTTCAGAACCTAACGTCGCCTCTGAAGAACTCATGGATAAGACGTATCAATTTGTTCAATACCAAACTTTAACTAATTTCCAGCTTCTGCTGTCATTGCTGTCAAAAATATTCGACAAGCTAGAGATGAGGAAGTCATCCAGAGAGTTTATGATTCATCAACTTGATCTCTTGCATGATACGATACGAAGAAATATAGACGTTTCGAGGCCGCAGGATGTTGAGGAATACATCAAGAAAGAAGATAAGCTGGAAGAGGAAGAGGCAAAGAAACCTTCAAAAGAATCCCAAAGCAGACACCGGAGCAATGGACTGCTGGCGATCGATGATTTTCCGAGTGAAGACAGCGATGATGGGGGCGTGCAAGAGGAGCTCCAGTTTATGGTCAACGAACTGGTAGGTGAGCGTGTGAGGTCTACTGTAAAGCTTCAAATGGAGCAGTGGGAGTCAAAAATACAGGATATTGTCAAAGATGCCGTGAGAGAAGAAGTCACGAAAAGGTTTGCGGAACATGAGGAATCCGCGAGGAAGAGACCTAGATTAAGCTCCACTCCACCAACCGGAATCAATGGATATACCCCTAGTATACCAGCTTCAACGAATGAAGATGGTGGCGACGTTACTTTTGTAATGAACCCTGATTTGGATACTGTAGAGGCTGTCATCCTCGAGTGGTTTACACCAAATCCAAAAATGAATGGAGAGTGCGTGCACTCAATGAATAAACATGGCAAAGCCTGGAGATCGAGCTTCGAGAAACTCTACAAGGAAAGAAAAATGATCGTTGAATTTTACATTCATCTCGTTAACCAGCTGGGGGTCAACAGGTACAAGGCTGTTGAAATATGCGAAATATTGAGAAGAAGTAGTGAAGCAGACGGGTCATTAGCCTCACTAGC
This sequence comes from Torulaspora franciscae, assembly GCA_003705175.3. Lineage (NCBI taxonomy): Eukaryota > Fungi > Ascomycota > Saccharomycetes > Saccharomycetales > Saccharomycetaceae > Torulaspora > Torulaspora franciscae. Next base: position 16,689 of record PPHX03000026.1, read on the forward strand.
GAAACTCCTGAAAGAATGGAAGAGAAGGAACGGGAATTCCTACAGTGGACTACTAGAGCATTATAAGCTGAGTGCTAATTAAATGTTCTTAAACGAGGTATGAAAAGGATTAGACAACACAAAGCTTATGCTAGCATAAAGAAAGTCAGAGGCAGCTCTAATATCACACATAACTGATTTCATAAGGTGAGCTTTAGATGAAGAGATCTTAGACGTATATAGTTATTTATAGTGAACAGGCTCGCTTACCTGATTTCACCTTGAAGATCATCCTAGCAAGTTCAATAGGACCAGCTAATATTGGCATTTATTCATGTTCCCTATGACACCCAACTGACTAAGAGTTCTTCTACCCCAGTGATTTTGAGAAGGATTGATGGCTCCTGATTGAAATGATTATTCTTAGATGTTTTCGATCTGTCTACATCATCGCATATCTATTAGGCTTCGCCAATAACTTGGCATTTGGGGCTGCGGTGCCAGGGCCAGCTGACGACGCATTTCATGTACTGTATGAGGAGGACAAAAAGACTGATCACTGGCAGAAGCTCCCTCCAATTTTGCCCCCTGGTAAACTGAACGACGATAACAGGAGTCTGCAACAAAGGGGAGAGATTCCACGTTACGTTGTTGATAACTGTCCCTTAGTGCACCTTTACAGCGAAGAAAGGTATTGGCCGGCAGATATTGCTGATTTTGTAACGCATTTCAAAGTCACAGACTCACATGGCGCATCAGTGTTAACTGAGGACCCGTTGACTTTGAAGGACCTAAAAACGGAATACAGTGTTAAACTCCCCAACGGTACTGCGAGTACCATTTCGAGCCTCGATACTTTTATGACAAGCTTGGATGATTTCAGTAAAGATCCGAAATGGCTTATAGGTTATCCTCCGGAATACGGAACAGGACACATCAAAGAGGGACCTGCTGTTCTTCTGGTCGTCGACAAAGGTAACGGATGGGTGGATGCATATTGGTTTTATTTTTACCCGTTCAATTTAGGCCCCTACGTTATGGGATATGGTCCCTGGGGCAATCACGTCGGCGATTGGGAGCACTCGCTGGTGCGATTCTTCGAAGGCAAACCCAAATATCTGTGGATGAGTGCGCACGGGGGTGGAAGTGCTTACAGGTTTGAAGCCATAGAAAAGGTCAAGAAGCTGCGCCGTGAACGTGGAAAACTTACGCCCGATGTCATCTACAGGCCCCTAATCTTCAGTTCAAGAGGCACGCACGCCAACTACGCCTCTGTGGGACAGCACTCGCACGATGTTCCCTTTTTCTTCATGCCACTAAGCGATTTCACTGACAGAGGACCAATGTGGGATCCCTCGCTGAACTACTACGCATACACGTTGGATGTGGAGACTGTCACTCCATGCGGGAGCCGCGAGGAAACCATCGGCACCAGCTGGCTTCGTTTTGAAGGACGCTGGGGTGACAAACAGCTGCCCTGGGGTGATCCTCGCCAAAAATGGTGTCCCGTTCAGTGGAGGTACATCGACGGACCTCAGGGACCACTCACCAAAAATCTAGCTCGAATGTCTCTGTGCCCCACCTTCAAGTGGTGGAATTTCTGGAAAGGATGCCCCGCCAGACGACTTCTCAAGAAAGGCGAGGGTCTAGACGCTGAAAAGAACGACCTCGTTGGTGACAACTGCGGCATCCTCCTCTACAAGATCAGACCCAAGTGGTTACGAGGCCTATTTAGGCTATTTATGTGGCGAGGAGTAGTCTGCTTCCTCATGGATTACTTCACAGGATAAGCAATTGATATAGCATTATACAGTATTTTTTTTTTAAATGTTCCCAGTGTTCCTAGCATGTATTTTCATCTCGCGTTATTAGTGAGACAGCAGAAGTTCTTACTAAACATTAAAAGAACAACTCCCAAAAGGCACTGTCAAACATAACGTATTTAACCGCTACAAGCTTGAAACTGAGGACTCCATTTAAATGTAGGTTTACACAACTTTAACAGTCTTTGGCTTGACTAAGCTCAGTCACGTGATTTGTTGATAGTTGTAAGAACCTTCTAGCATATACTACAGCCGTATCGAAGATCAAAGAAGATCCGTACAGAACTTGATAGAACCGATGAGAAATCATGGCGATTAGTAAAGCTGGATGGCGGGGATGAGGACCAGGTGGCGAGGATTGGTATAAAAGATGGGTCAGTGCCCACGGTTGTTAATCAAGTTGGAGTAACGATTCAGCACTATCAACAACTATAATCAGTGACTAATAATATAGACCAAAATGTTTCCTATCATCCAATCCCCATGTGTCTTTGAACCTTTGCCAAACATGAATATGTTCGGCTTTGAACAACCTGTTATGGCTCCAGTTCCCAAGCGGAGAAGGGCTTTAGGACGAAGTAATTGCTGTATCGGTGGTTATATGCCCTCCGCATCCCTTACCTCTTTGAGATACACGGTGGATGAGTCTCCTGATGGGTACACATTGTGGTTATCAAAGAAGGTTCCCAGAGGAATGATTGCTGATGCGGTCAACGAGCAGATCGCCCAGCTGAAGGAGGACTTGTATAGGCCCAGTTATCACCTTGTTCGCGATGTATGGGGCAATTCATACTTTGTGGAGGAAGAGGCAGACGAGGAAAGCTTGCTACGTGAGGCTCTTTCCAAGCTCGATATGAAGGCCATCAATAGAAAGATCGCCAGGAACCTTTTCCAGGAGTACGAGATCGATTTGAACCACAGAGGTGATCAACTCACTGTGACCAGTCGTAAGGATGGGATCACCAAATCCTTTGAAATTGGTAGCAGTATAGAGGACATTCGTGTCACGGGCTGTAAGCTAGACGAAGCTCAGGAGCATGCTGTTCTTACGATTGAGTTGATAAAGAGCGACGAATGTAAAGGCAAGTCTGATGACTTGGCAAACTTGATTCAATGGTCCCAATCGGAAGAGAAAAAACAAAGAGAAGAGGAGGAGAAGGAAATAGAAGCCAGGACGGTCGCGGAAACTAAGGCCAAGATTGAAGCTGAGGCTCAAGCCAAGGCCGAAGCTGAGGCTAGGAAGCAGTTTGAAGCCCAGCTAAGAGCAAAGTTTGAAGCAGACCAGGAGGCCCGTCGACAAGAGAAATTAAGAGAAGAAAAAGTCAAGAGGCAGCAGGAACTTAAAAGACGTATTGCTAAGGAGGAAGAGGAAAAGAGGAATAGAGAACTTGCAAAACAAGAGGAAGAGGATAAGAAGTTCTACCAACAACAGCTGAAGGAAAGGAAGGCATTCTTGATAGAACAACAACGGGCGAAAAGACTGAGAGCTGAACAGAAAAAGGCTCCTGAGTCTCCAAAGACAGTAACCATAAATATCAACTTTGGCAACGACGACTCTGTGGCTAAGGAAGACCAGAACTCGCTCAAAAGGTATCAGTCACCCGTACTGGAGGATGTAGACGACGAAGAGACTCAAAGATTCAATGAGTTGCTGAGCCGCTCTCCAAGAGGATCCTCTATTATCGAAGATGTACAGTAGATTTAGCATTTTCTAATTTGACGACGTTCCCATGTTAACATATTTTAATAAGATAATTTAAAGACAACAGTGCTTGCACATACCAGTAGGCAGTACAAAGGCATCGAGAACGACCACATCTCGATAACAAACTCGCATGGCAATATTTCGTAGACCGCAAAGAATTAGAATTTGTCGTTATCTAGAGTAGAGAGAAGGGAAACTATCAAGGGCGGGAAATGATCGTAAACGCTCAAAGAAGGACTGAAGATTTGGAATAACTACCAAGCGTAGTGTCTACAGTACAAAATTGCCATCATCATTGCTTGGATCGCAGTTGATATGCAATATAGCGCCTTGATTTACCTGCTGATGCTCGGCATGGAATGTATCATCTGACTCTAGGCACTCATACTGGATCAAAACTAAAGAGTCTCTCACATCTAGTACAACATGGGCATGTGGCGTAGTTGGTAGCGCGCTCCCTTAGCATGGGAGAGGTCTTCGGTTCGACTCCGGACTTGTCCATTTATTTTTTGACTCTTTATTTGCGACTTGCAGTCACCTTCAGCCACAATTTTTCCCACCAGCAAGCAAGTTGCACCTTTATGAGCTATATAGCTAGACAGGATCTACACTCAATTGGCCCTCTTGCTGCTATCAAGTCCACCAACATATGATTCCAAACCAGCCCACGGGCAATCTTCTCGAGTCGTCTGCAAACTCGTTTGGAACCCTCCTACAAAATCAGTCCCTACAGGTCGAGTACCTGGTAGAACACTACTACAATGACGACCATTTAGACTCCATACGGCGCATTATCCTCGTGCTCTGTGAATGCCTCGAAAAAAACCATAAAATCATCCTTGTTGGAATTGGCAAGTCGCTAAAAATCGCAGAGAAGTGTGCGGCTACCCTACAATCGATGGGACTGGCCTCGATGACCATGCATCCAACTGATGCGCTTCATGGGGACATGGGCAGCATCCAAAATGGTGACTGTATCCTGGCTTGCAGTTCGAGCGGAGAATCCGAAGAAATCATCAATCTCCTACGATACCTGGACGCCCACGACGTCTGGACCTCTATAAACAAGATCGCAGTGTGTCGGGACCCGAAAAGCACTCTGGCCCAGCTCGCGGACGAGTGTCTGTTGGTCCCCCAAAAACACAGGGAGTGCGAGATCCAAAACGGCCTCCCGGCCCCCACCGTCTCCAGCACTTCCATGTTAATAGCATTGGACTGTCTCAGTCTGGCACTGAGCCAGGCCTTCCGTAACGGCGATTTGGACGCGCGTAACAGACTCTTCAACGCCATGCATCCCGGTGGTAGCATCGGCAAGAAGCAGGCCCCCAACGGCACAGAATGCCGTACTATAGAGCCAGCCAAAATACGACTCGGCATGAGTGAACTACAAATCCTGCAACAAGTGTTTCTGCACGACTGGGTTCAATGGGAAGATTCCCCCGCTGTACCTTCCACACTCATCAAATCCCTGTACAAAAAATGGACCAAGGACAAGCCCCAGTCTAGTCTGGACAACTACTTAAAAGTCGAACTTGGTGAATAATCAGATATACTAATAAATAAATAAACATATTGATTTTTTTTGGTGTCAATAATTACTGACGCGACATCACAAAGCGCCAGGGTGCATCAGTCACTATTATTAGTCGTCCTCGCATTCACGAGTGTTCGTTGGGGCTTAGCCAGCTGGCTGGCCTGGCCTTCTCAAGAAACCTTTCTTTCCAGGAAGGAAACTATGCAGGAAAGCGATGAAAAAAAAAAGTTTCACCAAATCGGCAAGAATGGTATGCAAGATCTGAACCACGAACACGAACAGTTCGAGTAGTACTGGGACCCGATTCGTCTAGTTCGTCTCTCCAGTAAGCCACGCAGGTGAGAAACTCGCCGTGGCCGAGTAAACCGGCTTATATATTCTGTTTGTTCATAATATACAAGCGATTTTCGCTGCTAATCTGGGAGCGGGCGAGCTGGGAGAAAGAAACATATACCACTCCACTACAACTACAAAGTAGTGACAGTTAAAAAGAATACAATACAGGGTTCTTAGAGACGTATCACTGTGAAGTAAAGATGCCTCTTAGGAATCTGACGTATAATCAGGGTCAGAATTTGAGCAGTAGCAGTAACGATGGACTGAGGTCTGAGGCATCCACGCCGTCGGAGGATGATCGTAACGATACGCAGTCGTTCTCGGATCAGAATCCGTTTCTGGCCAGCGAGGAGAAGGAGGCAGATAGACACAGAGGCCGGGCAGTCACAGACTCTTTGTCGTCGTCGTCGATCCAGTACGGGGTCCGTGAAAACAGCGAGTCGTCGCTCATCCCGGGGAACAGCGCGCAGAACAAGAACCAGCGCACCTCAGACTACAAGGGCTACTACTCGCGGGCTGGTGGTGGAGCAGTGGCTGGGACGGGAGGTGCGTCACGTGACAACTCTCGGTTGGCCCCATCCAAGGCCTTTCCTTCGTCCACGTCGTTGAATACTGGTCTGTCGGCTAACGATATCATGTCGCCTCCCGAGTACGATCGGTACCCTCTGGTGAGTTCTCGGGTTGCGTCGATGGCCCAAATGCACAACGCGGGACATGGGCAGGCGCCCCCAGTGTCGGCATCGTCTTCCACCGGAAACGTTTCTAGCTCATCGATCTCTTCCAATCCTTTCCTTGGTGAGCAGGATTTCTCACCATTTGGTGGTTATCCCGCGAGTTCCTTCCCGCTGTTGATGGATGAGAAAGAGGAGGATGATTACTTACATAATCCCGATCCAGAAGAGGAAGCCCGTTTGGACAGAAGGCGGTTTGTGGATGATTTCAAGTATATGAGCAAGAGATCCGCAGGAGGCCTGGCCGGCGTGCTGCTAGTTTTCTTGGGTGCCATGGCAATTTTCATCATTTTGCCTGCGTTAACATTTACCGGTGCTACCCATCATTCTAAGCCGCAAGTGGTCGAGTACTTGACCGACTACCAATATCCACAGCTTTCAGCGATAAGAACCAGCCTGATCGATCCAAACACTCCTTCGACTGCAATGTCAAGGCAGGCCATGGATGGCTCCTACTGGCAACTCACGTTCTCCGATGAGTTTAACGAAGTTGGTAGAACTTTCTACGACGGGGACGACCAGTTTTGGACTGCTCCGGACTTCAATTATGCAGCCACCCACGACCTGGAGTGGTACTCACCAGACGCGGCTACCACTGTTAATGGTACTTTGCAATTCAGAATGGATGCTTTCAAAAACCATGATCTTTACTACCGTTCCGGTATGGTTCAAAGTTGGAACAAGCTCTGCTTTAGTCAGGGTATTCTCGAAGTTTCCGCCAACCTGCCCAATTACGGTCGTGTCATCGGTCTGTGGCCCGGTCTGTGGAGTATTGGTAACTTGGTTCGTCCTGGTTTTATGGCTACTTCAGAAGGTGTATGGCCTTACTCGTATGATTCATGTGATGCTGGTATCACACCAAATCAAAGTTCGCCAGATGGTATCTCGTATCTACCTGGTCAAAAGTTGAGTATCTGCACCTGTGATGGCGAAGATCACCCAAACCAAGGTACCGGTAGGGGTGCGCCAGAGATCGATATTCTTGAAGGTTCGACCGATACAAAGCTGGGTACCGGTGTCGCTTCCCAATCATACCAAGTGGCGCCTTACGACATTTGGTATATCCCAGACTATGACTTCATCGAGATTTACAACTATACTACCACTTCGATGAACACCTATTGTGGTGGTCCTTTTCAACAAGCCATCTCCGCTATCACGACTTTGAATCCCGCCTGGTACGAATTTGGGCCGGATTCAGGTTATTTCCAGAAATACGCTTACGAGTTTTTGAGTGACGATGAGAATGGTTACATCCGTTGGTTTGTGGGAGACGTTCCAACTTACACTTTATATGCCAAGGCTCTGCATCCTAATGGTAACATTAATTGGAGAAGAATTAGCAAAGAGCCAATGTCGATCGTCATGAATCTGGGTATTTCCAATAACTGGGCTTACATCGATTGGCAGTTCATCTTCTTCCCAGTGACAATGTCGATTGATTACGTGAGAATTTACCAGCCTAACGACTCGGTCCAAATGAGCTGTGATCCTGCAAGTCATCCAACCTACGATTATATTGAGGCACACAAGAACGCTTACATGAACAACAACATCACATCCTGGGAAGATGCAGGCTACACTTTCCCAAAGAACATCCTAACCGGTAACTGTAAGAGTTCTAAATTCAAGCTCTCAAGCTGACCCATTTCTTTATTGCATAATTACCAACTGAACTTTTTTCACTATAGAGGAAGAAAGCGGAAGGAGCCTTTAATGGAGGTTATCCCGCTCAACTCTATATGAGAGATGATTTATTTTCAATCATTAACATGGAAATGGAAACCCGACTGAAAGGTTTTGTATTATCTGCCAAATCCTTTCTTATTCATTTTCTTATTCTCAGCGTTTTGGCATGTATCATATATCTAAGTATGTAAAAAATCACATTCAAAAATTATAGAGTATTAGATACGTAACTAATCCACCAGAGACTTCCCATGGTAGGGCCGAAAATGTCTTCCATCGATAGTCAGGCCGATGAGTAAGATCAATACAGCAGAAACCAGCTTTGAAGTGGTGCTCTGAAGGTAAGTCACTAACGGTCTTACATTAAGCGTGACTGATCCTAAGCTTACCCCAAGTATTAAAATCATAGCGCAAGTGGTTTAGTGGTAAAATCCAACGTTGCCATCGTTGGGCCCCCGGTTCGATTCCGGGCTTGCGCAATTCTTTTTGGCCTTTTGATATTCAACTTCTTCAAATGTGCCTGGCAAGATGAAGTTAACAAGATCACAACCAGGGCTGACCAAGTCTACTCAAGCTGCTCGAACCATCCTTGTTTTTCACTGTGTGAAACATTTCGACTATATACCGCGACGCTTCGCGCATTTCGAGGTAGATCGTGAAGACTACATAAACTTATCAAGAGAGATCCGGAGGTTACCAACGGGCATTCAGACATATATAATCGTCTGGCCAAATACCATAAGACAAGTATGCCGTCTCCGTTCGCCAATGGCACCCCTAGCAGCAACCACCCATCAAATTCATCCCCACCACCGTCATCATTTGGTGGCGGATTTGGTAGCGCCGGTGGTTTTGACCATGAAGGCCATATGGGGTCAAGAATACAGTTCCCAAGTTCATCGCAGCATGTTGAAGGTATGGGGAATGCTCCCGGCGTTTCCTCGCAGCTCAGTTCGCAGAATACTTTTAGCGATGCTAGATCCGGCGAAGTTGGGCCTGATTTACCTATGCAAACAATGAGAAGAAGAGCCCTCAACCATGTGAAGAAGGTAGAAGATGTAACAGGTGAAAAAGTTCGTGAAGCGTTTGAACACTTTTTAGAGGAGTTTTCCCTGCCATCCGCTGACTCCGGTAGAAGCGATAAAGTATATCGAGCACAGATTGAGTTTATGAAAATTTACGACTTGAGTACTATCTACATCGATTACAGACATCTGTCTATGAGAGAGAATGGTGCCTTAGCGCTGGCTATCTCAGAACAGTATTACAGATTTCTTCCGTTTTTATTGAAGGGACTTAGGGCGGTCATCAGGAAGTATGCCCCAGATCTGCTCATAACGGGTGATACTTTGAATAGAAGTGTGGGTGACACTGATGACAATGAGGCAAAGGGTATCACTCAATCCTTAGATAATAGTTCTTCGATGACCCAGGGAAAGACAGAGACTGGAAACGCTACTGGATCGGGAAGCACAAAATCCCCAGAACAAACAGAACGTGTGTTCCAAATCAGTTTCTACAACCTTCCTACTGTACACAGAATCCGTGATATAAGGTCCGAAAAAATTGGTTCTTTGCTGAGTATATCTGGTACTGTTACAAGAACCTCTGAAGTTCGTCCAGAGCTTTACAAAGCAAGTTTCACTTGCGATATGTGCCGAGCAATAGTTGACAATGTGGAACAAGCCTTTAAATATACAGAGCCAACCTTTTGTCCAAACCCTTCTTGTGAGAACAGAGCATTCTGGACCCTCAACGTTTCCCGTTCAAAGTTCTTGGATTGGCAAAAGGCTAGAATACAAGAAAACGCCAATGAGATCCCCACCGGCTCTATGCCACGTACTTTAGATGTCATTCTGCGGGGTGATTGTGTCGAAAGAGCCAAACCTGGTGATCGCTGTAAGTTTTCAGGTACGGAAATCGTTGTGCCTAATGTTACTCAACTGGGTTTACCTGGAATCAAGCCAAGCTCCACTATGGACACCAAAGGGATCACCAGAAGTTCAGAAGGATTGAATAGTGGTGTCAGTGGGCTTCGAGCGCTGGGGGTTCGTGACTTGACGTACTCGATTAGCTTTTTGGCGTGCCATGTTGTCAGTATATCTTCCAATGTGGGAACATCTCAACCTGAAGACTCGAACCTCGAAAGTAGTCTACAGGTCACCAATAACTTGCACAATACTAATGTTTACAATGACGATGGAAAGGATCAGGAAGTTTTTTTGAACAGTTTGAACTCCAATGAAATCAACGAATTGAAAGATATGGTGAAAGATGAGCATATCTACGATAAATTAGTACGGTCGATTGCCCCAGCTGTTTTCGGACACGAGGTTATTAAGAAAGGCATTCTGTTGCAAATGCTTGGTGGTGTTCATAAAAGTACGGTCGAGGGAATTAAATTAAGAGGTGACATCAACATTTGCATTGTAGGTGACCCATCTACCTCCAAGTCTCAATTTCTGAAGTACGTCACAAGTTTTGCTACAAGATCTGTTTACACGTCGGGAAAGGCCTCCTCAGCTGCTGGTTTGACCGCCGCTGTTGTGAGAGATGAAGAGGGTGGAGATTACACGATCGAGGCCGGTGCTTTGATGCTGGCTGATAACGGTATTTGTTGCATTGATGAGTTTGACAAGATGGACATATCGGATCAGGTTGCTATTCACGAGGCAATGGAGCAGCAGACGATCTCAATCGCTAAAGCTGGTATTCACGCTACACTGAATGCAAGAACTTCCATTCTGGCAGCCGCCAATCCTGTGGGCGGCAGGTACAATAGGAAGTTGTCCTTACGTGGTAACTTAAATATGAGTGCCCCAATCATGTCGAGATTCGATCTGTTTTTTGTGATATTGGATGATTGCAACGAGAAAATAGACACAGAACTAGCGTCCCATATCGTCAATCTACACATGAAGCGCGACGAAGCTATAGACCCTCCATTCACTGCTGATCAGTTAAGACGTTACATTAGGTACGCCAGAACGTTCAAGCCCATCCTGACCGAAGGCGCTCGTAAGTTCTTGATTGCGAAGTACAAGGAACTGAGAGAAGATGACGCCCAGGGCTACAGCAGATCAAGTTACAGGATTACTGTGAGACAACTGGAAAGTATGATAAGACTGTCAGAGGCAATCGCCAGAGCCAATTGCGTGGATGAAATTACGCCGTCTTTTGTCGCCGAAGCTTACGATTTGCTTCGCCAGAGTATTATCCGCGTTGATGTTGATGATATTGAGGTTGACGAGAATGAAGATGAGGAAGAAGGCGAACAAGGACCCCAAGAGACACCAAAAGACCCGCCAAACCCAGAAACATCCTCCTCGGGGTCCGTGCCTACGGAACAAAGTGCCCCACCGAAGCCCAAATCAAAACTAGCAGTGTCCTACGAGAAGTACGTTTCGATGATGAATCTGATTGTACACAAGATCGCCGAGGTAGAGCGTGAAGGTGGCACAGAACTGACTGCCACTAATATCGTGGACTGGTATCTCTTACAGAAAGAGAACGACCTAGGTTCCGAACACGAATATTGGCAAGAGAGGAAGCTAGCTTTCAAGGTATTAAAGAGGCTGGTCAGAGACAGAATCCTGATGGAGATCCACGGCACAAGGCATGACCTGAACGAACCAATGAGTCCCGCGGAAGAGGGCCAATCAGATCGGGACACCATCGTTTATGTTATTCACCCCAATTGCGAAATTCTCGACACCATCGATCAACAGTCGCAACAACAGCAACGATAAGAAGCACTAAACGAGAACCTTGGGAGTCCAAGGCCAACATCTGTACCATACATAACGGGGATTCTCATGCCATCAAAACCGAACATCCCCTATTCCAGCAAAATCCGTCCTACGCTACCAGCGTTACGGGAAATTAAGAATTTCATGCAAGATGCATTCATTCGTCGAGGCTACTGCTTGTGTTCTGAGGGGCTAAGCTCTATCACCTTTGGGGGACGTCTCGAGCTAAATGCAGTGAAATTTCACTAATGTACGGGGTTGTTGGGAGACGGAGCGACAGGGCGACCGGAAGAGGAAAGCACCGAGAGAGTAAAGGAGAAGTACGTGCAGTAACGAGGGGTTGACTCATCGAAAATGCTCGCTAGCATTGGGTACCTACTTAAGGTTGGACATATATTACCTCGAGGGGATGGCTTTTTCGCAACTTTCTAACTGTGAAGCGATTGTCAATTAATTGGTTTGCTGAGAATATCATCATGAATCCAACCAATAATTTGACTGCCAGTACTTCAAATGACATGATTTCTGAGGAGCCACGGGCCCCTCATGTTCCCCGTTTGACAAGGAGATTGACTGGATTTCTGCCACAGGAAATCAAGTCTATTGACTCAATTATCCCATTGCAGTCCCGGGAAACTTGGAGCAAGCACCAAGTTAAGAAGTTTGGCGATAAGGATGGTTTTGAGGAAAGATTTATTGGTCATGTGGAAACTACTTTAGGTCGGTCACTCTACAATTGTGACGATTTAGCTGCATACGAGGCTACCTCTCGGAGTGTGCGTGACAATTTAATTATTGACTGGAATACAACTCAACAAAGAATCACCACACGGGACCCCAAACGTGTGTATTACTTATCGTTAGAATTTTTGATGGGCAGAGCCCTTGATAATGCGTTGATCAATATGGACGTTGAAAAGCCCGATGGTAAGGGGGTTGAAAACTCTAGGGGTTTGGTCAAGGACTCGCTAGATCATCTGGGGTTCCGGTTGGAGGATGTCTTGCAACAGGAGCCTGATGCCGCTTTGGGTAACGGTGGTTTGGGGAGATTGGCAGCTTGTTTCGTCGACTCTATGGCTACACAGGACATCCCTGCATGGGGTTATGGTCTTCGTTACGAGTACGGTATTTTCGCCCAGAAAATTATCGACGGATACCAGGTTGAGACTCCTGACTATTGGTTGAAGTACGGTGATCCATGGGAGATCGAGCGTAGCGAGATCCAGGTTCCCGTGACATTCTACGGGTATGTTGACAGGCCGGATGGCGATACTACCACCCTTTCACCTTCAGAGTGGATTGGGGGCGAAAGAGTCCTTGCAGTGGCCTATGATTTCCCAGTTCCTGGTTACAAGACGTCGACTGTCAACAATTTGAGACTATGGAAAGCCAAGCCCACCACCGAGTTTGATTTTGCAAAGTTCAACAGTGGTGATTACAAAAACTCTGTCGACCAGCAGCAACGTGCTGAGTCTATCACCGCTGTTCTTTATCCAAATGACAACTTCAACCAGGGTAAAGAACTAAGATTGAAACAACAGTATTTCTGGTGCGCCGCGTCCTTGCACGATATCATCAGAAGGTTCAAAAAGAGCCAGAAGCCCTGGTCTGAATTGCCAGATCAGGTTGCGATCCAACTAAACGACACTCATCCAACTTTGGCTGTTGTGGAATTGCAGAGGGTTCTTGTTGACTTGGAGAAGTTGGATTGGCACCAAGCTTGGGACATTGTCACCAAGACGTTTGCTTACACGAATCACACCGTCATGCAAGAAGCTCTTGAGAAATGGCCGGTCGGCCTGTTTGGCCGCTTGCTGCCAAGACATCTGGAAATAATCTATGACATAAATTGGTTCTTCTTGCAGGAAGTCGAGAAGAAGTTTCCAAAAGACTTGGATCTTTTGGGCCGTGTCTCAATTATCGAAGAAACTGCACCCGAAAGACAAATTAGGATGGCTTATTTGGCTATCGTCGGCTCGCACAAGGTTAACGGTGTTGCAGAATTGCACTCTGAACTGATCAAGACCACAATCTTCCGAGACTTCGTTAAGGTCTACGGTGAAAAGAAATTCACCAACGTTACCAATGGGATTACTCCGAGGAGATGGTTGAAGCAAGCCAATCCTAAGCTAGCAAAATTGATTGCCGAGGCTATTAATGATCCAGAAGAGAACTTTTTATTAGACATGTCCAAGTTGACTGCTCTAAGCAAGGTATCAAGTGATCCTGAATTTCAGCAAAAGTGGGATAAGGTTAAGGCTGCTAACAAACTTCAATTGGCTGATCTCATCAAGGCTGCCAATGGTGGCGTCGATATCATCGACAGGGAGCACGTTAAAGATACCCTGTTTGATATTCAGGTTAAGCGTATCCACGAGTACAAGCGTCAACAAATGAACATATTCGGTGTAATCTATCGTTATCTAGCGATGAAGAAGTTGCTGCAGGACGGTTCTTCCATCGAAGAAGTGGCCAAAAAGTACCCCCGTAAAGCTTCTATCTTCGGTGGTAAGAGTGCGCCTGGTTACTATATGGCGAAGTTGATTATTAAGCTAATTAATGCTGTTGCCGAGGTAGTGAACAATGATAAGGAGATTGGGGACTTGCTGAAGGTCGTTTTTGTTGCCGATTATAACGTTTCAAAGGCTGAGATTATAATTCCAGCCAGTGACCTGAGTGAACACATCTCCACGGCCGGTACTGAGGCTTCGGGTACATCTAACATGAAGTTTGTTATGAATGGTGGTCTCATTATTGGTACAGTCGATGGTGCAAACGTGGAAATTACCAGAGAGATCGGAGAAAACAACATCTTCTTATTCGGTAACTTGAGTGAAAATGTGGATGAGTTGAGATACGATCATCGTTTTCAAAAGGTTGAACTGCCTACTGAGCTAGACATTGTTCTGAAGTACATCGAAAGTGGCAAGCTCAGCCCTGATAATCCAAACGAATTTAAGCCTCTAACCGATAGTATTAAACATCATGGAGACTATTACCTAGTCAGTGACGATTTTGAGTCTTACATTGCCACTCAAGAGTTGGTCGATGAAGTTTACCACGGTCAAAAAGAAGAATGGCTGAAAAAATCTATCGAAAGTGTTGCTAACGTTGGCTTCTTCAGCAGTGACCGTTGTATCGACGAGTATTCCGAGACTATATGGAATGTCGAGCCTGTTAAACCACAGGAGTAATATCTTCCCGTGAAGAGCTTTCTACATCTTTTGGGAACCTGATTACCAGAATTCGAGGTGCCTCTAATGCTTGGCGAGCTTTCGCAGTAGAATATAGATTTCTTTTTGACACCGTTTTTATCTTGAAAGTGTTTGGCTTTATTGCAAGCCAAGGTTTTCGTTTTATACAATTTTTTTAATAGAATTTTGAATAAACATCTTCTAATCACAAGGCTAATCGATTAAGCTTCAATTGCAAACTCTTCACCCAAAGCCTGGCCCAACCTCTTTAGACCTTCGACGAGTTTCTCTGGCACAACGGCAGCGTAAGTACCTCTAAAGAAGATTTCGTTTGGGTTGTTGGCAATCTTGGAAGACACCGGTTGAGGAGGCACGGTTTCACCGTTGGTCTTAAACCAACTGCCGGGCACAACCAAAACATTACTGGCAATGACCTTTTCGTAAATGGCCCTTTCAACTAGAGAAGGATCACCACCAAATTTGGTAGCGAAATCTGGATGAGCACTGGCATCGATATCAATAGTGAAGAACATTCCAGCAATCGGAGCGTTTACGATAAATGCCTTCGACTTTGGCAGATATTTGTGAAGAGCGTCGATGGCGCAGTCACGCTTCAAGGTGTATTCTTGGCGTAGACCAATCAGCCAGTTGAGATAGCCATCCTGTCCCCAACGTCTTAGGGTACTAGAAACCACGACCTGCGTGAAGCCGGCTGGGGCTTGGATTGTCATTTCATGCAACTCGACGTATTTTTGCAATAGAGCCCTTGAACCAGTCAACCAGCCCAATCTGGTACCAGGAGCCAGCACTTTTGAGAATGAATCCATTCTAATCACACGGCCCTCGGTATCCAGACTCAAGAAGGTCTTGGCCAAGGACTTCAAAAACTCCTCGTGGGATTCCTTTGGTTTGTTCTGCAATTCTTCTCTCTTTTGAAGATCCTCAACATAAGGATCCATTTGCAAGAAGTAGTAGGGTTCATCTTCAATGATCAGGAAATCGTGCTTCTGCGCGATACGGTAGATCTCTTCCTTCCTGTCGTCAGCCAACGAGGTACCAGTTGGATTTTGGCCGGTTGGGATGGTGTACAGAAGCTTCGGCTTTGGAGCGCCGGAAGTCCAGTCGTCAAGGATCTTTTCCAACTTCTCGGGAATGATTCCATCTGCATCGATGGGGACTGGGAAGACGGTTACGCCTTGAGCCTCAGCAGAGGACAGGGAGGACGAGAAGGAGTAGGCTTCAGCGAGGATCACATCCCCACGGTTGCAGAAAACTCTCAATGTGGATTCCCACGCGTTGGTGTTACCGGTAGTGGCCACAACATTCCAGTCCGCGTATTTGATATCGTGGATTATCTTGGTATGTTCCTTCAAAAAATTGATCAATTCCGGCTGTCCAGCACTGAAACCGTACTGCAGGGCTCTTGCCAATGGAATGTCACCCTCCTCAGTGTTATGTTTCGTGACAGAGACCGCTAAGCTGTCATCCTTCGATCCGCTTAATGCAGCTCCAATGCCGTTGGAAAATGGTGGGAGTGCAGTATCGATTTTCAAGTTGTCCCATGGGAAGAAATCGCTCATGGGCAAGCCTCCCCCCAAAAATATGATATTTGGATCTTGAAAGAAATGTATACAGGTCTTCAATTGCGAGGGCTTGCGAGCTTTGGTCTCATCTGAGAAAAAATACGAAAAATCCCTGGCTTCTGGAAGGGTCATTTTGACTACAAGGATTTATGCTGATTGTGAATTCAGTAAAATAGGCTGAATTGAATGAATTGAATCCAATAGGCCTCTTTAAATATTAAAAGGCTAGATTAGTGGTGAAATACGTCAAAATTAGTCATTATCTAGTTCTCGAGGAATTAAAGCGCTTCTAAAAAGAAAAATGAAAAATTTCTACCTTTCTCGCAACTCTTGGCAGAGAAAGCCTGCGATTACAGTCAGGAAAACGCCAATGACTCTAACAGTCTTATCAGTACATTACCGGATCGACCGATTTTGTATGGTTATCATCTTGCTAGTAAAAACTGCGACTTCCGGAACGAGCTGGGCCGCACAGCTGTAGATGCACTTCTTGACGAACGCTTCTGGTCCCATGGACTAGTGGTGATAGGCAAACCAGGTGGCAATTGAGCCTCTTGAACTAGGATATAGCTCTTGAGCCTGCCATCACGTGGTGGTCTTGTTTGTTGATATCATTGATTAACGTGGTGGTATCTCAAGTGGTTATACTGCCGAAGTAAACTGCGCAAACCTGTTTACTGAATTCTTGATAAAACCATTTGAGGATGCTCGGTAGCTGGTTGGTGGCATGCGTGCTTGCTAGTGTTGTTTCGGCGAACTCGCTACTCACTGCAGTAGATTACTATGTATCTCCGGAGTTAATTCCAGGCTTGTCGTCTGTCGAGGACGACGAGCAGATTCCGGAGATGTATGCTGGCCAAATACCCTTTCGTGGCGATCGTGAAGGGGAAGAGATCAGGTACTTCTTTTGGAAGTTTTGCCATCCACGTCAGTACTCTGATTCACTGGTATTTTGGTTCAACGGTGGCCCTGGATGCTCTTCGATGGATGGCGCCCTGCTAGAAAGCGGGCCTTTCAGGATTGGTAACGATGGGTCAGCTTATTTGAATGAGGGTTCGTGGCACAATCGTGCTGATATTGTTTATGTGGACCAGCCGGTTGGTACCGGCTTCTCTACCTCCAATATGGACTCCATTGATTACGACAAGGACCTCGAAACTGTCGCTGAACACTTTATGAGATTTCTCGATGGCTATTTCCAGTCGTTCCCCGATGACCTGGACAAGGACTTGATACTAGCGGGAGAAAGCTACGCTGGCCAGTTTATCCCATTCTTTGCAGACGCCATCGCAAAGCATAACTCTGCGCTTGAAGAGAAGTACGTGAAATATAATCTGAAAGCTCTATTTATTGGCAATGGGTGGCTTGATCCATCAACACAGTCTCTGTCGTATCTGCCCTTTGCTGTGGAGAAGGGACTGATTGATAAGGAGAATCCCAACTTTTCGAACCTGGCAAAGGCACACGAAGAATGTCAGAATGCTATCAACACAAAGGTTCCTGGCGCAGGAGAAGAGTTTGCGCTTCCCCAATGTGAGAAACTTTTGCCGCTGATCCTGAAGTACACAAAAGACGACTCTTCCAAGGCTGATGAAGACCAGGTCTGTCTGAACGTTTATGATTACACTTTGCGGGATAGCTATCCATCCTGTGGTATGAACTGGCCCGAAGGGCTGCGCAACATCCCAGAATTCTTCAGTAAACCTGGTGTCTTGGAGGGTTTGCATCTCGATCCCGAAAAGATCCCGAAATGGCATGAATGCGATACGAAAGTACAACAAATGTTGGCCAACCCAAATTCCCGGCCATCAATCAACCTGCTGCCTTCAATCCTAGAATCTGGATTGGATGTGTTGCTCTACAATGGAGACCATGATCTTATTTGTAACAATAAAGGTGTGTTAGACACGATCTCCCACATGGAATGGGGCGGGCAAAAAGGCTTTGGAGAGCTTCGTCAAGTTTACGAATGGTACCACCTTGATTCCCAAACCTACGACGAGCAGTTGGCTGGATATGTTGAGCATGACAGGAATCTGACATTTATCAGTGTTTACAATGCTTCGCATATGGTTCCAACTGACAAGTCTTTGATAAGTCGTGGTGTTTTGGACATTTATATGAACAACGTTCTGTTAGAGGTTAAGGATGGCGAGAACTTGTTGCTTAGTGCCGACGATCTCGATGACTTGGCAGACGGAGAAGAAGATGATGGTGAAGAAGAGGAAGATGAAAAGCACGACGTAGAAGATGGTGATGACGACGATGACGACGACGAAAGTGGGAAGAACGAAGAAGAGGACGATGACAGCGACGAAGAAGAGAAAGAACACGATCACCATAATTCCGCCCAAGAAGAGGAAGATGATCCACCAAAGAGTTTCAAAACTTTCGTCACCGCTGTGACCGGTCTCTCACTACTTGCAGTGCTCGCTTACTTTCTATACACTAAAAAATTCAGGCGCAGAATACGTGCTATTCTAGTCGATCCCAGCCGCAGACCTGATGGCCACAACAAGACTGTCTCTTGGGCGGATGACTTGGAAAATGGCCTTGATTTTGATGTTGATCAAGAGACAGGCCAAAGCAGCAAATCGGATCCCGATACCAAGAAAAAAGGTCAATATACCAGTGTTCCAAGCAACGCCAAAGATGAGTCTTTCGAGCTGGACGATTTTTAATTGTAGGGTAGGTTTTAACTCAATTTGAGGAAGTAGCATACAGAACAATCCCGAGGACTAAGGCATAGAAACAAATGAACCATTGTCAAAAATGGGACCGTGGTAAATTAGATAGCGTTGAAATTCACCGGAGCTAGACAGACCAAAGATGATTGGTTCAGCGGCAAGTTGCGTTACACAAAAGTGAGTTCAAATGAGATGACGATACCATTTCAATAAATAAACGGGAAGAAAAGCGTCTAAGGTAGCCAACAAATCCGCGGTTATGCCAATAATCATCATTGAATGAAGAATCGCAGGCGTCTTACGTCATTACACTGCCTATCAGTTTTAAAACTGCTTGTCGACAGGCTCTGGTGATCTATTTTGAAAACAATGGCCGAAAACCGTATATACTACACCACACTTCATACACCAATGTTATAATCATTCGATATGGTATATTTCAACCTGCTCCCAACTTTGACACGTAGGTCCCTGCCACTTGGCACCAACTGTAATAGTAAGAGTCAATCTTACCAAAGGATGAGTCAACTATTAGATATATGGCTGGCTTAACCCACAAAGCTGAGGAAGCACTAGAGAAACTTACCCAGCATCGGCTGTCCTAGAAGATAGGTCTGGTCACAGAGGAAATGTATAAAAGGCGCCATGAGTTTGGCAACTGGGACAACATTACATGAATCAGTGCAGTGCAGTTTAGTATTTTCTACCGCTAAATAGTAACATCGCAATATGCCATCCTAGTATAGTGGTTAGTACACATCGTTGTGGCCGATGAAACCCAGGTTCGATTCCAGGGGATGGCAATTTTTTTGCTATCTTCCATTGACGGTAAATACTTAGACTATAAGTTGATGAGGACTTCAAACTTTACCAATCAATAACTTTGTGATTGAATATTGTATTTTAAATCATTATACAAGCGAGCATTTATGGCTTTGGAATCTTTAGGCTCTTGGAAATCATACCGCAACCGTGCAAGAAAAAGATGAAGACGAGCGGATGAAATTCGAATAGCAGATTCTCGCGGAAGACTCCTAAAGGAAGTTTTTCCAGTATCAATTCTTTCCTTACCAACACGGCCATGCCCAGCACCAAAGCCAATGTAGTTGGCATAGGCAAACCCTCAAAAAACTTTGACTTGCCACCGCTATCCTTTGGCAATTGTGCCACAGTAACGTTGAATCTTGCCAGTCTAGCCAGTCCACAAAGCACAAAGAAAGACAATACCAAGACATCAATTGTAGTTTGAAACCCTATTGCGAATGCAATAGACGCAGGTGCCACACCAAATGAAACCAAATCTGCCAAAGAGTCCAGTTCTTGACCCATTAGAGAAGATCTATTTCTCAAACGTGCCACTCTGCCATCAAAGAAATCGAAACACATCCCCAGGAATATGAAGAAATGTGCACGCTGCACATAATGGGGCTTGTCAGTAAGCGTAAATCTCAGACAGCTCACAATGGAATAGAAACCACAAAAACCATTCAGCATTGTAATGAAATCAGCTAGATGCAAATTTCTAATCATGCTGAAGTGGTATTTGTCACTGGTAAACATCTCGATGTCATTCTTATTTGGCGGTTCCAACTGTGGAGCAGAGAATGAAAAGATACTAGAAGCTCTCCTACTTAGAGAAGGAGTTCCAATTTCATCATCGCTTCCTTCGTTGTCTGTGAACACTGGGGAATGTTCCGCCCGGATTTGACTTTCCTGTGCCATTTGCCTCCTCCTGTTCTTCAGCTCAGACATTCAGTATCGACGTAGAGAATTTTTGGCACAAAACTTGCTTATACGCTTCCACCCTCTTTATACTTGCTCTAAAATTCGGGGCGTCATTCGCTGTTGCGATCTGTGATTTTTTAAAGCATCGCTGCAAAAGGTAGACCCTCCCAACATGCAAGGGCAAACAAAGAAATCTTGTAAAATGCTATTTAATAGTGGTAAGATGATTATTTTGCCGTGATGTTTGATCGCTAGAGCAAATCATTAACGTCTTACTTTGCTAAGCGGCTCAGAATGTCCGCGTTGGCTGCGCCACCTAGTCTTTCATCAAAGTCGTGGCCCCTCTTCAACATTGTTGTTAATAGTTCATGGTAACGTGGTTTGCCCGCTCCATCCGGCTCAACTGGATTGTTTTTTAGCACTTCATTGTAATAATTGTTGTAAATATCACCGTCGTAGTAGCCAATTGGGGCGTTTAACATTGCGTCAGGAAGTTCGAATGCATCGGTCAAAGGTATACAATCCTGTCTGACCTCGTGTAAAAGTTGTGTCAACTGGGGCTGGACCAACTTAGATATTTGATCGGGGGTGAAAATCTTGAATTGTAGGAACTCGCCGGAATGCTTGTCGATGAAATACAACGAGAAAAGTTTGTAGATGTTCCACAAGGCGTCTTTCGATTTTGGATCTGTGACATGCGAATCCTTTAGGGAGTGCAACTTTTCGGAGTACACCTTCAACATGGAATGCAAAGCGTGAAATTTGGAAATCATAATTAGGAGTTTGGAGACACCATCTATTTTCCTGGTCTTCTCGATCAGCCTGGCTGTATGGTTTAGGATCTTCACCAATGCCACGGCCCAAACCCTGGTGTAATCGGCCAATTCCTCGAGATCTGCGGATTGCTGCCCACTTAGAACAGACATCAGGAAGCTCGGTTCTAGATAGTTGAAGGAGTCACTGTCCAACTTGTCATCAAATTTGCCCCTGGTGCCTGCTTCAACGAACTTCTTCAGAATTGACTTAGCAGAAGTCAGAGACAAGATGTTGTTGTCACCTTCCCATGTACATTGAACAACCCAATCATTGTAGCCCTTTCCGAATGCATTATACTGCGAATAGCCCAGGCCCCCGCAAGCTTGCCTCAAATCGTCAATCAGTTGCGCAACTAGCCAAGTGTTGGTAGCCTTCAAACTAGCACTATCGATAAACAAATTCTTCAACTTTTGGCTAACGACTTTTAGAGCACTTGTGTCAGTGGAGCTTGCTGAAGAGGAAGCCTGATATAGCTCGTCCAAAGTCGCGTAGTAAACGTCCATCAACTTGAAGGCAGCAGGTGATATCAGATAGGCAACAGCCAATTGCGGTAGCACTCTGTACTGATGAAGTGGATAGTCAATTAGTTGCGATTCTGGTTTGCCCTTCTTATCAGCGAATTGCTGCCTTCCAACAGCGTAACGAGTGGCAATGGTGACAAATTTTGAACCAAACCTAAACGAATCCATTACCATGTTGACTCTACCGTTTAGCAAAGCACTATAGCCTGATATCTGGTCTAGTTGCGGCTCGGTCTTCACCGTAGCACAGCCGTCTCTGGCCCTGATAACTTTAGTGAAACGACTCAACATAAACTCTCTGGGAATGACAACATTTCGGAATTGAATCCAGCCATTATCAATACCGTCACGTCCCATCTTTGCGCCAATATCACCAATGGATACTCCGGGCAATAACTGGAAGGTTGACGGATCCCTTAGTGGAACGACAAATGTTTTCACACCGTAATCCTTCCCATTAACAATCAAACGGGCATAAACCGTCGAATGTGTGGCCGAATGGGCTGCACCACCAATCCACCACTTTGTAGCCGTCAGATCAGGAGTATTTATGACGAACGTGTCGCTTTCTGGTTCGTAGACGGCCCTGGTCTGCAACTGAGCGACATTGGATCCATGACCCAATTCTGTCATTGCAAAACAACCATAAATGCCTTTGATAAAGAGCGCCCCTCGTTCCTGAAGCCAGTAGTGTATCTGTTCGTCAGTACCGTTACCTTTAATACAATTTCCGAAGAGGCCAAGATGCACACCGACTCTAGTACCCAATTGAGGGTCTATATTAGCCACCAATGACAACCTCTTGTCGAAAATGTACAAATCTTTGTTCGATAGAGGCTCTAACTTGTTCTCCTGGTCTTCCTGCAGATCTTTGATCAAATCACTCTCTCTAAAATGCTTCCTTACAGATTTGATGTCATGCTCCATGTAGAGGGCCAATCTGGCGATCTTCTTAGCAGTATTTTCCCTCTCTTCACTTTTAGTTTTGTCATAGTAACTGGTTTCTGTCTTCAAAACCGGATCATTCACCACCTCGTCAATTAAACGGTGCGTCAGCTTGCGTCTTTCGGGTGAAGATTCCAGAAAAGTATTAACCTGTTCAACATTGATTTTTGATTTTGCCCGCTCATTCTGAATCAGCTTTTGTGGGTTCAAAACGGGCGATCCCTGATTGATAGTGGAACCTCTAGTCATTTCTTATCTTTCCAGAGTTTTGGCTAGTTACTTCACAAAGTAAAATCCTATGAATATCAGCCAAGAACTTTGACATCTACATGGCCCCATTTTATATCCTTTGATCTCAAGGGGACCGCCTACTCTTTTACCCCAACCGCCTCGGAGTTTATCTCGGCTGCCCGTCACGCGAAGTCATGAAAACCCGGAGTATGATCAGAAAGTGAAACAAGGTGGTTGATGAGGTCTGTTTCTGTAGCCATAAGTCGCCCAATACCGATGTGCTTCAAGAGGTTCAAGAGGCAGTTGTAGCCGTTAACCTGATAGAAGAAGATACTGTAGTGCTGACGGAAAAAATGCCACATTCCAGAATTAGCACTAATCTTTTATGTCCGGGTAACATATAACCACCGTTGGCCACAAAAACGATGGGCGGCTACTAGCTTACTCTTCCACCTTTCTCACCACAACATGGCTTTGGCGAGTTTCAATACCGACTATATCTATCAAGTGCAGGATATGTTAGTGGTTGAAAGGTTCATGGGAACTACAGAGACAAGTTGGAAACACTTCAGCTCCAGTTGTTAGCTTTTACACCTTTCTTGCTAGGCAGGAGACCTTGAAGAAACACGTTGGAACCTTCGCTGTTTTCTGGTTTAGTATGCTGAATTACAGCAAACAGAAGTTAGCCGCCCAACAGGAACTTGTCATGCCATATTCACGTGATCTAAAGATCATCATGTCACCCTCCCGAGCTTCCTTACGCCGTGTGACCCCCCTTTTCCTAACCGTGTCTCGGTGGTAAGCCAAATCCTTGAGAGCCTGCCTTCGAGAAAGTCAAGATACGCCTGATTCGAATGCTAAACACAAATTTCAAGTAAAGCTTGTTTACAATCGAAGAGCCTCAAGAGATCAGCAAGTCACAGTGGGCTGATAGAAACTGGCATTGACCCTCAGAGATTTTGAAATGAGTGATCTACCAATTGAATTCACTGAGTTGGCCGATCTTACAAGTCTAGGGATTTCCCCTCAGTCCTTGGACTTTAGATCAACAACTTTTGAAAGTGACCGTTATGTCACTGTCAGAGAGACTCATGATGGGTCTAACTCTGTTGCCATTGTTGACTTGGCCAACAACAACCAAGTGACCAGAAAAAACATGGGTGGTGATTCAGCCATCATGCATCCTTCCCAAATGGTGATCTCCGTTAGGGCTAACGGTACTATTGTCCAGATTTTTAACCTAGAAACTAAATCAAAGTTGAAGTCCTTCACTCTGGATGAGCCCGTTCTATTCTGGAAATGGCTAGATGACGAGACCCTTGGTTTCGTAACAGCAAGATCGATTTTGACCTCCAACGTTTTTGATGGGAATGTTGGCGGCAAGCCACAATTGTTGACCCAAAGGCATGTGAGCTTGAACAACACCCAAATCATCAATTTCGTCGCAAACAAGAAGAAAGACTGGTTTGCGGTTGTTGGTATTCTACAGGACAACGGTCGTATCGCGGGGAAGATTCAACTGTTCTCGAAGCAACGTAATATTTCCCAGGCGATTGATGGTCATGTTGCGATGTTTGCGAACATCCTGCTAGATGGCAATGTTTCCCCTGTGCAGATCTTTGTCACTGGTAACAGGAGTGTGACATCAAGCACAGGTGAGTTGAGGATCATCGAGATAGACCATGACAGCTCCTTACCCATAACCTATCAAAAGAAGAACGTCGAGATTTTTTTCCCGCCTGACGCAACTAACGATTTTCCAATTGCTGTTCAGATCTCAGAAAAATTTGGAATTATCTATTTGTTGACCAAGTACGGCTTTATTCACCTCTATGAGCTGGAAACAGGTACAAATCTCTTCGTCAACAGAATCACTGCAGAATCTGTTTTCACAGCAACCTCTTATGACGACAGAAACGGTATCGCCTGCATCAATAAAAAGGGACAAGTCCTGGCTGTTGAAATTGCTACTTCTCAAATTGTTCCCTATATCTTGAACAAATTATCAAATGTTTCCCTGGCATTGACCGTCGCTTCAAGAGGCGGACTTCCTGGTGCGGATGATCTATTCCAAAAGCAGTTCGATTCGCTGTTAAATCAAGGTGACTATCAGAATGCTGCCAAGGTTGCTGCTTCTTCAAACCAGTTGAGAAATCAAAATACTATTAACAGGCTGAAGAACATCCAAGCAGCCCCAGGTGCTATCTCACCAATTCTTTTGTACTTTTCCACTCTTCTGGATAAGGGTAAGCTGAATAAGTATGAAACCATCGAGCTAGCAAAACCAGTCTTGCAACAGGACAGAAAGCAGTTGTTTGAAAAATGGTTGAAGGAGGACAAGCTTGAATGCTCGGAGGAGTTAGGTGATATCGTCAAGCAATTTGATGTTACATTAGCGCTTGCTTGTTACTTGAGATCCAATGCCCATGCTAAGGTGGTTTCATGCTTGGCGGAATTGCAACAGTTCGAAAAGATCATACCTTATTGTCAAAGAGTTGATTATCAACCTAACTTCATGGTTCTTATTTCTTCTTTGCTGAGGTCTTCCCCCGATAGAGCCTCGGAATTTGCGATTTCTCTTCTGCAAAACCCAGATACCGCTTCCCAGCTTGATATCGAGAAGATTGCTGACCTTTTCTTCTCACAAAACCACATTCAGCAGGGTACCTCTTTACTGCTAGATGCTTTGAAAAGTGACACTCCGGATCAAGGTCATCTGCAAACAAGAGTCTTGGAGGTTAATCTTCTGCATGCCCCTCAAGTCGCCAATGCAATTTTAGGAAACAACATCTTCTCCCATTATGACAAGCCCACGATCGCTTCATTATCGGAGAAGGCTGGTCTGTATCAAAGAGCTCTAGAAAACTACACCGATATTAGAGATATCAAGAGGTGCATTGTGCACACTGATGCCTTACCAGTTGACTGGTTGGTAGCTTACTTTGGCAAAATGAATGTGGAGCAGTCACTAGCTTGTTTGAGAGCCTTACTTGACAACAACCTACAAGCTAACATACAAATTATCGTCCAAGTTGCAACTAAGTTTTCTGACTTAATTGGCTCTTCTATATTGATCAAGCTCTTCGAAGAGTACAAAGCCACAGAAGGTTTGTACTACTACCTGGCATCGTTAGTCAATTTGACCGACGATAAGGATGTGGTTTATAAGTACATTGAAGCTGCTGCGAAAATGAACCAATTCAAAGAAATTGAAAGAGTGGTTAGGGACAACAATGTGTATGATCCAGAAAGAGTGAAGAACTTCTTGAAGGACGCTCGTTTGGAAGATCAAATACCTCTGATCATTGTCTGTGACCGTTTCGATTTTGTTCACGAGTTGGTATTGTATCTGTACAAGACGCAAAATTTAAAGTTCATTGAAGCTTACGTGCAGCAAGTCAACCCTTCTAAAACGCCACAAGTCGTGGGTGCCTTGCTGGATGTTGACTGCGATGAGAGATTTATCAAGGAATTGCTACACTCAGTTCTTGGTCAAGTGTCGGTCAACGAGCTGACGAATGAGGTTGAGAAGAGGAACAGACTAAAGATTTTACTGCCTTATTTGGAAGAAACCCTGGCCCAAGGCGCACAGGATCAAGGTGTTTACAATGCCTTAGCAAAAATATACATCGATTCGAACAATGCCCCAGAGAAATTTTTGAAAGAAAACGATCAGTATGATACTATCGACGTTGGTCGTTATTGCGAAAAGAGAGATCCGTACTTGGCTTACATTGCTTACGAAAAGGGCTCTAATGATGGAGATTTGGTCAGAATAACCAACGAGAATAGCATGTACAAATATCAAGCTAGATATCTATTGAAACGGTCCGATCCAAACTTGTGGAATGCCGTCTTGGCAGAGGATAATACACACAGACAGCAACTAGTTGAATCTGTTATCTCTGTTGGTGTTCCAGAGCTGACCGATCCTGAGCCTGTCTCCCTTGCTGTCCAAGCTTTTATGTCCAACGGCTTAAAGCTAGAATTAATCGAATTGTTGGAGAAGATTATTTTGGAGCCTTCACCTTTCAGTGACAATGTTGCCCTACAGGGTCTTCTATTGCTGTCTGCAATTAAGTATGAATCCTCCAAAGTTTCTTCCTACATTGAAAAGTTGGAGAACTATGATGCTGACGAGATTGCACCATTGTGCATTGAGAACGGCCTGAATGAAGAGGCCTTCGAAATTTACGATAGGCACGACAAGCACAGCAAAGCTCTGAAGGTTCTAGTGGAAGACATCATGTCTTTAGACAGAGCTCAGAACTATGTTGAGAGGATCGACGCCCCTGAACTGTGGTCGCAGTTAGGTACCGCTCAGCTTGATGGTCTTCGTATTCCTGCCGCTATTGAGTCATATATCAAGGCAGAAGATCCATTCAACTATGAAAATGTCATCGAAGTTGCTGAACAAGGTGGCACTTATGAAGAGCTTATTCTGTACTTGACAATGGCTAGAAAGACTTTAAAGGAATCTAAAATTGATAGTTCTTTGATCTTGGCGTACGCCCAGCTAGGAAAGATCCACGAGATCGAGAACCTGCTCTCGACGTCAAATGTTGCTAATTTGGAAGCTGTTGGAGACAGATTACTTGAAAATCAAGATTACAAGGCTGCTAAACTCTGCTTTGCAAGCATTTCGAATTATTCTAAGCTAGCGTCCACATTGGTGTATTTGGAAGATTACCAAGCAGCTGTGGACACTGCAAGAAAGGCTTCAAACATTAGAGTTTGGAAGCTGGTTAACGACGCTTGTATCAGCAAGAAGGAGTTTAGATTAGCTCAAATTTGTGGTCTCAATCTGATCGTACATGCTGAAGAGCTCGATGAGTTGGTTGAAATATATGAGAAGAATGGTTACTTTGAGGAGCTGATTTCTCTCTTCGAAGCCGGTTTGGGTTTGGAGAGAGCTCACATGGGTATGTTTACGGAATTGGCTATTTTATATTCGAAGTATGAACCAGAAAAGACTTTCGAACACTTGAAACTTTTCTGGTCTAGAATCAACATTCCAAAGGTCATCAGAGCTGTGGAGAGTGCTCATCTATGGAGTGAATTGATCTTTCTGTATGCCCACTACGACGAATGGGACAATGCTGCCTTAACTATTATCGAGAAGGCTACTACTGATTTGGATCATGCCTATTTCAAAGAGGTTATTGTGAAGGTCTCAAATCTGGAAATATACTACAAGGCCATCAACTTTTACGTTACCGAGCATCCATCTCTATTGGTTGACTTGTTGGCTGTCTTGACCCCTAGGCTTGATATTCCAAGAACAGTGAGGATTTTCTCCAAGTCTGACAACCTTCCGTTGATCAAGCCTTTCTTGATCAACGTCTTGCCAAAGAACAACACGGTGGTCAACCAGGCATATCATGATTTAATGGTCGAAGAGGAAGATTACAAAGCTTTGCAAAGCGCTATTGACTCCTACGATAAGTTTGACCAGCTAGGCCTTGCTGCTAGACTTGAGAATCACGAAGTCATTTTTTTCAAGAAGATTGCAGCTTTACTGTATCGTCGCAACAAAAAATGGGCTAAGAGTCTTTCAATACTGAAGCAAGAGAGTTTGTGGAAGGATGCCATCGAAACTGCTGCCATCTCTGGTGATGCCAAGGTTGTTCAAGAGCTACTTGTTTACTTTGTCGAGAATGATAACAAGGAGGCTTTCGTTGCCTTGCTGTACACGGCTTACAACTTGATCAAATATGACTTTGTTTTGGAACTATCATGGTTGCATTCCTTGGGTGACTACACTAAACCTTACGAGATTTCGGTTAAAAAGGAGCAAGCTGATGCTATTGAAAAGCTGACGAAGGAGTTGACTAATAAGTCTATTGAATCTGGAGAATCTGAGGGGCATCAACCACTGATGGTAACCAATGGGTCTATTGGCTTCCAACCAACAGGCTTCTAAGATAGTACAGCGACAGACCTGTAAGTTGGTTTGAGGGGACCGATTATTGCAGAGCTTGGCATGCGACTATGACAGGCCTATAACTGTATCATAACTGATTAAATATGTTCAGACATCTGGCACCATCATTGCTGGAGAAGACTTTTATGTATATCAAGTTAACTACTACTAAGTGATTAGATAATCTCGAGCTATACATATTTAATCGCCTGGGAGAATCCACGAGGGACTTACAACGTGCTAACGCACGAAGGGACCAGGACCCATCGTGGCGAGTCGACCACCACTTGCCATCAAATGCTCACAGATATACTTGAGCATGATGTTCTTTGCCGCGTTGAAACCGAGGAGCACTTTTTTAGCTATATACTTTGGCGAAGCCCAGGTCGTACTCCAAGTTTCCACAAATTGAACAAGTCGTTGACGTGAAATCCTCCTCAACCTCATGAACACTTGCACCGTGGAACTTTCTGCTTTCATCGTCAAGCGATCGTGGAAGGAGCAGAGAGTGAGAGTCGCCATGCTGGCCCTTGATTTTCGGGCCAGCTTGGTGCAGTGGTGATAATTTGATTTAGGAAGGAAAATGCAGTCATAAGACTTGCACAGGAAGAGGGCCGATTTCTTGTGCATATCCTGAACGACATGCGAAATCTTTTCGTCCAGCCTATATAAGGCCTTTCAATGATTCTGCCTCTTCTTGTGGTT
>PPHX03000027.1:0-42463 GCA_003705175.3 Torulaspora franciscae
GTATAAAAGGCGCCATTAGTTTTACAACTGAGACAAACTCATGTCCACTTCTAGAGAACAAGGATGATACGAATCAGTTTAGTTAGTATACAGTAATAAGTACAACCCGTATTATTACATCCCATCTAAAATCCGCGCGCAAGTGGTTTAGTGGTAAAATCCAACGTTGCCATCGTTGGGCCCCCGGTTCGATTCCGGGCTTGCGCATTCTTTTTTCCCGTCGTCATCAAGTTCCCGCCAAGACCGATTCTCGATCCGCCGGCATCGGGGATCTATCTATGTTGACAACAGATAAACGCCAAGACAAGAGATTAAACGACGCGACAGCAGTAATTAACGGTAGTAGTAAAACTATACTATCTATTCTTATCTGTGAGATAAGTAGGTTTAAGATTACACTTCCTAGACCAAATATCTGCTATATCCACTCCTAGGTTACTAGTAGCTGATCTATATAATTAGACTCCGGGTCTCTTGGAGAGTAGTTTCCCTTCAATGGTAGGCAAGCGTAGGCTACAATGAGTAAAGATATTAAGAAAGCTATGGGTGGAGACGCCAGATTGTCTACATCTGAGGGCTCTGCCTTCGAATTGCACCAATCACCCTCTGACATGAGATTTGTTAAATCGAGAACGGGTGCAGGTGAGGTCAACTACATTAATTCGGCGACTTCGGTGAATGATGGTCAGTTGCTGGCAGAGATTGGGTACAAGCAGGAACTGAAGCGTCAGTTCTCGACAATCCAGGTTTTCGGTGTAGCTTTTTCGATTATGGGGCTGTTGCCGTCCATAGCCTCTGTCATGGGGGGTGGTTTGACGGGAGGACCAGTCACACTGGTTTGGGGCTGGTTCGTCGCAGCATTCTTTATTCTGCTGGTTGGAATTACCATGGCCGAGAACGCAAGTGCCATCCCGACTGCTGGTGGGTTGTACTATTGGACTTATTACTACGCGCCAAAAGGATACAAGGAGGTGATTTCGTTCGTTATTGGATGCTCGAATTCGCTAGCCTTATCTGCGGGAGTGTGTTCTATCTCGTATGGGTTTGCTTTGGAAGTCTTAGCCGCTGTGGTCATATCTCGCGATGGTGATTTTGAAGTTACCTCAGGTAAATGCTATGGTATCTTTGCAGCCGTTGTGGTGGCTCAGGGAATTGCAACATGTCTGTCCTCGGGTATGATTGCCAAGCTGCAAACCTTCAGTATAGTAGCAAACGTTTTCATTATGATCCTGCTTTTCATTGCGCTGCCCATCGGCACCAAGGTCAACCGGGGCGGTTTCAACAGCGGTGAGTTTATCTTTGGTAATTACCAAAATTTCAGTGATTGGAACAACGGTTGGCAATTTTGTCTGGCAGGGTTTATGCCTGCGGTGTGGACCATCGGATCTTTCGACTCGTGTGTGCATCAATCCGAAGAGGCAAAGGACGCTAAGAAATCCGTACCAATTGGAATCATTGGTTCCATCGCAGCGTGTTGGATATTAGGGTGGCTAATTATTATTTGCTTAATGGCTTGCATGGATTCGGACGTCTCAAAGGTGCTGGATACTGACTACGAGATCATACTAGCACAGATCATCTACGACTCCCTGGGAAAGAAATGGGCAATTGCCTTTATGGCTATGATTGCTTTCTGTCAATTCCTGATGGGGGCCTCGATTCTCACCGCCGTCTCCAGACAAGTCTGGGCCTTTGCTCGTGATGATGGTCTTCCTCTCTCAAGGTACATTAAAATCGTTGACAAAAGATTTGCGGTTCCTTTTGTCGCCATTATTGCGTCATGCATTGCCTCTCTCTTATTGGGTCTACTATGTCTCGATGGTGCTGCTGCTGCTGCATTGTTCTCGCTAGCTGTTGCCGGTAACAACCTTGCGTGGTCAACGCCTACTTTCCTAAGGTTAACTTGGGGCAGAGATCTATTCAGACCTGGTCCATTTTATCTCGGGAAGTTATGGTCGCCAATCATTGCTTGGATTGGTGTCATTTATCAGGTTTTTATCATCATCTTAGTCATGTTTCCCTCTATGCAACACGGTGTCACCGCACAAACAATGAACTATGCTTGTGTTATTGGCCCAGGTGTTTGGATATTGTCGTGGATATACTACATGACGTACAAGAAGAAGTACTTCCATGGTCCAAAATCTAACTTGTCGGATGAGGATTATAACGAAGCTGTCGGTGAAGACTTGATCGAGGAGATTCTTTCTCGCAAAGGCGAATAATTTATAATCTGATAAGTTCATTGTTTAACATTTGATTCTCTCAAATTAAGATAATATGCAATATGACTGTTTATCGATCTATAAGTTTCTGACTTTCATTCTTATCTCTTGCCAGGCTTCGGAGACCATAAGAAATTGTCAACCCCAAAGTCCATTAATGGTGTAGTAGCGAAGTCATTCGATGATCTCTCATTTAAATCATCGAAAGGATTGCTAGGATACTCGAGGGTTTGAGTCGCTACCGAGTATCTGCGATCGGTCCCCCTTCTTACTTTCTGCCTTGATCGATATTTCCAGGCTGTTACAACCATATTCAGGACGTCAAAATTCTTTTGGTTATCCAGAAACTTATCCACTTTTCCGAGATTGTACAAATGGCGAACATACTCATCAATCCCCAGACATTCCCGAGGGTTATAGATTGTGTACAATGGTATTAGCTACAACAAGGATGAAAATTCAATTGCCCCTCTGTATGAATTAATGTGAAAAATCTCCTGGGTAAATCTTCTATACTGCAACCGCCTTTGTATTATTTTTGCTTTGTCAATAGTATCTAGCGCTTTGTTGAGCCCTGTGAGGTCTACCTTAACATCATAGGGATCATTGGGATTGACCTCCATGTAGTTTTTCACTAGATTCTTAATCGTTAGGCTTCCCTCCCATATTTTAAAGCTTAAAGATCCATCCAATGAGTGCATTAGCCTAGGTAGAAAAGAAAACTCAAATTCTCCAGTACCATCAGTGTCATATTTGGCCCAAGCTTCGACGAACTTAAGAATATCCCTTCTCCCTATAGGTGATTTGGACCCCCCTCTGCGATAAACATAGCTAAAGTTTCCAATTATGAGCGAGATGAACATATTGAGAAAGATGTACATTGACAAAATATTCCATGACATCAGAAGCAAATAGGCATATAACTCAGATCCACAGTCGGTGGTTGAACCGGAATACGAATAACAATAGGGTACGTCCACGGTAATATCGGACATGATATAGTTCCAGCCTTCGCCGAAACTGCATCTAAACAAAGCAATAAGAGACTTTGTTACAGTTCTAAAATTGAGATTGTCTGATGTGTTTGGGCCCAGCTTAGTAAGACCAAAAATCTGGTTCAAAGCAATTGCATAAACCAGAAACAATGTGCCCCAGGTGAACGTTAGCGACAAAATCGGCGGCCAGCTGGCTACAGCAGTTTGAACAAGCTCCGAGAGCATATCATTTTGCGGAATTACCAGTAGAAAAATCACAAGGTGGAATAGCTCCTTGACATTATTGAATAGCAATGCTTCATTCGTGACTTTGAAGCCCACTGCCGTGAGCACGAAGGATGTGGCGACAATGGCAAATCGTATCTGATTCCATATTGATCTCAAGTATAATCTTAAACCCTCCCCATAGAGATGAAATATCTCTTGAAGAGAAAAGATAGTTGTAGAAATCATAAAGAAAATGTCCTCAAACTGAATCCCTAGGATATCTTTTCGATAATTTCGAGATAGCAACATGATAATGTGCAGGTAGAGGACCAACTGCAGAGTAAAAGCATAGAAGAAATTACTTTTCTCGACAGCTAGCTGGTAAAAAAACCTTCGCGAATCGGATAGCTCAATAAGACTTGGTATGGATTTGGGCTTTGCCTGTGATAGTAACTTTTTTGCTTCTAGCCAAGATTTTTCTTCCGTGGTGTAGTAGGCACTTCCAGTGGTTTTTGCGTGATTGTTGATGATGAATGAAACGAACAAGTTCAAAATGAAAACCATACTGAGGAAATTGAATAAGACCAAAAACGTGGCATTCCCTGGAGAGGCAAACAATGATGGAGGAGTGCCAACACCTGTGCTGTTCATCAAATTCTTCAACAAATCGGTCCAACCCTCTAAAGACACTATTTCATAAAGGGATCTGAAAGAGCTACCAACTGTATCAAAATAAAGGTTAGGTTGACCATATGCCCTAGGCATCATAACATCCCAATTGAATATAGTGCTGGTATATTCGCCATTGCAATCACTGATACCTTTCGTTTCGTCATTGCATTTTCCCAGCTTACCTCTGAATAAGTTCATACCCCAAACAGTGAAGGGAAACAAGAGCGTCAGGGAGACAAATGAAGCTTCAAAAATCTTCCTTATTCCGTCAAATACAACCAAGCTGAAAGTATTCCTAGCCATACTGCTTACTGTTAGGCACCTTAAAGCTCTGAGAGCAGTCATTCCTTTAAAAATTCTGGAAAGGTCACCATCATTCTTGAGGAAAGCAATGAAATTAATCCACAATGAAACCAAAACGATGGTATCTATGAAATTCCAAGGATTTCGTAAGTAGCCATTGGGAGTGTAAAAGACGCCATCCGCCACTGTTTTGACAATGAACTCGATGGTGAAAATAATAACAAATGTGCAATCCACGTAGGTTGGCCAGCTCCATGTTGTCAAATGATGTTCCATTCTGTATAAAGGCGTCACAAAGCAAGAAAAAACGATTAGCAAGACGGTCACAATTGTCATGCATACCACAAATATATCTCTTTCAATTCGATGGAAATGGATTTTTTGTCCATACAGGTCGGTGTCGTCCTCATAGAAACGCACACCGTCCGTTCTTCTCCCGACACTGGGAGGCACAAGGCGTTGACAGAATTTCCTGAACGCATGATGAGGGGACAGTATGAAATAGGAATAATTGAAAGATGGATGCCTTCTTAAGTAGTCCAGTTTTTCATCTTCATGTTCGTTAAGCTGCAGTAAGAACGTTCTTCTAGATTCATCCCCGCCTTCGGTGAAAAGCACTTCGGGCTTCTTGTAGAAAGGATTGTGGGCATACATTTTAAGTTTCTGCAGATATGCCAGATATTTTGAGAATCTCCCAAAACGCTGCTTGACATTTTGTGGGACCCCAATTGAGAAACCATCATTCTTGAGTTCGTCTGCGAGCCCTGGCATAGATTGGGCAATATTCATTATAGCCGTTCCTCTCATAAGAAATTGTTTGAAGTCTCTAGAATCCTCTTGCGAGCGTCTGTTCAACAGCTTTTTTTGCAATCTCTTGAGAAATGAAGCGTGGGTGAATTCTCTGATTTTCTGAGGATAAACATACTTCAGGTAGTGTTTAATTTGCAAAGGTCTTTTCTCTTCTTCTTTCACTTGCATAGTCTCTGAAATTAAAGCAATGAAAATGTTCAATATGACCGAATTGGACAGAATAAACCAGATGATCAGCAAGACTGAGCTGAAAAAAGATGATGAAACGTTTGGCGCATAGCTTTGTAGGGAGTAAAGGATGCTCGTCCAGTTTTCGGTACTTCCTATAATAAACAGCGATAGAAACGAGTTTGGAAGGGATAGCATGCCGAACTGCTGGTTTGATATTTCACTTTCTGGAAGCACGCCCTCAAAATAAACCGACATGATAATGGAAACGAGGAATGTAAAGAAAAAATAGAATGCAGATAGGTTCCAGATCATAAGCCGATTACCCAATACACGTTTCCACAGATTGGAGGTAAAACCAAACATATAGACCACTCGGTAAAATCTGCTAATATGGACAATCGATAACCAGTAGTAGACGTCACCTAGCATCCGATACTTTTTAAAAAGTGTAATGAAAAATGCTGCAATTGCTACAATTAGGTCAAAAATGTAGCTCCATTTGATCAGAAACTTCCACGGATTAGGAAGATGAAATATCACTCTGGAAAGAGATTCTAGTAGCAGGACAATGCAGATTCCCAGGTCTGCTTCGATAAAACGCTTTGTATATGATTCAGAGACGGTTGCGTCCAGTCGACATCTCATTGCGAGATCCACGACAATCAAAATAACAATTATTGGTTCTATCTTCTCGCAAACATACGTTCCTCTTTTTGCCCATGTTGGCAAATCAGTACGTTGAGCTTTGACCTGAAAATATCTCCAGTACCCCCTAGCCAGCCTGACAGGCCAGCTGTCTAAAGTTTTAATCTCGAGCTTTTTCCTTTTAAATTCTTCATTAGCGAGCTGAAATGATGTGACTAGCACTGCGATAACGAGGTTCATGAGCCAAATGTTCAACACAAAAGTGGCTACGACAAAAAAAACACTGGCAGCCATCTCATCGCTGTCCATTG
This sequence comes from Torulaspora franciscae, assembly GCA_003705175.3. Classification (NCBI taxonomy): domain Eukaryota; kingdom Fungi; phylum Ascomycota; class Saccharomycetes; order Saccharomycetales; family Saccharomycetaceae; genus Torulaspora; species Torulaspora franciscae. Next base: position 6,340 of record PPHX03000027.1, read on the forward strand.
TGTAGTACATCAAATCTGTGAAAGTATTCGCACTCATCACGACAAATACCAGTTCCATTGCGTTCACTATATTATCGAAGCTCACCCTGCCGTTGAATGGATTAGCATCGGAGATGCATTTGGAATACTGTGGGCATAGAAAGCCTTTAGATGCCGGACCAGGAGTCCCATCGTTTAAAAGATAAGGCATCGCCTTTTTCGTAATAGGTTCCAGATAACCACCGCAAAACTGCATGTCATACTTGTACTTATTATTAGGATCCTTCTGATCAAACCAGACACACCGCCTACGCAAGGATCCACGAAAGCTTTGAACACCTAAAATCCCGAATAGCAGCCAAAAGTAGACAAACATAGATCCGATGTTAATAAGTTGGGGTATAGCATATTTGACACCTCTCAGAACAGAGGATAATCCTGTATCGGTGTTAACCAACCTGAGGATTCTTAATAACGCCAGCGTTTTGAAGATTCTAATACCATTCTTCATGTCAAATTTGTGTATTGCCAGAAACAACCCAATCCAAAAACATACAGTCGATGTAAAATCAATTCTGTTCCAAGAAGAACGCAGAAAGGCTCTTGGTATATCAAAGTTTTTCTCTCTTTGAATAGCAGACGTACTGATAAGACCAGTGTCATGTTCTTTGCGCGGCTGGTTTTGCTCCTCTTCAATGTTGAGCACTTGGAATGGGATGATAAAATCTATTATTCTTGCACCGTACTTGTGCCGCAGGTATTTGTAAAATTTGGTAAAACCAAGCTTCTCCACTAAAGTTTCGTATTTCCTTCCGAACGCAGCAAACATTTGAGAGTCGTCCCATAGCCCAAAAGCGATTATCTTGGCTGAATCATTTATAGTGAAGAGAATGCAGAAAAGGAATGCAGCATAGTCGGCCCAATAGGAGAAACTGTAGATAAAATTCAGCTGGGTTGGCTGATAGGTTCGAAAAGCCATTAAAGCTGTAAAAACGGCCAAAGAAAACTGGTACGCAAACTTGTACATTGGATGCAAAAGCAGAGAGGCCAGTTTGAGCCTCACCTTATTGGTTGGTGACACAAGTCCTAGAGCGTTACCATACAGCTTCAATGGTTGCATTTTTCTTCGACCAGGAATTTCATCCATATCTGCTAGCTCGACGACCAGAGTAGAGCTTTCATCTTGTTTATCATGGAATATTTTGAGAGCATTCTTTGTCCCAGACCTAATAGGTGAACTATGCGGCTGTTGTGACTGTGTTGAGGACCCTGAAATACCTCTTAAATGTGTATGCTCTTGCGTAGATTCGTTCGGGCTTTCATCACCTTCTAACTGGACCTCTCCAGACATTGAGTACCAAGTTTCCTCGTTGGTCCTCGTGCTGCTGATCTGAGGGAGCCATGTTCTGCCTTCTTCATCCATGGCACTTTGAAAATCCTTCTGGATATCCTGAAATTCATCCATATCATCAGCCTGTATATATGAAAGCACTCTTGCCGACCTAGGTGCATTCTCAGAGACGTTGCTCGAAGAACCATAGGAAGATCGACTGTCGTTACTTCTTCTTCGCAGTCTTATTGGCGGCGCATGTTCATTTGGAGTCATGCTAGTGAAACCGTTTGACGGCGATTCCTCCCTCTCCGAAATAGAAGAAGTGCTTAGCGACAGTGTGGGACGTTCCTTCTTCTTAGGTTTCAGCTCACTGGATCGAAATATATTGAATCTCGAAACTTTGTCATCACCATCAATTGAAGAGCCTCCCCCGTCATCATCTAGTGTCAGCAGCTCTCCAGACTCAGATTGCGGAGGAATAATGTTGAATGATGGGGGTATAATTGGTGTAGTTGGTACGCCATCCTCTATGTTCTCACCGCCCCGGCTTGATGGATCGGTAGCCGGCTCGTACTGACTCGTTAAACTTCGCCTGCTATCCTTCATCCCTGCTCTGATCCACCAGCCTAAATAATAGCAGAAAACAAGATTAGAATGCTAAACTTGTGTGGTCAAATCTTCAATGGGCTGTTATGTTCTTTAGTATACAGCTTAAGATCACGAAGAGGCTAAGCGAAATTTCAGCATACTATAAGTACTCAATAAATAAGAGGAACAGGCCTCTATAGAGACTTATGATATGGCTTACTACGTTTTCTGGCCTCGGCATTTGAGCCGTAATGATTATGGTCATGAAGAAAGAAGGCTGGAGGCTGTTGCGATCTCTCTAAGAGGTACTGATTACGTGGTCATTGACATTGTTCCCGATGCGCTGCTGAAAAACACTGAGTTAGAGCTTCCTTATTCCTCAATTGCCACAAGGGCCCCTGGTGAAACACAATGGAATTTCAGATTTGATGTACGGCAAACAATTGAATTTAAAGCACCAAACTTGCGACTATTGCAGTTCTTCTCACTAGATCCCATATCACTGACTTTACCTGAGAAAGAAATAGCACAGAATGATCGACCAAACACTAATAATGATATAAGCAGGTTATGGGACCACCCGAGATATCAAACTCACGATAAGCGACTACGACAGACCTTAAGTCTGCTGAACTTGTATCATACGCATCGAACGGCATTCAGTGAAAGATATCCACAGTTATGCAGTCTCCGACCAACGCTGAGAACTAAGCTATGGGATATGGCTAAAAGATCCTACGAAGTTCCTGGGTTCAAAGCATTCGCGACCAACCTGGGTCTTTACGTGAGCTTGATTGTTTGTCAACTTGCATTTTACATTTATAAGGCGCTGAACTGGCGCTACTTGAAGCTCGCTAATCTTTCAGTGATGGCACAGCAAATAGACTTGAGGTGCCAACAGGTTTGTTACTTTCCCATCCAGTATCTGCGCATTAACAAGAACATGACTTTACGAAAAGCGCTACCACGCTTCAGAACCTACTCGGAGGCCTCTGCGAACTTAAGAAAAGATTTGCCTTCAAACTACTATCCCGATTACATCCGGTTTTACAATACAGTCTGGTTGATTCTGAATGACATATCATTTGGTTTAATATTTGCCGCGTTTCTCTTTGAATGGAGTGAAAGCCTCTCCCAGATACTCAACAAAGTAATCATGTTTTGCTTGTATGATCTTACAAAGACTGTCACAATTTCGCTGGCTAACAACCCACTCGGTATTAAGCTCAATGAGGAACTTGCCACTTTCCTGAGTGATCTGTTTCTTTGGATCATTGAGTTTTCGCACGTAACTTTGTTAGAGCCGCTGGCAAACCCTGACATTTTGAAGTCCTTCCTCAGAACGGTAGGAAACCTGGGATGTGTACTAGGAGGAACTTTTGCTCTCTCATTGATTGTCGATTATTTTTCGATCTTGACATTTCACGTTTACATTTTCTACCACATCAGCAGCAAGATTTATTACTGGCAGATCAACATCATGAAAAGTCTATTCTACCTTTTCACTGGTAAGAAGAGAAATGTATTGCGTGACAGAATCGACAACAACTTCTACCAACTCGATGAGTTGTTGCTCGGCACGATTTTCTTCATTATCCTCTTATTCCTTACGCCCACCGTTCTAGCATTCTATTATTCATTTACTGTGCTTAGAATGGCCACCATATGTTTTGAGATTGCACTAGAATCGGTAATTGCTTTATTGAACCATTTCCCGCTTTTCGCGCTCCTCTTGAGGATAAAAGATCCACACAGAATCCCCGGCGGTATAGTTATTAGTCCTTCCAAAGGTCCTAACACGCAATTCGAACTCAAAAACCGCCCTTTGAGCTACGCCCACATGTTCAGGCCATACGTCGCCCTGATCGATCAAATGAGAGAAACCTATTTTTCGCCTAGGGCTCTAAAGCAGATCTTAGCCGGAAGACCATTCGTGATGCAGAGAATTAAGCTATACAAGGTACTATATCGCTCTCTTCCAACTACACCTCTCGAGGTATCCACTTTGTACAACCAATCGTCCCAGCTTTTAACCGGAAACAGTGCATGAATGACGTAAAAAGATTGTTATATACATATATACACGATTTAAAACCATCCCTCATTTCCTCTTCTTAGTTCTCCCTCCACTGCTAGCCTCCTTTTTCTTCTTAGGAGCACCTTTACCACGACGTTTCCTGGCCTCAATCATCGACAGCCTGTATTCCTCCTTCTGGTCCCCAAATTGGAAGTCTGGATATAAGGTTTTCAAGTGTTTGAATTTCAGAAAATCTGGATCTCCATAATACCCAGCGATCGTGGGCCCTTTTAGCCTCCTGGAGAGAATTCGTGATCCAGTCCTGGCGTTTGTTGGGTTGAAATTTTGGTCGAAAATTCGGGCGGAAACTTCTGCCACTTTGAGCAGTCTGCTTTTCAGATTAGCCATTATGCCACACACCCAGGTAACCAGCCTTCAGCAAAACCAATTATTCCACTTTCTACTAACTAATCTACCTCTCATGAAAGGCTTCTAGCACTTTTTTAGATCTAGCACCAAGACTACAGAGAAATCATTCACTACGGAGAGCTTCTCAAGCTATTAAGCCCAACTAGAGTACAGTTTGGATCAAAGTACCCGCTCCTGTCTTCTTGAGAGGCTTCCATACAGCTAATTGCAGCTGTTGGGTGCGCACTTCTTTGTATAATAACCTTGTCTTGGCGTGATGGCACTCTTATCAAGAAGCTTAATACTTTCACATGCTGAACAAGAGTGAAAAACTTGATGAAAAATTAGTATAAAGGCCATCGAACCTCGGAGAGTCCCTGCATCGGTTATATGCTATGTGGTGTCATTAGGCAGATTTCCTCGAGGATTTAGAGATGGTTAGCAACAGGCTTTCGTCCGCGTATGAGGAAGATCGTACAAGCTCGGGTCAATTACATACCCGGGAGTCTCATGGGGACAAAGTAGTGTCGGAGTATGATAAAGATGCAGTAGTGACCGAAAGAGGCGGCGAAGTCCATTTGCGGAAGTCTTTTTCGCTGTGGTCAATTCTTGGAGTTGGCTTTGGCTTGACAAACTCATGGTTCGGTATTTCGGTCTCTATGGTGACCGGTATTTTCTCGGGTGGTCCCATGATGATTGTCTATGGTATCATCATTATAGCGCTGATTTCTGTCTGTGTTGGAGTTTCGCTCGGTGAGTTGTCTTCTGCGTATCCGCACGCCGGTGGCCAGTTTTGGTGGTCTTTGAAGTTGGCCCCACCTAAGCACAAGAGATTTGCAGCCTACCTGTGTGGGTCATTTGCGTATGCGGGTTCCGTCTTTACCAGCGCGTCGACCACGCTTTCTGCGGCTGCCGAAGTAGTCGGTATGTATGCGTTGGCCAATCCCGATTTTGTACCTAAGAGATGGCATGTGTTCGTTTGTTTTGAAGTGCTACATTTGTTTTTGACGTTGTTCAACTGTTATGGGAAGTCTCTGCCTCTCATTTCGGCATCTGCTTTGTACATTTCTTTGCTGTCATTCTTCACTATCACGATCACAGTGCTAGCATGTTCCAGTGGGAAGTTCAACGATGCTAAGTTTGTGTTTGCGACTTTTTACAACGAAACTGGCTGGAAGAGTAACGGTGTTGCCTTCATTGTCGGTCTTATCAACCCTGCCTGGTCATTTTCCTGTTTGGATTGCGCTACCCATATGGCTTTCGAAGTCGAAAAACCAGAGCGTGTTATTCCAATCGCCATTATGGGTACTGTGGCCATTGGTTTCACTACTTCATTCTGCTACGTTATTGCCATGTTTTTCTCACTCCGGGACTTGGATAAATTGATGCAATCCACAACCGGGGCTCCGATCTTGGATATTTACAACCAAGCGTTGGGCAACACGTCAGGGGCAATTTTCCTGGGCTGCCTTGTTCTTTTTACTTCCTTCGGTTGTATTATCGCATGCCACACTTGGCAAGCAAGATTGGGTTGGTCTTTCGCCAGAGACAAAGGTCTACCATTTTCCCGTTTTTGGGCGCAAGTCAACCCTCAGGTCGGTGTTCCATTGAATGCCCATCTAATGTCATGTGTGCTGATCTCTTTGATCGGTTTGTTGTATCTGGCATCCAGTACCGCTTTCAACTCCCTGTGTACTGGTTGTATCGCGTTCCTATTGCTCTCATACTCCATCCCAGTCATCTGCTTGTTGCGCAAGAAGCGTCAAATCAAACATGGACCATTTTGGTTTGGTGCCTTCGGTTGGTTCTCTAACATCGTTCTTCTGTGCTGGGCCGTCTTTTGCATCGTGTTCTTCTCTTTCCCACCGGCATTACCAGTGACCAAGGACAACATGAACTACGTGTCCGTGGTTATTGTAGGGTTCACCGCATACGCTTTATTGTACTGGAAGTTCAAGGGTCACAAAGATTTTTCAGCTATCGCAGAGGAAGAAGAAGAGCTACTGAATAACGGTCCTGATTCGGTGGAACACAGCGAGCACTCTGTTGAAGCAGACGTTGTCTCACTGGGTAACAAGGGCGATAAATGGAGCCAGTGAGTCGAGCTGGCCCTAAATAATTATTTGATCTTGGTGTAAAATAGAATAATAATCATTGAATATTAATTACACTCAACTGGCAGTTATTTTTTTTTTTTACTGACACTTTGTTGGTAAAAAATTTTAGCTCATCGCCTGGGAATATACACAATACATCAAATTGTAGAGTGCTGTTGTGGTTTAAGCTAGAGTTTATTCGGTGCTGATCATCAATTACTGGGCCTGTTATACATATAATTGTTTAAGATGACGAGAGAGGATGTTAAGGAAAAGAAGAGAAAGATTGAGGATGATTTAAGTAAGCAGAAGAAGAAGCACAAGAAGGAGAAGAAGCATAAGGATAAGAAGGAGAAGAAGGAGAAGAGGGATAAGAAAGAGGACAAAGAGAAGAAGGATAAGAAGGAAAAGAAAGAGGAAATTGTTGAAGGAAAAAAAGAATCAATTGCAACTCAAGCCTCAGGACCTGAAGTGGAAGCATTCTATAAGGAAAATGAAGTTAGCGTTGAATACCCAGCTGAAAAGCACATACAGCCTGTTCTTTCTTTCGAAGAACTTTCTTTGGACTCTAGGATTCAAAAAGCGATATCTGTCTTCCCAAAGCCAACTCCTATTCAATCCGTTTCTTGGCCATACCTTTTAGCCGGAAAAGACGTTATTGGTGTAGCGGAAACTGGTTCTGGTAAGACCTTTGCCTTTGGTGTTCCAGCAATCAATAAACTGATCGCGGAGGGCGGCAAAAAGAAGGGCGTTCAAGTCTTGGTTATTTCTCCTACTAGAGAGCTTGCTTCTCAAATCTACGACAATTTAGTGCTGTTGACCGAAAAAGTCGATTTGGAATGCTGTTGCGTTTACGGTGGTGTCCCCAAGTATGAGCAGAGAGAGAAACTTAAGAAGGCCCAGGTTGTAGTCGCTACTCCAGGGAGACTACTGGATCTACTTAATGAAGGCTCCGTCGATCTATCGAGCGTGTCATATCTGGTCCTGGACGAGGCTGATAGGATGCTAGAGAAAGGTTTTGAGGAAGATATTAAAAACATCATCAAGGCATCAAGTGCATCTGGCAGACAGACCCTGATGTTCACGGCCACATGGCCAAAAGAGGTCCGTGAGCTAGCCTCATCTTTCATGTCCGATCCGGTCAAAGTTTCTATCGGTAACAGAGATGAGTTGAGTGCAAACAAGAGAATCACGCAGATTGTGGAAGTTATCGACCAATTCCAAAAGGAAAGAAAACTATTAGAGCTTCTCAAAAAGTATCAATCAGGAGCAAAGAAAGATGAAAAAGTGCTAATTTTTGCCCTATACAAGAAGGAAGCTTCCAGAGTAGAGAGGAACCTGAAGTACAACGGATACAAGGTGGCAGCCATTCATGGGGACTTGTCCCAACAACAGAGGACCCAAGCTCTAAATGAGTTCAAAACTGGCACATCTAATTTGCTGTTAGCTACTGACGTTGCCGCAAGAGGCCTGGATATCCCAAACGTTAAAACCGTGATCAACTTAACCTTTCCGCTTACAGTGGAGGACTATGTGCACAGAATCGGTAGAACAGGCAGAGCCGGCCAAACGGGTACTGCCCATACTCTGTTCACCGAACAGGAGAAACATTTAGCCGGTGCATTGGTGAATGTCTTGAACGGCGCCAACCAACCTGTTCCAGAAGAGTTAAAGAAGTTCGGCACTCACACCAAAAAGAAAGAGCATAGTGCTTATGGTGCTTTCTACAAGGACGTTGACATGAACAAGAAGCCTAAGAAGATAACCTTCGACTAATACTAGATTTTTATAGACCAGGTGTATATTAAAGAGTTTTAGGTATCGACCTTCATTGAAGTAGGTCGGTGCCTCTTTTTGAGGCCACTCGAATCTGACTAAGGTAGACAGGGAAGGGAACCTAGTTAGGAGACCAATTGATTCTCTTGATGATCTTAAAGACGCCAATTAAATAATTAGAGCTGTCAAAGAAATATCACATGACGTTAGACTCGATTCATCAAGTGAGTTGTTGCTTAAGATCAATGTTCATTATTCCTTAAGGTGTAACAGTAGTGTCATTTGAGTGTGTTGCACAAATGATGGGTATGAAGCAAGCTCTAGATAAATTCAAGACAGCACTATCTCCAGAGAGTGTCCATAGTCGATCTTCTTCTCCGCCTTCAAGGAATTCAAAGGGATCGGACAGTAAGGGTTCGAGAGACAGAATTGACGGTGTTAGTAAATCTCCAACGCTTGAAGAAGATGCATTACCGACAGTACAATTGACTGGGTACCTGCCAACTACTAAAAATAGGCTAATGACGCCGGAAATGTGCGACGAACTACGTTCGTTGATGCCTATGCGAGTGCAATTATACACAGAATGGGAATTACTTTACAGCCTCGAGCAGCATGGTGCTTCACTGAGATCTCTATATGACCATGTGTGTCCTAGAAGCGCTCAACCTATGAGGGTCGGGTATGTGCTGGTGATCAAGGACCGCAAGCATGGAATATTCGGAGGTTACACCAACGAGCCATTTCATCCAACAGAAAACAGACGATATTACGGTAATGGAGAGTGCTTTCTGTGGAAACTGGACAGGGTTTCACATCGAACAATTAGCAGTAATAGCAAGGCCGGCGAGAATAAAACAGGAAAGAACTCGGGAGATCATTTTTGGCAATTCAGAGGATATCCGTTCACGGGCGTCAATGAGTTTGCCATCTATTGCCAGGCCGACTTCCTTTCCATGGGTGCAGGAGACGGGCACTATGGCTTATGGATTGGCGACGGGTTGATGCATGGCGTCTCCAACCCCAGTCAAACATTCGGTAACGATGTTCTTAGCCGAGAAGGCAAAAAATTCCATATTGTAGCACTGGAAGTATGGCGAGTGGGCTGACCGTCGCTGTGTAATTGATAGAAAATAGTGCCTAGCGCATCTGCAAAGAATCGGTGCTTCAATTCTCGGACTCATCGTCAAACTGGCGCTCCAAGACCCTTTCCTTGGCCTGATTTACTTCGATCGGATATGTGACCCCAAGCTCAGCGTTGATACGGTCAATTTTGTCCTTAGAGTATCGCAGATTTCTTCGTATGATCTTTGAGGTCTCGGCCCCACGTTCAAATCTTTCCTTGAAGCCAACTAGCCGATCCTTCGTGGTGTCAATCAACTGCTTCAATTTCATACTTTCAGAATTGATAACTGCAGACGTTTTGGTTTGAAGGGAGATAGCTTCTGCGAAATTTGCAGAGTCAATTGCTTGTACCAGTGACTCGAATATATATTTTGAGACATCTAGCATAGGTCCGGGATCCTGCGAATCAGCAAACAGCCCATAACTAGATTCGGGGACCATACCATTTAAAAATAAATCTGCACTACTCTCTTCTGCGTCTGAATTGTCTGAACCTTCAATACTACTGTCATCAGATAACTGGCTGGCGATATCTTCTGTTATTGGGATCGCATAGGTCTGAGAATTGATACTGGGACTCTGTGACCTAGTAGCAGAGTAATCTTGACTATAACGGTTCTCGGACATGGCTCGATTTCTCTATATAAGCAGCATTCCTTTGATTACCTCGTAAGCAGCTTTTCTCTATGTTAATCTTCGTGAAAAGGATTGATATGGTTAAACAAGCTACCTATTGAAATTGAAGTCAACCTCTGGAGGAAAAGCGCCTTAGGAAGGTTGAAATGACCTCACTATATGCACCAACCAGTGATGACGTGAAGCAGAGACTGAGACCTTTTGGAATTTTCTTTGAGAAGTCACTAAAAGACCTGATTAAGGGAATACGATCGAACAATGAGACACCTGAAAAACTGCAGCACTTCCTGGAACAAGCCCTCAGTGAGTGCAGGGAGGAGGCCAACTCACCAGATTTGAATATGAAAACCAACGCGGTCCTCAAGCTAACTTACCTAGAGATGTACGGCTTTGATATGTCGTGGGCAAACTTTCACATTTTGGAAGTAATGAGTAGCAACAAGATCCAGCACAAGCGCGTTGGTTACCTGGCTGCTTCCCAGTCCTTTTACAAGGATTCCGATATTCTTATGCTTGCTACTAATTTGATCAGGAAAGATCTGAAGTACGGAGGGACCAACGACGTTGTGAAAGTGGGAATCGCATTGAGTGGGCTTTCAACCATTGTCACACCAAGCTTGGCTGCCGATATATGTGATGATCTGTTTGGCATGCTAAGTAGCTCAAAGCCATATATCAGAAAAAAGGCTGTTACTGCACTATTTAAAGTTTTCCTTCAATATCCAGAGGCGTTGAGAGATAACTTTGAGAAATTCGCCGCTAGACTTGAGGACGATGATACCTCTGTGTTGTCAGCCATGGTCAGTGTGATTTGTGAGCTTTCGAAAAAGAACCCACAACCTTTCATCAAACTCTCTCCTCTGCTATACGAAATACTGGTAACGATTTCAAATAATTGGATAATCATCAGACTTTTGAAGCTTTTCACGAATCTTTCAAAGGTCGAGCCAAAACTGAGACCAAAATTGCTACCAAAGATTATCGAACTGATGGATTCCACCGTGGCAACCTCTGTGCTTTACGAGTCGATCAACTGCATTGTGAAGGGAAACTTACTGGAGGAAGATGACTTCGACACATCGGTTCGTTGCTTAGAGAGTCTACATACTTTTTGTGACTCTTCTGATCCGAACTTGAGGTACATTAGCTGTGTTCTATTCTACAAGATTGGTAAAATCAATGTTGCCTTTATCTCTCAATTTGATAAGCTGGTTCTGCGGCTTTTGAATGACGTTGATATCTCAATTAGGTCCAAAGCTTTGGAGCTAGTAGTTGGAATTGTTAATAAAGATAATCTAAAGAGCGTCGTTTTGGTACTTCTCAAACAATTTGTTGATGAAGATACTGTTGTGCTTCAAACGGGGGACCTCAACGTCGGAGCTAATAATCAGATACCTATTGTGATCTCTGAGCCATACAAAATCAAAATGGTCAATACCATCATAGAAATTTGCTCTACAGATGACTTTTCAAATTTGACTGATTTCAAATGGTACAACAAAGTTTTATGGGATCTTACCACGCTGTGTCAGGACATTTCTGATCCATCCTTGGGGCGCAAAATAGGCGAGCAACTAAGGAACAGTATGGTCAAAGTTCCCAGCATGAGAGAAGATACGCTGTCAACAATAATCAAGATCTTGTCGACCGATAGCATTTACACTCAGATCCCAGGAATATTGAGGGAGTGCTTTTGGTCGCTCGGTGAATACTCAGCGCTAGTCGATAACGGAGATGATTTGATAGAGTCTATCCTTGCCAAGAAACATTTCTTTGCCGCAGACGTTCAGCAGGTTGCTATTATTGCATTATTGAAAATATTCACGAATTGGTCGAATAGCCATGTCGATCTTGATCGGGCTCGTCTGGATCACATTATTAAAGAAATGCTTGGCTACTTTCAAAGCTTATTCCATTCGAAAGATTTTGAAGTTCAAGAACGTGCCATTGAGTGCTCTGAAATATTAAAGCTAAGCAACGAAGCTTTACAAGAAGACGACAACGGACTGCCACTACTTATTACTGAAGTATTGCCCAGTCTTTTCAATTCCTATGAGCTCAAGCCGCTGTCGCACGGAGTTCAAGCGCAATTGCAACAGGACATGTCTCTGGATTGTGATACTCCATTCTTGAGCTCAGAAGAATTGAGAGAAATCACGGAAAAAGATACCTGCAGTGTGAACGGTGCCTTAACAGACGACTCCACAGAAGGCGTCTTCGCCAACGTTGTTGAAGGACTTGATGATGTTTCTGATGATGAGAAACAACTTTCTGAGGAATGGGAATTATCTAAGGAAGAAAGAGAGGAGCTGGAGAGAAGGAAAGATGAAGAGAGAAAGTCTAATCCATTTTACCTTGCTAGAGAGGATTTCCCTAGCAACAGTGCCAGCGGTGATCTACTTGACATGTCGGATGAAGACGATGGTGACGAGCAAAGTTCAAACGTTATTAGACTGATCAAGCACAAAGACAAGCATAAAGGCTCGGTGGATTCGAAGAAAAATATCAAGAAATCAGCGAGAAGGGTTGAAGTTTTGCCGGACTTGGCGGCCGCAGCCCAAAACTCTTCCACAGAGAAACCTTCCAAAATACGGGTAGTTCCAAGCACGCAATCAACATCTTCAATTGCACCCTCCAATAAGAAAATCACCCTCAAGACTCGTACCATGCTTGAAACTTTTGATTTTTCACAGCCAAAGGGAGTCCTAGATGAATCGACTAATGGAACAGAGCTGAGCGCGCAAGATGAGCGAGCAGAGCTGGAAAGGCTCCGGTCAAAATTTGCAACTCAGCATCTCACTGACGAACCTGGGAAAGAAGATGAAGAGGTGGTAATAGTCAAGAAGAAGAGGTCAAGCAAGAAAAAAAAACGTAAAGGCTCCTCTAAAACCAAGTCTGAGGGTCACAGTGATGAGACCAAGTTGGACGATTAGCATTAATACGATGATTGTGAATGTAGATATGTAAGTTTGACAACCTTGTGTATTTGGCTTTTTCGTAAAGAGCAGATATGTCAGAGATGTGGTTTCGCGACCAGTTAAGAATACTGACGGTGCTCGAAGAATTATAGCTTAAAAGGACATTTGACATATATGCCCTTTTATAATGTCCTTTCGAGCAGTTACTTCCGATCCTGAGAAGCAGCAGCTGTGGTATCGTACAGTCAACGTTCTTTCTTCCATTTATGAAGATGTAAGGTTAACGATAACTTCAACAGAAATAATAGTCTGGAATATAAATAGTACGGACACGACGCTATGCAAGGTACGATTCTCGTCACAGTTCTTCGATGAGTACAGCTTCAAGCCTAGAGAGATCATATTTGGGGAAAATGGTTTACAGACGGTTACCGACTCTCATCGACGAGACCACAGACTATACTCTCTACAGATCAATGGTCGTAGTTTGACAACCATCTCGAGAAAGCCGGAGGGCAATACGATAAAGAATTTTACGATAGCCATCAACAATACCTCGACATGTCCTGAAGCATTGATGAATCGACTTCTAGTGCATGTGGAAATGGAATCTCTGATAAGCAAAGAATACACACCGCAATTCCAGCCTATAAAGTACGATCCTATCATTATAGATCTCAAATACAAGAGGAGCTTCATAGAAGTTTATGACTCTGCCAGTTCTTTGTCGATTGATAACGAAGAACAGCTGGATCCTAAACTGGTGGATGTATTTGCAGAGGCCAGAAGAGAGCTGGCAGATGCGCTTTTTAATGACGAACCAATGAAAGATTTGAATAATGGGAACAAACTGACTGTTGCAGACGAGATTAATTACATATGTTGCAACCAGGCACTACTGAAGAATTTCATAGATAACTGCAATTCAAATGTGACTGAGGAGTTCAAGTTGGAAATAAATGTTCACAAATTAGTCTTAACCGCATTCACAAAGGCGATATACGGTAAGAATAATGATATTTTGCGGAACACCATGAGTTTAAGCAATACCATCAGCGTTGCGGACTTGGAGCACTATTGTCTGTTCACAACCGCAGACGACATTGCTGATACGGCCACGCACAAGAAAGATCAGACAAAGACCATCATCTTCAAACTGAAAGATTTCAAAAGTTTCTTAAGCATTGCTTCAACGTGGAAGGCGGCTCAAAATGAGAACCTGAGCATTTGGTTTTGCCGCGGTGGAGATCCTATACTAATTGAACTGAAAAGGAATGATGTGACTCTCGAGCTTGTTCAAGTGACGGACAGCAATGAGACGGACGTGAGCGTCGATGACCATCTGGAGAGAACCATCATCAAAAAGGCTATATCTCCCAAGAAGGGGAAGGCGCAAACAAGCACCGAGTCCCATGGAGCTTCACGTGTGAGTCCACTTAGAAGTCATAGATCAACCGTGGAAAATCGTAGGAGTCCCTTGAAGGAGCATGCGGAGGCCAGCCTTGCAGCTAGCCGACCCAGGAAGCTCTTCGTCACCGAAGATTCACAAGAAGGTACCACCCACGGAAGACAATCTTCCTCCGCTACAGAATGGACCGGTGAAGATCCTTTTGGTCAGGAACCTACTCTACCAGCCGAAGAGCCTGCAAATACAGCTCCAGTGCGTGCCGAAAGGAGCGGCACTACGATAGAGTGGGGAAAGAGATCTTTGGAACCAGAAAAGAATCTACCAACTCTGGATCGACAAAGCGTGCTGAAAAGAGAGAAGCTAAAGCACTTCCAGTCCTTGAAAGAGTCTGAAGAATCCCAAGGCCTAGGTCCTACCCAAGTCGTAAAACCAAAGGGATTATTCGACTGATACTTATATATAGCTAAATACCAATGCATTTTATTCCCGCGAAAAGTCGCTAATCTGATTCTTTAGCTTTACTATATTTCTCATTAATAGCCTTTTTCTCCTCCTCGCTGGCCAGATAGTTGTAGTGCAAGAACCTGTACCCCTGGCCCAATTGTGCCATTTCGTTTACCAAGTGGCAGCCGAATAACAGATAATTTGTTGGCGTAACGGCCAATGCATATCTCATAAAAACTCCTGAGTAAAGCACCAAGGCTCCTGTCATCGGGCCCGAAATCACTGTGGGGTCTTTCTTCAGATCGTAGATTGCAGCGATCGGTATACCGAAATTCGACACTGGACCCCAGAAATGTGTTGTGAATACATATTTGAGCGTTTCCTTGTTAATGTACTTCTGGATGACTGATCTTGTCGCTGCACGTTGAGCCGGCTGTGACATTTCTATGTTATCGCTTTCTGTACTTCAAAAAGATGACAGCTTGCTTTGGATATTCTTCCAATATATATCCTTACTAAGAGCAGGGTCATTCAATCAATTGGGGTCTTAACCCGCATCTTTCGTTGTTGACCACCCGTTGTTCGTGGAGGAAGGGAAGCGGTTCCTAGCAGAGCAGGGCAAATGTTCAGCGGATTTTAGCATCAAAAACAATGAAAAGAGGGTCAATTAGCATTTTTGGGCTCTTTCTTGAAGATACTGGTACCATTGTGTAGCTGAAGTTACGAGGAATCGATTGGTGGTATTTGTGGACCCATTGTAGTTCATCTCGACCAGTAATGATAGTATTAAGAGTTCATCGCCATGGATGAGGCTCCCAATTGAGTAATTATTTCTTATTTAGGAAGTACAGTCGCTTTAATTGGCTGAAATTTCAAGCTCATCTCATCGCCAGTTGATGAACAAGGTACTATCCTGGGCTTCAACGTCAGAGAGGTCTATAATCGATGAACTATCAACCGTATCAGCCGTATGGAAGTGGTTCCAGGCCGCTTCCCAGGCCTTCTTCCTCTGGGACGTTGTCTGGAGGTCAGGAATTTGAACCGACAAATAAAAGGCCAAGGCTTCAACCGTCGGGATATCCTGTAGCATCATACGCTCCAGTAGCATATCCCGCGATGTCGCAGGCTTATGCGATTCCGCCCCAGCCCTATCACATACAGCAGACTTATGGGGTACCTCCGATACCCCAACCCTATGTGACGACCAATCAATGGAGTCCAGAGTCTTACTATCAGGAACCTTCGCAAAGGCAGCAGCAGCAGGCAGAAGTGGATGCAGAGGATCCAAAGTCTGAGGACGATGAGGATGAAGATGAGACTGATCTGCTGGATAACAGCTTGAGGGCTGAGGAAACGGCGATCAGCGTACCTGGGACTTCTATCACACTCAATACAGCCGAGGATATAGCCAAATGGAGAGAGGAGAGGAAGAAGATGTGGCTATTGAAGATCTCGAACAATAAGTTGAAACACATGCAGGATATGGGAGTCAAAGAGGAGGATTTGAGAAATCAGAAGAGTCCACTTCAGGATGCGAAGAAACAGAAACAGTTTTTGCAGAGTATACAGAGCCAGGTTAGCCGAATCAACCCCAGATCTACTCTGAGCGTCAGGGTGGCTCAAAGAGACATGGCTCAGGAGAATGCTAGACTACTGGATTTCATTGAAAAGCTGGGAGATGCCAATCTCCTGACCTATGAGCTCACTGAGGAAGAGAAGGAAAAGCTGTTTGGATCAAACACCAACAACGATCGAAGAGGAAGGAATAATAACACTGCTTTATCTTATAAGAAAAACACTACAAATAGATACCACGGTCACCGCTAATTACCTTGAAGGGTCTTCGCAATCAAGTTACTGACCACAGTGGTTAAAGTAGCACCTAAAAATGAGCCCATTAAGGCGCCCCGGTAAAATGCGCTAGAATCTTGTCTTCGATTGGGCAAGGCCGGTGGTCTGAGAGGTCGAAAATCTCTCCGGGCGGGCTCGTCCTGGTGACTTGACCTAAGCTTCCTATTAACCACAGAGGATTTTCCAGGAGGTTTTCCAACCTTGTGACTAATTGTAGTTCTACGCTTCTTGATCGCATCATTTTCCAAAGGTCCAGGTTCCTTTGAATCAGTGAGTGCAAGTTTAGTGTGTTTATCTTCACTGAAATCGCTATCCGACTCTGAAGTAGACATGGTTGACCGCTCTTAAGCTACTTCATTCCCACTACTAATTTAACGTTTAGTTCTTATATATAAGCCTAACCTAATTTCACCGCGAAATGTGTTTCAACCCAGTTTTACTTTGAAAATTAACAACATGTAACCGAATATCTAGAAGTTTCAAAAAGCCACCTGCCATCCCGTGGCACGTACTCACTAGTCCCATACTTACTCCATTTCCTTCAATGCTAACCCCACCAACAGAACAACGGTTCCTAAAAACCCAAATACAAAACCAATCATAGCGCTGACCATCAACGTCTTGGTAATCGCTACGGACTTATTCTTCTCTAGACTTTCATCAGAAACTCTAGGCTCGTAATTGATAATCAGATATCTATTCCTGGCCATGAAACTTTTCTGAGGACCACGTAGAAGCTCCCCAGGACCTATGTTCTCGTTGTCGTCCGATTCTTCCGACTCCAAGACGTCCCATTCTTCAGAGTCATCGCATGTTGTGAGAAGGTCCACTATAGAGTAGGATTCTTCCTTACTGGAGCTATCAGAAGCCAACTCGTCAGTGGATTTAGCAAAAGTCCCAGGTGACCTTTTCTTAGCAGCAGTAAGCCCCTCGCTGAAACTCCAATCTGATGACGATGATGATGAAGAGTAATCTTTCTCGTTTGTAGATGGCCTGGATACCATCGGGCTATCATCAAACGATACATCCCTCACGATACACTCAAAAACACCCTTTCTAGGGTCCGAGTACTGCAAATTCACCTGAAATTTCAATTTGGCAGCTCGGTTCTGGTACATAGATATGGGCTCATCAAGCGCAACCAAACCAAATCGCTCTCCATTCTTTAGATCAATCACAAACGGGTCACTTTCCTCCGAGTTCAAGTCCACAATACCATAGGTGCTCCCTAAATCCTTGACATAAATACGAAACTGATCAATGATGTGAGTGTTGGGCTCCAGGGGATCCAAAAGCTTCAGCCCCAAAATCGCATGATTCTTACTCAAAGACCTTTCATTAAACAAGAGGTTATCTCTTCTGGCTTGCCTCTTAAGGTTCGCGTCACTAGCACGCCCAATCACCTTTACAACTCCGTCCTCTGACCTAGCTTCCTCCAGGGTAAACTTGAATCTCCTAACCTCTTCCATTACGTTTAGAAACAGTCACTGACCTAAGCTTTGGACCTTCAGTCCTACCCAGAGTATCAACTATCTTATCTGTTTAGCGCCACTGACGGACTTCTATGTCTTTTCGTGCGCTATGGAACCCTAAGAAGCCCTTAGTTCGAGTCTTACAGTGTACACAGTACAAGTCTATAGAAAGCATATATGCTTTGTAACAGTTACATTATAATACATTTCTTGAGCTTTTCCCTCTTGCTTCCCTTACTCTCGCCCTTGCTCCTGTTCCTCTTATCTCTCCTGTCGGAGTCTCTAGCTCTTCTATCAGTTTGACCGCTACGGGACCTCTGCATACGACTCACGGCTTCCCTGTCCTCTTCCTCCTGGAGTCTTCTTGCGAGTTCTTCGTCTTCTTCGAGCTGTTGAAATCGTTGGGCTGAGTTTGGCACTGGACCACGCTCCTCATTGTGGTCGCTGAAAGGGTTTGAGGCAAAAGATTCCGGCGGGTTGCTTGTTGCTGTCGTCGTTGTCCTCTCAAGGCTCGTTGGGATGAAATTACCGGTGTAGAAAGTGTCCTGAGAGCCGTTTACGGATCTAAGGGCCTGCCAAACAACGTCGCTGCGACTCTTGAACCCCAGGTCGGTCACCAAAGTGAACAGCTCACCGTTATTCTTGTAGATGGCAGCAAAATGGTCGTTTCTAAAAAGCACGGCATATGACTTCTCAACCAGTACCTCCCGCAGGTGTCTTAACCCGTAATCGGTAAGCTGCGTGGCAGATCTGGCGAAGAATGATTTGATGTAGTTGGCATCCTCAAGGATGTGCTCGGAGTTGTCAGTGGTCAACGTTTTCTGTTTGATCTCGTACGACTCAACTAGCACTCTTTGTGCTTCCTCATAAGAGTACTTTGAGACGTGCTCGTAGGCCACTGGGTCACTAGTACTATCGATAATCCACCCATGTACTATATCCACGTTGTAGAGCCGGAAGATAGACATTTCCACGCCATCACCAAAAGACCCATTGAACTTAGGATTGATGTTCAAGCCAGTGTGTAACCGGGGTAACAACTGCAGCAGTTGACTTACGTCGCTATCAGCGCCGTTTTGATCCTGAATTCCAATATTTGCCAAAACCTGTATCAAATCCTGCAATTGCACATGATCGTTCCTCTTTACCAGATAAATCAGTTCCTGTGCTACGTTGGCGTGACGGGGTGCCAAAAGGAGAACGTTGGCGAGCGCTATTAACGCACAAGGTCCATTATTATTTTGCAGCAGTATTTTATGTTGGGACTCATTTATTTGGATGCTTTTTGTAGAAAACACAATATCCATCTCAAAGTATATCAATTGACTATGTTGATCTCGAGCTAATAGTTTTATGGTATTCTTGCTTGTTCTCTCTTAACAGAGAGAAGGGGGTTCTTGAACTTGATTGTTCCCGACAAATATTATGAACAAAGGCATTAAACAGAATTAAACAAATAAATTATACAGCTCTCTTGAGAGTGGATGAGGTCTGGATAGTTGAACCTCATTATGCTCTTAATTTTCTCTGAATTGTAGAATGTTAGTGGAATGTGACCGGATCCAAACGACTTGTGGAAGACGCAGAGTAACCAATGACTCTTGGTAAATTCACAAATCATTGTATAGCCATTTCAAACAGTATTGCAAAACATCTATCTGCAACTTAGTATGCTCTAATTCTGATACCTATTAAAACGGTTTTCTGGGTCTTGAGGTTGCGTTTTCGTGATAGCTTATGGAAGCTTGTTCACCATCATGATACTGCCTGCAAGTATGGCATTAAAAAATGCTAATATGGTCTAATGACAGGTAAAGTAAGACTATTGAGCCATTTGACTGAAGAGTATGTTACAAAGCATTTACAGTTATTGAGATAGAGATACGTAAGACTATTAAGTAAGAAAACAAACGGAATTTGAAAGAGCCAGATGAGTATCCAAGAATCCTCCTATGTGACGTTTCCAAGTGGTGCAAAGGAATTGGGAGTTTAAACACAAGTTCGAAGGAGAAAAGAGGCAGAAGCGATGTACCAAGAAATCATTCGAGGATCACGTAGAATCACCAAAGCATCCTCGATAGTATGGGGCCTTAAAGATAACCAAGAAATAACGAGCGGAGCAATCATTTTTGCAGTTTAGCCAAACTGTCCAAGAGACTTTGAACATTGTTACCTGGGGAACTCTGTGACTGTTGTGGTTGCTGCTGCTGCTGCTGTTGTTGAGGAGGTGGAGGAGGTGGAGAGCCTAGCTGGTGCTGTGCACTGCCCATCGATTGGTGTTGTGCGTAATTATCACTCATGGGAGGCGCCGGCTGACCCATAGCGGGATAGGCAGCCTGTTGTTGCTGTTGAGAAGACTGCTGTCCCTGCATTGATTGCAGGAGACCTAGTAGCTGTTGTTGGTTCTGTGGGTGTTGCTGCTGTTGCTGTTGTTGCGCCATGGACAAGAGGTTGGAAACCACATTTGGAGGCAAGTTTTGAATTGCAGCCAACAGCTGCTGCTGGTTCATTTGCCCGCCACCGTTACCGCCAAGCAAAGAAGACAGCTGCGGTTGATTTAGAGCGGGTTCCATAACTGGAGGAGACCCCTGGTAGCGTCCGTATGGCTGTGCAATGGGGCCAGGTGGGGGAGCGCCATATCCTTGATTGGAGAGCGGCATACCGTAGCCTTGTTGCACGTAAGGTTGCTGAGGTGGAGGTGCAGCTTGCTGTTGCATGGGTGGCATTCCATAACCACCATAATAACCTTGAGAAGAGCTTCCTTGGGGAATAGCGGGAGCGGGCTGCGCATACGGATTGGCGGCAGCCATTGGCATAGGGCCCGCGGATCCTCTTGAGGGCTTTAGGTTATTGAAAATTGCCACAGCATCATCAGCCGAAATGCTCACATACTCATCGAACTTGGTCTCACCTTGAGGCCCTTTGTAGAAGGTTTGGATATCAACATTGCGAGTTTTGTTAACCAGAATTACACCCCAGGCACCGTCGTGTGCCACCTCATTGATCATTCTTCTCAGTTCCATGCGAGGCTTGAGGAAAATCATATCTGTATCCAAATCAGTACCGCGTCTGAAGTAGTTGAAAACCTCATTGGCGTAATTTCTGTCAGCTGTTCTCTTCACATAGATGACACAGGCAGGCACGCGTCTTTTGGACTTTTTGTAACCTTGATTGTCATTGTACATGTCAGCTGCGTCATCTTCCTCGTGCTGGAATGGACGCTTGGAGGATGAGATGAAGGTTGAACTACTGTTTGTGCCATGATCGCCATGGTCATATTGGGGTCTTGCGTTCGAACTGGAGATTTCTAAAATAAGCTTCTTGCCAAAATTCTGTTCTTGAGACTCGCTTTGAATAGCATCTCTGACACTCCGGGGGTTATCGTACTGTATGAAACCAAATGCATTTTTGATATTGATCTGCAAAATGTGGCCGTAAGGCGAGAATATCCTGAACAAATCTTCTTTAGAAACATTTTTGAGTGGCAAGTTCCCAATAAACAGTCTGGATTTTGGGGGAATATCATGCATCTCGGTAATCTTGTTCTCACCATGTAGGTACTGCGCATAGCGCTCACGTTCCTCAGGCGACATTGGCCCATTTAGGTCAGGTCTTGTAGGTCTGGTTGTATCCTCGTAAACTTGTTGTACTGCCACTTGGGGCTGCACTTGAGGCTGTACACTGGCGGGCATCGGCATGGCCGTATCTGTGTTCGAGTTAAGAAGGTTGACCAAAGCAGTGATCTTGTTTTCCGCTGTCGCTTCTTTGAATTCCGGAACGTTAAGTATGTTACTTTCCATAACATATTGGACTTGTCTCTCTAAAAGATCATGTTGCACATTTTCATCCTTGGAAGATGGGTCAGAAGATGTAGTCTTTTGTTCCTCAGAAGAGGACGTACTTTCGGAGTCTTCAGAGGGATCCTGAGAGTTGTTGGCAGCATCAGCATCAGAATCAGCATCAGCATCAGCATCAGCATCAGCATCAGCATCAGCATCAGCATCAGCATCAGCATCAGCATCAGCATCCACTTTGGAATCTTCTTCTTCCACCTTATCGTCCCTGGGGCTTCCTTCCTCAGTGTTATTTTCTTCATTTAACTGCTCCTGAGGTTCATCTTGATCGTTACTGGCATCCTCTTCCTCTTCCTCTTCCTCTTCCTCTTCCTCTTCCTCCGGTTCCTTCTTTTTTTCGGCTTCCTCCTGCTCGTCTTTTACCTCTTCTTCACCACCAGAAGCCAAGGATGGAACTTGAGGATCAGTTTCATTTTCAGGTTCTCTTTGACTGTCTGCGACCTCTTCAGATGCTTGCTCACCACCAGTCTCTGCAGTTTTTTCGGTTTCCACCCTACTGCTTTCTTCCGTTCCAACGGGATCTTCCAAGTTGATAGGGTCCATTTTCTCAGTGTCAGACATCCTATCCCCCTATACCTAGTGTATAATCAACTTCAAAGCAAGTCACAACTATTGGACCTCTGTTAAAGTTGAATACCTTGGGGGATCCTTAGACTCGGCTAATAGTTACTTACAGCTGAAAAAAAAAAACCTGCCGGGTAACAGATGAATGCTTGATATAATCTATACTTAAGTAGAGACTCAATACCTTCCCAGCTGGACGTTGGGAGGCCCCCAGGTCCCAATCGATTGTAGGTATCATTGGGATCATCAGCATACGATTAGTTGACAGCTTAGTTCGTTTTCTGAGTCTTGGCAGCTTCGTAAACCATAAAATGAAATATCTATTAATTACATATACATGAACAAGTGATTAACCAGTAAAGAAAACGTCCACCACCTGGAGCAGTTGCAGTCTCAGGCCTTTATCCTCGGGATGAATTCCTTATCCATATTTACAAGGAAAAGAATAAATAACAGTGTGCTGGTGCAGAGCAGGGTCCTGAATTTCCGTGTGAATCGCTCACAGAGCATACCAGGGACAGGCTATATCTCCCTCTTGACGTTAGTAGTCTCAAGCTTACGTTCCTGCGTAGCCTGATCTTCATGCGCAGGGCTGTCAGAGTCCAGGGTATGCGCAGGGCACGGTAGCACAGAACCCAATGCCACTGAGGAGAAAGCGACTAGGAAAGTCGTCATGAAAAGTCGGTTTGTAACGTGGTTCCTTGTAGCTGCTCGCATAATAAATAGTCGATCTTTATATGTGTTGTTGAACAAAAAACCGAAAAGGTGATGAAAACCTTATAAATAGTCACCGAGGTGATAGAATACCCAAACACAGTCGTGACCTATAGAGGAATTTGTTGTATCTCGTGAAGAACTCAGTTAGTATGGTTGCTAGTTCTTTAAAGTCGATCCAAGTCGATGGGGGTATCACTATATCGGCTTGAAAAAAAAAGTGGCTGAGAGCCAATCATACCGATTCTAACAGAAGAAAGTCAAGATGTAGACGTGTTTCTCTATATAAGATCAAATCAATGATATGGGGCCATTAGAAGGTTCTGAAGCTTGTCTTGGAGCAGTTTCGGCTGGCTTGCGGCTTGGCTGCAACGAAATCGAAAACCCCGGAGGCAGAGTGGATGGAGTGCTCTGTTTCGGTATTCTTGATGTACTGCCGTAACCTGTGGCACTGGGCTTGGCAGAAGGTGTAGGGGACGATGTAGCAGAGACGAAATCATCGAAATGTTCGCGTTCTGGATCTTGCAGAGGCGCTGTCAGAATCTTCCTTGTGATGGGCGTGGTAGTTTTGACACTGGACCTTGATCTGGGCGCCAGGATGGATGGTTTCTTGGAGTTGGGCTTTCTTGTGGGAAGGATGGCGGGCGTGTCAATCTGCTTGGCTGCTTTGCTGTCAGGATCTTCGCGTTTGACTTTAGCAGGCTGGATTAGGTTGTCGAACTTTTTGGTGTCGTTTGTCTCATCTGGGCTGTCGTTGGATGGTTTCAGTGACTTTGTATGTGATGTTTGAATGTCTGTCGATATCCTGTTTATTACAGTGGTGTAACGGGTGTACTGTGCCCTGTCCAGCGTTGAAGCCATCGAATAGTTCCAGATGAGTGGCAATAGTTGCTCAACGAGTACAAGGTCATTTTTGACCACTTTCGGAATCGTTTCATACAGTTTGAGCGACTCGATCATGATTCTGGAATCCCTCGTCTTCATAGCCTTGAATAACGGTAGAATATCGCCGCATATCATGTCAGAATCGACATTTTCCGACTCGATTAGCTCTCGAAAACATGAAACACTTGCAATTTTCACCATCAAACTAGTGGTCTTGGTGAATAGATGGGATATCAGTGGCATGAGGAAGTTCTTCATGGTCACGAAGTCAAACAAGGAGGCGATTATATTCATCTTGGCTAGAAGAGTCTCCTGGGCTACCGGTGCTCGGTCATCTTCCATGTCGTGAAGAGTGAAAGTTAACAAAGGTTTGGCAATTGATTCCAAAAAGTCATCCTTTTTTATCTTCTCCTTCAGCATTGGAAGATTCTCAATAAGCGCCATTGTTGCGTTGCGTAAGATTATCGGGAACCGGGTTTTCTCTGTCAGTTCAGGGAAAATTCTTTCTTGAAAAGTCAACTGGGATACAGTCGAACCTATCTTAATAATTAATTCCACCTCTCTAGAAATACACTGGACTTGAGGCGTTTTGTCCTTGCACTCTTGCTCCAAAGCGCGTAATAAAACAGTCAGGAATTTCCTTTGCAGCAGACTAACAGGGTACTGGGGAAGGAGTTCCTCCAATCCCTTGAGAAACACTGCTCGCTCCTCGTGAGTTTTGGTGGGTAAGTCATCGAGAAAATTCAAAGTCTTAATGAGTGGGTCCTGGAAAAACTCACTATCGAGAAACTCGCTAATATTATCATAACGGGAGTAAATATCACGATTCATGAGTTTAGGTATGCAAGGCTTCAAATTTGCCGGCAATTTACTGAAGACCTGACCCCATGACATAGTTGCCAGGCGCCTTTCAAGCTTGGCATACTCTTCCTTGTAGTGACTTGAAGACCCTTCAGCTGAAAAGAGACTCTTTCCGGAGTACAGCATGTAAATCAGGAGGCCCAAAGAGAAGTAGTCGCTTTTAAAAGATACAGAGTTGTCCAGCACGACCTCTGGAGCAGTATAATTTAAATCTAGGTGCATGAACGACGGAACCCTAGGGTCATACTGAGGAATAAAATAGTCAGTTGTATTAGTGCCTTGTGGGAGCTTCATGAGATGGCCTAATCCGAAAACCTTCCAATCCGAATTCTCATTTACTAGTACGGACCGCGGTTGAATATCCAAATGAACAAAGCTCGCCCTGTTGTGAATGAAGTCGAGAGCCTGTACTATCTCTAGTATGCCCCGCTGGATCACTATATCCTCTCTAACATGTCCCTTGAAGAAATTTGTCTCTTCATCGCCGTTGGCAAACACCGACTCCAGGGACCCCGTAACGTACTCTGTAACAAACATGAAGTTCTTACTATGCTCTTCCAGGGGTTCAATCACTGATAATATGTTGGGATGTTTCAGTTTGGATAGATTACTAACCTGGCCCCTTAGAATTTCATAGGCATCTTGTAGCACCGTTTTGTCATGAGATGAGCTCCTGGACTTGATTATTCCATAGTTTAGCAAATAGTTCTCAAACCTTTTTTTGTCGAAGATTAGGATTGACACCCTAGCTGGGCTGGAAGATGAGCTGGACGACTTAGGCCTACCCGTATAGACGCTCCATGGATCGCACGTAAACGTTGGAGAGGATGAAAATGAGTACTTGGAGCTAATACCATTTTTCGGTGACCAAAACATTGGCAATTGACTAGATACCAGGTCCGAGAGTGGTCTAGTCACTTGATGCACGTAGATCTACCTATTCGATGCCCTCTCCCATTAAAGACCCAACTATCTCTAATACTAGAAAAATATGCTTAACGGGAACTCATCGGAATCGAACTCATTCCAGAGTTACAATAGCCTGCCACTGAGCTATTGGTAGATGTTCGTATATAGTGATATCATAACAAAGTCCCATATCTAAGGCTTGCCAAGATCTACATATCTATCTTTTAGTATACAGCGTTATTTCGCTTGAGCATGTCGATACCTTATAATATGATAATATATGTGATATATCTGCTTTGGGGCTTGGTATTAGACAAATTCCTCTAATTTATCACGTGTGTATACCGTTTCGATCTTCCGAAGGGTTATAAGATCAGATCGATAGTCTTCAATATCGGAAAAGGCTTAATTACTCGCAACAGGGTTTGGACATTCGCTATAATCACCATGACTAGTCTGATGCAAAGCGTGCAACGCTTTTTGTCGGTTCAGTCACTTGATTCGAGGCTAAAGCCATCGAGCAATAAGAGAAACGTGATGGAGAATGCCAAGCAAGAGGAAGGTTCTAAGGCTGCTGGCAAACCAATTACAACGACACAACCTTCACGTTGGGGTTCATGGGAGTTTCGGTTTTATTACGTTGCTTTTGCCATAGTGGTGCCACTGATGTTCAAGGCTGTCATTCAGGCTAGTAGCGAAACTAACGTAAATTATCCAAAATACGCCGGAATGCTGTCGAAGGGATGGATATTTGGCAGGAAGGTTGACAACAGTGATTCTCAATACAGGTTTTTCCGGGACAATCTGCCGCTATTAGTAGGGCTAATGCTTCTGCATACTCTGTTGAAAAGAGTAGTACTTTACGTGACACGCTTACCCAAACTCACTTTTGATTTCGGTTTCGGTCTAGTATTCCTCTACGCTGCACATGGTGTCAATCTGGCACGCATTCTTTTACATCTGCTGGTGATGTATTCATTAGGCCATATTTTCAGGAATAATCGCAAGCTAGCTACCGTCTTGTCCTGGACTTACGGTATTGGAACTTTGTTTATCAACGACAACTTCAGGAATTATCCCTTTGCAAATATACTTTCCTGTCTGTCATTTCTTGACACTGGGTACAAGGGAATAATCCCTAGATGGGACGTCTTTTTCAATTTCACCTTACTTAGAATGCTCAGTTATAACATGGACTATCTCGAAAGGTGGAGTACTCTCAACAAACTCCAATCAGCCTCATCATCAACCCCAAGTCCAAACAGTCGAACTTCTATTTCCGGTACCACGGGAACAACTACGACGCTCGACGAGAGAGCCCGTTTAGTTGCGCCTCATCCTCTAAAGGACTACTGTTTTACAAACTACATTGCTTATATCACCTACACCCCACTGTTTATCGCAGGCCCAATCATTACCTTTAACGACTACATCTATCAGAGTCTGCATACCCTACCATCGATTAACAGAGGTCAAATCATCTCTTATGCTGTGAGATTTGTGATCTGTATTCTTACAATGGAGTTTGTCTTACATTATGCCTATGTCGTAGCTATCTCCAAAAGGAAGGCGTGGTCTGGTGATACACCATTTCAAATCTCAATGATTGGTCTATTCAATTTGAATATTATCTGGTTGAAGCTCCTGATACCTTGGAGATTGTTTCGATTGTGGGCGCTATTAGATGAAATAGATGCACCAGAGAATATGATTCGTTGCGTTGATAATAACTACAGCGCATTAGCCTTCTGGAGAGCTTGGCATCGGAGTTACAACAAATGGGTTGTGCGGTACATCTACATTCCTTTAGGGGGTTCAAGTAACAGAATTCTCACTTCTTTGGCAGTTTTTTCCTTTGTCGCTATATGGCACGACATCCAGTTGAAACTATTGTTATGGGGCTGGTTGGTCGTTGTATTTCTGCTACCTGAGATATTCGCAACCAAGTTTTTCTTCCGCTACAGAAGTAGGAGATGGTACAGGCATCTTTGTGCCGTTGGCGCTGTAATTAACATCTGGATGATGATGATTGCCAATCTATTTGGATTTTGTTTGGGGCCTGACGGTACCAAACAGTATTTAAGCGATTTATTCGGGACCCAGCAAGGTTTACTCTTTGCCATTGGTGCCAGCGGCGCCTTATTTATTGCTGTTC
Source organism: Torulaspora franciscae (assembly GCA_003705175.3). Lineage (NCBI taxonomy): Eukaryota > Fungi > Ascomycota > Saccharomycetes > Saccharomycetales > Saccharomycetaceae > Torulaspora > Torulaspora franciscae. Next base: position 34,333 of record PPHX03000027.1, read on the forward strand.
AAGTGATGTTTGAGCAAAGAGAACATGAGAAAAGGCAGGGTATAAACCTTAAGTGCTGAATAGCAATCGGCTATATTAGGCATGGTGTATGTATAATAGTACTATGCAGTGCTTGCGACTATGTCTCTATGCTATCTGTTACTTTTCTTATACTCACCTGGCGTTTCAATCTTCTTCTGAGACCAAAGTCCTCGTCTTTGGAATCTCGCTACTCTCTCATGTTTCCTGTACTTCTTCTCAGATCCATCGAACTCGGCAGACGATTTTGATTCGTAGACCACTGCCAATCCTCTTTTCACCATTTCTAGACTGAGATCTCTGTAACCTGTCCAGCTCCAATAGACCACCTTAGCGACACATCGGCCGTATTGGTCCATTGATAGCGGTTTAATCCACAGGTTTCTGCCCAGAATCGTATACCTTAGCCAATTCAGCGCCTCATCGCTAAATGGCTGCGCAGGATTCCCAAAGTGAGCCCTCTCTGGAGCATCAACCCCACATAATCGAATTGATAAAGTGGAAAGGTTACGCCTATTCTTGTAAGGCACTTGCAAACTCAAAAAATGATTAGACCATGCATTTTCTAGCGTATTTTTACCGAATAGCCGTTCCAGTATTCTACTGTAAAGTGGTTTCAACCTCCTAGTAGATGAACTGGCAATGTCTTTTACTTCTAGTCTTTGCAGTATGGGCACCTCTCTTAGCCAGCCCCATCCACCAAGCAATCCTCCCGGTGTATGGAAAAAATGGAAGTTATCACCATCACCAACTGATGTCACTTTGCCATAGAGCCATCGCTTCCGAAAGACAGAAGGTGGTATTTCAGTCACCTTTTTTAACTGCCTGAGGTATCGATTATATGCTGAACGTGCACCAACAAACGTACCTGCAAAGAGCACCGAGAGAACTACCACATCGGCTAGGAGCAGATGCGATGGAACTGTATTCAGATTTCTACTCTCACTCATCGACCATTGCGCTCGCAGTCTCCAAGGTGATAAATCATTGAGAAAGTGACAAGAAAGATGATCTACAGCCTGCCAACAATGACAAAGTAAATATTTTTACAAGATCTCGAAAGATCAAAGTGTAGCGTTAGCTATGTCATTATGTATCAATTGTGCCCGAGGAATGCACTAGGACGTGAGCCAGCTAAATTTCGCAGACATCACATACATCTCATTATCGCCGATCCTGGAACAGCAATACTCGTAAGACCATGGGGCTCGAAAATGCCAATTTCACGTTGCTTGACCATTAGATGTTAATTCCCATAGCTTTAGAGTCAAAGTGGCTAAGAAGCAAGGGATTTGCCCTCTTTCTTCGACCCATAAGTGGAGAAGAGAATCCCACTCTTGAATATCAGAATCGAGATTAGACTTCAGCGTGTTCTGGCTGAGATCAGCGATTAAATATCGGTCTGGTTTAAAACAGGGAAAAATTTTGACTTTTCCCTCCTGCTGGAACTCTAGCTTGAAGCCGAGAAGCGAATTTACCACATCAATGAACTCTAGGGACTTCATTGTGAACATTTCTTTAAGTCGAATGAATTTTTTGCTTGCCTTCAGCAGATCATCATCTTTTTGCTTCAAATCAAAGGCAATTGAGTCATATACTGACCTTGGAATTTTATCTATGGCTTCGTCTTCTTTGTTCTGTAAGTCGATCAACAGGTCATGATTCTCTCTTTTTAATATCTCTAATTGCTTGCGCTTAACAAACTGATCTTTAAGCAGTGGGTTGTCCCTCAGTTGTAGAATGCGTATTCTCTTCTCCTTCAGTTCTGTTAGTTTTTGAACTTTCTCTTCTAACATCTTGTTAAGATTCTGACATTTTTGCAGCTCTCGTTGCAGGCTGACATTATTGAGCTGCAGCTCATTCAATCTCTGGGAATAGTTCAAACCAAACTGGTCACTAATCTTCCTCTTTTTGGCTTCTGGTTGTTGCGATAGCAGCTGGTCGTTGAGCTTCCTGAGTTCCTCCGTGAGATCCTCCGTTTGATTTTTGTATCCATCTACTATCGACTCAAACGCCTTAACACCTTCTGTCTTCGTACCTTTTTCAGCTTTCTCGGCTTCCTCGTTGAAAGTTGCTAAATCGTCTAATTGTTTTCTAAGCAGTCTGCATTCTTCAAAAGACAACTGCTTCTGCTGCTCAATTTCGTGGTTTAACTTTTTGAAATTTAAAATGCTGTTCTCGTAGCCTTTATTCAGATCTAAAAGCTGATTTCGCTCTAAAGCCATTTCGTCATTCAATGTCCTCAGATTGTTATTGTCTAGATGTATTTTCTCATTCTCATTTGTGAGAACCAGTATCGTATCCCTGGCCAATTTTAGTTCTCGAATAACGTCCTCAGGTTTGTTGTTATCATCGCTATAAATTTCCCACGAAGCCAGTTGCGACTTCAAGTTTATATTCTCCAACTGAACTTCTTCCAGCTGCTTTTCAAGCAGCGAGGATTGTTCCAGCTTGTCCTGTAGCTTCTCGTTCTCATATTTCCAAAAATTTTGAGAATCATTACTTATCCGAAGTTTCTTCAGTTCATTAGCTTGTTGAAGGTTAACTTGCTCCAGCTCTTTGGTATACTGAATCTGGTCCTGAAGTGACTTATTTATCACAGTCAGCTCTTGCAATTCCTCTGTGGAGTAGTTGTGATGCGCCATCACAAGACGAGAGGCTCGTAGTGTAGCAATTTCCCCGCTCATGTCGGCCTTCTCTATCTGCAAGTTATTAATTTCCTCGGTTTTGCTCGCAATAGCTTCTTTATAGCGCTGTAGAAGGGACTTACAGTTCCGCAGCTCGACCATTTGGCTCTCCTTCTCTTGTTCTTCCTTGTGAATCTTCGAGCGATACTCCGAGATCGTCTGCGCGGTTTCAGTTTCCCTAGTGTGTAGTTGCAATCTCAATTTTTGTATCTCCTCATCTTTGCTTAACTCCAAGTTACGAACTGTTTCCTTCAATTGGTTCAATTCCTTTTCCAGCTTGCTGTTTTTATCATACAGAAACTTTGTATCGTTTAATGCCTTTTCCAGCTCCTCAACACTAGCTCTGTACTTTTTATCAATGGAGTTGTTTTGTTGTTGCAGCCTCAAACGTTCAATTTCAAACTCATTTTGGATAGTGTTCAGTTTATATTGCAAAGAGATTAGTTTTCGTTCTTTCTCTGCCGTTCCATTGGCCTGGGAGGATGATTGAATTGGAGTTTCGAGGAAAGGAGACGAATCACCACTATTACTCATCGTAAGGTTCCCCAATAACTCAATATTCACTAGTAGGTAGACCCAATTCTGGTTGTGAGCGCCGCTTTTCTTTCAGTTCAAATTAACTTGGGCGATGTAATTTTCCCAGCTTATTTGATACCTTCAAGTTATCTAATTTAAAGGATAATACTGTACAAGGAACCCAGCAGTAAAGCTGTAGATTAAGGTCTCAACGAGTGTTCAAATAACTACTATAAGCTAGTGCTGTTACTGTCAAAGATTTATAAAAATTCAAGCGATGTCAAAGGTGTATGTTATGGTGATTTGCATCCGGTCAGCTGCAACATTGTACTAACATGCTATTTCCTTCAGACCAAGAAATTTCAGATTGTTGGAAGAGTTAGAGAAGGGTGAGAAGGGCCTGGGACCCGAATCGTGCAGCTATGGTCTGGCAGACGGTGATGACATTAGTATGACAAATTGGAACGGTACAATCTTGGGCCCCCCACATAGTAACCACGAGAACCGTATCTATTCTGTGTCGATTGAGTGCGGACCCAATTATCCCGATGAACCTCCCAGGATCAAGTTTATCTCCAAAATCAACCTTCCTTGCGTGGACCCAAAGACGGGCGAGGTGAAAGGCAGCACATTCCACACCTTGCGTGACTGGAAAAGAGCCTATACAATGGAAACCTTGTTACTAGACCTCAGAAAGGAGATGGCGACTGCAGCTAATAAGAAGCTGTCGCAACCAAAGGAAGGTGATACTTTCTAGATTCTAGACTGGCTGATAACGAAATGATTACGAAGGTTGAGGCGATACCAGATACATATTGATAGATACTGGAACTACGTTTTTGTATAGCTACAAAGGCATTTATTATGTATCTATCCTCTACAATCGAAGAGCCACAAGTGGAGAAAGCAGCTCGCGATAGAAGATGCTGTCCAGGGATTTTGAAGAAGCAGAAGTTAGTGAGTTCTCATGATCCCGATAATCTAGCGGTAAATCGAGAACATATAGTGGTTAGTTGGATGTCAACTATTCAGCAGTTTTTCAGTTTTTAGTAATTAAGCAACTTGTTCAAAGAGTGAAAAATCGCATGAGGTTTTGAAAAGTCTCGATTAAGAGTTATTCGGGTAGTCTATCACTGAAGGGTCGCTCAGGATTTCAAACTTCTTGGTACATTGGATTGAGCAAACCAAAGGTTACTTCACACGCAATATGCTTTTGAGCAGAATAAGACTACTCAATCCCCTGAAAGGTGTTCGGCATTACACGTCCTTAGAATACCCAGCTATTAAGATACGAGATTACTCGAAATATGTCTCTATTAAACCCGTCTCGGTCTTGAGACAGAGCAGCCCTCCTGACTTCATCAGTTCACCCAATTCGAAACTACAATCGCTCGTCTGGCACAAACCACTCCAGAACGTCTTAATTACCAAAAAACCATGGACAGATACCACTCGTGAAGCAATGGTCCGTTTTATCACACATTTGCACGATTCATACCCTGAGATTAATGTGATTGTGCAGCCGGATGTTGCAGAAGAGATAGCCCAGGACTTCAGATCAACTCCCCATCAGAATCCCAACGAGCCGCATATTCTATTTACTGGCACAGAAGACGAAATTGTGGCCAAGACAGATCTGCTGGTGACCCTAGGTGGTGACGGTACTATCTTAAGGGGTGTATCAATGTTTGCCAACAAGCAGGTCCCACCCGTGCTTGCATTCTCGTTGGGAACCTTGGGCTTTTTACTGCCGTTCGATTTCCAGGAGCACAAGAAAGTGTTCGAACAGGTTATCAGCTCCAGGGCTAAGTGTCTACATAGGACAAGATTGGAATGTCAGGTGGTCAGAAGAGGTGAGGCAGCAGAGACACACGACTTGTCGACTTCTTTGCATGCCATGAACGATATTTTCCTGCACCGCGGCGACTCTCCTCACCTGGCCAACCTAGACATCTTTATTGATGGTGATTTTATGACCAGAACTACTGCGGACGGTATTGCATTCGCAACTCCTACAGGGTCCACTGCATACTCTCTTTCGGCCGGCGGTTCGATCGTCTCACCCTTGGTCCCCTGCATCTTGCTGACACCTATCTGCCCCAGATCACTATCATTCAGACCACTCCTTCTCCCCCATTCGTCGCACATAAAGGTGAGAATCGGTTCCAAGAAAACCCAAGGCCCTGCAAACAACGTGGTAAAACTCTCGGTGGACGGGATCCCACAGCCAGATCTGCGCGTTGGAGACGAGATCCATGTGGTCAACGAAGTTGGCACGATCTACCTGAATGGCTCGCAAGTGCCCAGTACCAACAAGCAGGAGTTGCGCGAGAGAAGGAAGACCATCAAGAACTCCGGTATATACTGCGTAGCCAGAACCGAGAACGATTGGACCCACGGTATTAATGAGTTACTGGGCTTCAATTCCAGCTTCAGGTTCACAAGGTCTCCCAAGACCGAAAAGGATAACTGAGTTTAAGTAGCTAATAAAAAGATGTATTAATGATCCTTGCAACAGTCCCCATACGGGGGCACGAAGGCTATCCCTTAGACCTGCACGAATGCAGACAACAGATGGACCGTTGCACCCAAGATCAGTAAAGATTGTTCTCCAGTCCAAGCTCACAACTTAAACAAATAAGTTACAACACGAATCTACATGGGTCATGGGTCAGAACGCCCCGGAGGGGTTCAACCTCGGTGAGATGCTATCATGTGTGTGAATGGCTGTGAAATTTGCGTTACTTCTTTAAAAGTGAAGAATTTTTTCGAAGATCTTGGTCCAAGGAGCCTTTCCTTATATACTCCCACTCCTGTTACCCGCCCATACAACAGCCATAGATTAGGTTTCAATCAACATACAGTTGTAGTAACCAAGACACTACACAGCTCTTAACTGTCATTTACTTCATCTACCACAAGGACCTTTCTTATCAGTCCCTGAATATTGTACTTCACCATGATGAGGTGTATACATAAACCGACAGTGTAATAAAAAAAACAAATGACAAAAAACAATAGGAACTACCTTCAAAGTGTGGTCATAGACTACCATGAACGATCTGCACCAGCGGACGGCTGCTTGCTATACCCAGCTAGGTATTTTATGGCGCAATCAAGTAGGTCCGAACTCTTTAGAATTCAAATACGGCAAGTACTCTCATAAAAACGGAAACAGCAAGGGAAAGGCCTGTGAGGTACAGGGTCCCCGTCTGATGCAGAGCTGAGTTTGAACATTCATCCCCACTGTGATTTACAACCTGACACTGTTCTGAAATTCTTGCCCGATTCTTATGATTTATCCTCCACATTATCACGACGACACAATTTCCGGATCTGTCGCTAAATTAATTAATTATGAGGAACAGACCGTAAACTGAATACTAAGAGCCTCTAAGTTTGCCAGTTGTAGGTAACATATGAAACACTGATTCAGTTGTGGTTCAGATGGGAGCTAGTTTGAGTGGTGAAACCTGTTTTGATGAGGCTGTTGAAGTCTGGTTCTTTCTTGGAATAAGAGACAAAAAAATGTATAAATTAGCATGAAGTTTGTATGGTTCTCATTGTATCGTCCCGTTTCAGCTACACTGTTAATTACCAGAGCACATAACAACTGATTACACCAACAACCTTTTTTCAATGAGATTCACCAACACTATTTTATCTATTATGCTATTTGTATGCGCAGCATTGACCGCTCCGGTAGAAAGCGAATCTGTGAATATTCCCACTGAGTCGATCCTGGGTTACATGGATTTTACTCAAGACCTGGAAGTCGGCGTGGTTGCTTATTCCAACCAGACTTTCAGCGGGCTGATTTTTTTCAATACTACCATTGTGGAAGGGCAGGATTTAAACAAGAGAGATGCCGGGTGGATGAGACTACGCTTGGGCCAGCCTATGAAGAAAAGAGAGGCAGAAGCAGATGCTGGCTGGATGAGGCTACGTCTTGGTCAGCCCATGAAGAAAAGAGATGCAAACGCTGAAGCTGGATGGATGAGATTGCGTCTTGGCCAGCCAATGTGAAGAAATGAAAAAACCATCCCGTCTTAACTCTACTTGCTCAGTTATGTTATATTATATCCTGTCATGGTACGCGTTCTAAAAATCCCATGTGGATCGAATAATTAGTCGGTTAATCTCCTCATTGACTGTTTATCTTACATATACGAAATTGCCGTAATACTTTATAGCACCTGGATTTTATTCAGCCAAACCACGACCTAAACAGATTGGTGAAAAATGCAATAATCCTAGCTAGCACATCTTTATATTGGTTGTTACCGGTGGTCAAGGCATTTTCATTTGTCTCATCAGTCTCTGATTCCTCATCCTGCGCATCGGAGTGGTTCACTATGACAGCAGAGCCCCCGACAGACTCGCCCACCTCCCTAATTTCTGGAGTTCTTGTCGGTTCATAGAAACTATCAGAATCGTCCGCTTCAAGCGTTGGAGCTGGACTCTCGGGGCCCTCATCGTCCACGTCAAACTCCGACTCCTCTCCAGCAACCTCATCCTCAGAGAAAATCTTTACATTATTCTCGTTTGAGTGCTCATCAACTTCCTTGGCGTAGTCTTCGTCGGTGAACCAGTTGCCATTATCGTCTATAAATTTGAAGTGCACTTTCTTGCTCCCGCTGGGCAGTTTTGATAGATTAACCGTATATTCCCAAAACCCGCTTCTACTGCTCCTGACCATTGGGAGGACCTCCCAGTCACTAAAATCGCCTGCGATTTTCAAATTTTGAAGACTATCAGTTGCATGTCCGTAAATGATCTTTGCCATCTTTAATCAAGTTCCTGTTAACCTATGGACGACCTTTGCTCTGGACTATAATACACCAGTGTGAAATCCCTCTTGATCACTGAGATATACTACTCACTAATAGAGTAAAATCCACTTGGACAGC
>PPHX03000028.1:0-32102 GCA_003705175.3 Torulaspora franciscae
TGGAGAAAGTGCAGTTATTGGTGCAACAACGCTAAATATAGGACAAGATTAAGGTTTGAGGTTTGACCGGGATGTCGATTCTCGCAAGGAATGTAACAGAACATCAAACCAGTATGCTAGGCGCTTGATGGTCCCTTACTCAAAAAGCCAGCTTTAATCCGCCACTGCCTCTTTTCTTGTTCATGTAGAGTGTTGTACTCATGTTGGGGTTGTACTCATGTTGGGGTTGTACGTCCGTCTTGTGGCTACATGACCTGTCGATGGGCTTGTAAGGTCTACGATCAGTGGGTGCGCTCTATCAGGTATATTGACTTCTGGATTTCTCTTGGTATATTCCCAGCATCACAATTCAGTTCGTTTGTAGTTGTCGTCTTCCATTGTTTAGCCGTATTCTGCATTTGGGATTTAGTCTGTATTCCAACATGCCCGTACTTCTTGGTCCCGTAGTATAACAAGGGCTGAGGAAACAAAAATAGCCCGAGCTCCTAACATCCAGAGAGTATCTGTGAAACAGCCAGGGAGCGAGTAAACCCTTTAATTGAGTGCTCCAACTTCAAACTTTATTGTTTACTTTCCAATCTTTTATCGTAATTTTTAGCTCAGTTAATCTACAATACATGGTCCAACGAACTAAACATGATTTTAGGACAACTCGATGGGCAAACGCTACAGCTTTTATAAGTACAATATTTACCTGCCACTTCCGTCTGCAAATGAAGCAACCGTCGGTTTGCTACCTTGTCCCTCAGAAAACTGTGTAGTTTTTCGCCTTCATGATCGAGCCAAGTATTTAAAATGCTTCAATCTATGTCGTCTGAGAGACCATGGTTGGCTTATGTCGAGTGATTCCGTGCTGCGTTGCCTATCATTATGAAGTCTGTGTGTTTACCTTTGTGGGAACACAATGATTTCTTGGCATTGGTTTTCACCTTGTTTTGATGATCAAGAATGGCTATGGCCATGCGAGATACGTTGTCGCAAAGACGATGTCCACCACTACGCTACACCTTCGCCTAAAAGCTCTTGTCGATATTCAGCAAGCATTCTATCGCTACACTTCTCCTCCAACATACACAGAAGCCCTTACTGGGTTGAACGATTGACAAAGCAGATGGAAACAATAGCTACAATTTGTCATCGAAACCCTGGGATGGGAGATCCGTAATCAACTGACCAATGTTGCCATGTACTACAGCAGGAAACTGTGGTTGCGCAGGACGGCTACTGCTGGCATTGTAAGATTCGTCTCCGCCGCTTCAGAACTATGCTACATCTAAGTGTGTAAAAGCTCTAAGCTGTAACTACGCGAACGATCTACAAAAACATTGAAGAAATTTCATATAAGGTGTCTTGCCTATAGTCATACACGTTCCATCGGACCTCGTAATACTTATATGGTGATATATTACTGTAATTGCTATCTACCATCGCCTGTGTTTTGAGCACCTACATGATCGTCGTTACAATATCCATCGATGCCACCATATGTGTTAAAATAAACTTCTGATTTAAAAGCTGAGCTTGTTTCGCCCCCAACACCCGGCATCTCATCATAGGTCACAGGCTCCCCTGCAGCGTAGACCTTGGCAGCAAAGCAGTATTTCCACTTTCTGTTGTTACTTAAAAACTCATCTAGCTCAACTTCGGAATAAGAATCAAAGTTGTTTGGCCCTCCTTCGTCATTTTGCCAATCCTTCGCTAGATGGTCATAGCCTTCATTGTATGTCATTGAGATCCAATCAACCGCAAATTCCTCAGGTCGTTTGCTCAGTGGGCTCGCCGTATCCTGAACGTCGACTGGTAGACGTCCCGGAATCGCATTCACCACTTTCTCCACTAGACCATCAGCTGAATGAATATAACTCACACTGACATGATTTCCGTGTTCGGTGGTGTATCCAATAAAATTTAGCGTAGAATTATTGTCCCTTTTGGCTAATCTAGCTGAGACTGAACCTGCAAAGTTGACCTGGACAAAGTTTGAGCAAGTACCGTTTGCTAACCTGCTCCCAACAAGGTCATGGTTTTCAAAAAGAACCGTGTGGTTCAAGGCTTTGACTAAGGTAGTCAGACCTCTTCTGCTTGCCGAGCCCCTGCTTTTGCCTACCACCACGGAAGCAGCAATTACTGCGCCCGTTGCCAATATAGCTCCTGCAATAGGATTGCATGCACCACTTGTGACGGCCATACAGATAGCAGCCACCCAGTACGGCATAGCATATGCTGCAGCGGCAATTATGAACACCCCCAGTCCTATTTCTTCACCCATAGACCAGCGAGCTCCCTTCACAAGGGCCACAGTTTTAGGACTTGAGGGCGATTGTCCTGTTCGAACAGAAACCAAAAAGACGGAATAGAAGATGAGTAGCAGTGATAGAATAATTGCCACCCATCTAGACGTTTTTGCAATTCGTGAATTAAGGATTTTGTTGCCTTGAAAGTGGTCAACCTCCAACGTGCTACGCATCGTATTCTGTTTAGGCGGAAGCACTGAAGAAGTAGACATGCTAATTTCCGGGCAAATGTTAGAATTTCAAGACCTCTCTTGTGTCAAATTGAGTATTGGGGCTCTTAAATGAGAATCTCAAAACACACCTCATCCACTTCGAGATCAATTAGATCTATATAAGTTGCGAACCTTGCGAGTTTTCAGCTCCTTTCCCCATCGGCAGATCCCAAGTTTTTTTCTTGGCATCTTATGCGCGGAGTGAGGCTAGCGTACTCTATCAGGATCGGCTAGGAACTTCCTCGTTTCTCGAAGCCCGTGGGAACCGCAGAAGATGCCTGTCACTCTTTAGCTTCAAGGACTTTAATGGCCTTTACAGTAATAATTAATTAAAGAACCGGCCGAAACACCTGAAAGGTATATAGGTTGTTATGCAGAAGTCACATCTGCTTTCGCCAAGGTAACTTGGTTGCCAAGGGCAACGCTGGTACGGGATGACATGAACGTCGCAGAAAACGATCAAACAGGCTATCCTATCCATGCTGTCCCAACTGCTGACGACGGATGGTTACAGACAAGCGCCATGACTATGGATGCGACTGGATGGAGCTACAGAATTATGGTAATGGGAGTGTAGATTCGACTACCGCTTTACTTTCGCATAGGCCGCCTGAAATTAGGGCCTCGTCACAAGGAGATTGTCAAGGCCCACAAGATACCACAACACGCAGCTATTTTTTGTGAGTTGCCTTTCATCTTTTAAAGCACTTCGTGCAACGAAGCGTGCTTAACAATCTCGCGGTCGAGCTATGAGCTAAAATCATATTTTAAAGGTTTCTGGAGAAGAGCTTCTCTTCATATTTCTGAGTAGTAAGGCCTGGTCCAATGCTGTCAAATGGCTGCTAGACAAGTAGGCATACCATCCAGTACAACTTTCATAACTGGAAGCCCAGATATATTCATCAATCGGCAACGGTTTTCCGCATTTGATGGCTTAAAGGAAATTCAGATTAAGGGTGAATTCAACTTCTAAGTGCAACCTCAATTTCAAACAATCTGGTACTTGGTCACCATCCACCACAGAGAATCTGTACTTATTAGAAACCAGGATGAAAATAACACCAATACCGATATACAAGGATCTGCAGAGGAAACATGGCAAAGATTTTGAAAGCTTTCTTCGTTAATTCGGGCTTTAGATTAGTAACACTTTATTTGAAAGCAATTTCCATATTGTTATACATCAAAATGAGGGAAAAAAATGGTTTGACTAGTGATGAGTATTCCTTCATCCGGCGACGCACATCGACAAAACTCTCAAAGAGTACCTAGCCTTCCGAACAGCGTTGCGGACTACTGTAATCAGTTTTCTATTTATTTGTCGTGAAACAAGGAATGGTCGTCACTGGTTCTTCCTTTCAGCTTAATCGGGCAGAAATAATAAAAGAGTTTAAACATGCGACTGTGCCCAATTTAAGGGTTGTTTGATGAGGAAGATGAGAATTGTGGCAGAGCAACAGTGCAAAGGTCAAAGAGCGTTAATATCCCACCTTTGCTTCACAGTAGGAAACCAGAGACTTGATCTCGCAAGGGCGAAGATGGAACAGTGGTAAAAGCGCCCATTGGGAATCTAAGCGCAGGAAGATATTTGTTCTTTCTCATATGCACCATGACGAATCCGTTACATTCGCGAGTGCACCATACGACCCAACAAATTTTTAATAATTGCATTATCAGAAACATACTCAAGCCTTATTTAGTGTACTTTTCGTGAGTACCCCACAAACATCTTTCAGAATCATCGTTAGCTACTGTATTAATGTGAGCATGCTGCAAGTGCTGTGGCTCTAGCAGTAGAAATGATCAACACCTGCAAACGTTCAATGCTTCTATTGTAGGGGTAGGGGTACCTTGGCGTTGGCTAGAAAAAAGGTTAGTATCCTTGGGATCAAAGCCATGAGATATCCGTTAGTATGTCTTAGGACAGATAAATTCTCATCTATGTCGAACTCGCCGCTAGGAACTGTGCCTTTTAAATTTCCATAATAGTTCATTTCTGATCGTTTGCGTCGTCATGGGATACATTGCCTGTCTCCAGTAGTTACATTGGCATTGTTTCATAGTTTTTCCGCAAAATCAGCTGCAAAATACTCACTAAGCGATGATTAAACCCTTGTAGTCGTGGACCCAAAGCTTAAATTACACACCACATCCGTCAACAGAATGTAGGTTAGAATTGACGGAAGGCGGGCTTTTTCATTATTAAAACATCAGTCACTAGATTCTAGGGAAAATGAAAGTCCAATCTTGTGTACCGAGTGTTCCCAGGCCAATTTGAGCCATCGCTTCACGTACTGACACGTTTAATGAAAGAGGTAAACAAGCTCACACCGAAATTAACTGCTCTGAATTATCATAGGACAACTGACTTTTACCGCCGTTCCACTTAACGTTGGCAATAAGGATACACAATCTGGCGTGGTAAATTCTGACGCTGGGAATAAGAGCGCCATAATGCTTGATGAAGAAAGCTTGACAAGCTCTTCCGTCATAGAAATAGTCGCTCGCCGTCCAAGCTTTTTTCTCACGCACAAATTGATTCATGTAAGCCGCAGTCTTGTCCCAGAGCTCATGATCATCACCGGGGCAAAATATTCGATTTGCAGCCAGGAAATGGATACTAACATTGATGTGCATGCGCGCCAAGAAAGTCTTGACAATGAATACAATGCATAAATCATGGATTCAGACCCGCCTGGGGAGCTTATGGAGAGTTTTTCAGATGAAACATAAACCACGATCTTACTCCTCCTACAACTTTCTGGGGTCTTGAAATACATGAATCCCATATTATGGAGAGTGTATAGTCGCTCCGTATCCAGCATTTGCTGTTGAGTATGTTCCAGATCTGGTAGCTGCAAAGTTGGATTTAGCATCTTGAAAGGTAGAAAAAGAGGACCACCTCATTCCCCATCGACGTTCAAGAGATCCCCCGACGAAGCTTCAACCCCTATCGATTCTTGAAGAATGTCGTTAGACACATGCCCATGGACATTTCGCTCCATCTCCTGATCGCGGGGGCTGTGTTTAAATATGCTACACGAGGAACGCGCGCTCATATTTGCCTCTCAATGCTTGTCAGTCCCTTTAAAAGTCAATAAAAGATACACTAGCGTTGATTTAGGCCTCCATCAGTCAGTATGAGGCTCCTTATCGAAAGTGGGCGAGCACAAGTTTCAAAGTCAGTTTCTGCACGATAGATAGGTACCGTTGAACCAAAATTTCAATTACATGTTCAGCTATCTAAAAGTGTGCCAACCGTGACCCAAAGGAGCTTTCTCCTTCGAAAATAGAATACCAAAGAACCAGAATGTGGCAGAAAGGAATCACTGTCCCAAAGCAGCCAAAGATTTAGTTGCTGTCTCACTGGCAGATGCCGGATTCACGCCCGTCACGATCTTCCCATCCACGACAACAAACGATTCCCAAGGGTCTTTTGGCTGCACATAACAACCGCCATTGATCTTGGCAACCTGCTTCACCGTTTTCATTCCTTTTTCCTCCATAAGCTTGTCGACCTTCATTATCACCTCTCCCTCATCTGTAAAACCAGTCAATTTCCTGTCTTTGATTAGTATCTCACCATCTAGCTTCTTTAAGCCATCAAATATGACAGGTCCATGACAAACTGCGGCTACAACCCCACCGTGGGCATAAATTTCTGCGGCTAATCTATGGACATCAGGACCACGACCAAGATCATAGGCAGCCCCGTGGCCTCCGGCAGCAAAAATAATATCGTAATCCTTACTATTGACCTCACTTGCCTTCGTAATCTCTTTCACAGCTTTCCCAAAACCAGAGCTTGAATCATCCAATATCTCCTTCTCTTTGCCATTGAGAAAATCTGGTGCCAATGAGTGTTCATCCCAACCAAAAGTTCCCGTCTCTGAAACAAAGTCCACTTTAACCCCATTCTCGGCAAAAACCTGGTATGGATGCAATGCTTCCGTTGCAAAAACACCTGTCTTTGATCCGTCTGGGTAAAATGGTTCGTTGTAGCTTGATAAAACAATCAAGGCCCTAGTCATACTATCAATGTCGATATCAGCCATAAAGTTTATAATTCGATTATCCCATGGCGATCGGCTAGGACATTTTATATGCCATTCAGCAATAAGTAAGCTGCAATATTATTGCGGTGTTCACTCCTTAACGCGGGCTATCGCTGAAGCTTCGAGAACCTCACTCAGCCGTACTATGGGCAGCTCCGCCCTCACTATAATGTTTGCGATGGGATGTTCATGAATCGTTCCAGCCTAGTCAATGGACCGAATGACCTATTGGGGACAACTCCGTTGATCAACACTGGGGTTTAGTACTATGACAGCTATAGATCGCATTTAAATACAAGTATTGCGGGGAGGAAGCGGTCATGGTAAGCTGACAGACGGGACGAAAGCAAGAAATACGTCCAGTGCTTGCTCTTAACGGAGTTCATTCCCCCAGAAACAGAAGCTCTAACCAATGCGATGAACTTCGAGTCGCGGATAAATATATCTGTGACTTGTTCAGATCGGCAGTACTATTCAAAATAAAAATCTAACACTTCGAGCGTTGTCAGCTTCCTCCTGCTCAGCTTCGACCAAATCAGTAACGATCTCTATTTCCTCCATCCAGCGGGCCCAGTTAGTACGATTTCGTGTAAACTTGCGACCGAGCCAGAGAAGCAAGAAAGCTGGGAACGTTGTATAGGTGGCCGCGAAATCCTTTGTTTCCGATTTTTTGGAATGGATGTGGCATGCTCGTTAGTGGGCGACAGGACACTTTGATGAAGACAAGATAAAAGTGTGTTGCATATGGTTGAATTTTAGCCTTGTAGGGTAGTCTATCTTGTTATCCTGGAGGAAGATCGCCTTGGGAAGGCGCAACGAAAAACACCGATAATGATCTATTATGTGAAACTTGAAATGGTAGAACCGCTTGATATCCAAGCGAAAAAATTGGCTGAAGTATCAAAAAGGCTCGAATAGGCTGGGCACGCGGAAATCGACGGCTGCATAAGATATCCTATTCTACTGATTCGTCCCAGAAGGTTTGAAGCGGCGCCATTATGGACCAAAGATTACAGAGACTGCGACGAGGGGAAGACAATAGCAATCAGAAGCGAGATCTTAACACTTTCTTGGTACCAATACGAGGTGGTGGCCGCAGCTTGCGATGAGGTTTTACCTCGATTGTAAAATAGTTAGAGTATAGGCCCATAATTCATGAGGATGAAATTAAGCTTGAAGAGACAATCGAAAGATATGCTTCCAGCTATTGACAAAAATCTCAGGTCGAAGCAGCTAAACGACATGTTTTGACGGGATATAATCCTGGGCCATCAACTTGCACTGCATTCTCAAGAACGGGTCGTAATTCTTGCATGTGGACCGTCTATAGATTTGATCCAATGTTTCTACTGAATATCAGAAAGACAAAGGCAAAGTATGGTTACCAATGTTTATAGCAGGATAAGAACCTATCGAATAATAAAGCAAACGAGACAAGACATGAGGCTTGAGACGAATGCTAAGTCATTCAGTAGGTTACCATATCAATGCCACCATTTGTTTCATTTTCCGCTGTTGGTCCGTCCGACCAAATCCTTCGTAATCGGGCAAGCGCAAAGCCTGCAGAGCCAGAACCAAGCTGTGCTACAAGTCGGAAGAAGGTCTCTACTTTTGTTTTATGATTTTCTTTAATACTGTTGGTACCAGCGACTAACATAGGCCATTGGAGCACAAAGTAACAGTATGACTTTAAGAAGCCACCCGTCCCATCAAAGCAACAAGCTGTAGATATCAAGTCACTGACTATCGACTGAACTAAAGCGTTTTCCTTATCTGTGTTCAATAGCTTCGTGAAAATAGTTAGTAGCACCGCTAATGCATAAGAACGATGGGATATATCTAGCCACGACAAGGCGAGCTTTCGACCATCAACGTAGGTTACCGCGATATTGTTGGAGAAGCACGTATGACTCTCATTCATATTCTTTGGATAATAAGGATGACTGTTGGGTATAATACCGCTCTTGTCAATCACTTTGAAGTCCAACTGCTGTCTCACCCTGGCGATCAATTCAGTGATCGCACAATAGTTTTCCCGAGAATTGTCTTCCCCTCTGAGAACCTTGATGAGGTCCTTCATTATTACGACCAGCTCCATGGAGTACCCATGAAACAAGCAGAATCCTTCCGCACTAACAATGTTCAACTTTCGCAGCGCACTGACTTCTTCTAGCCGATTGCATATCATAAGGTCAAGCTCTTCGCCAGTCTTAAGTGTGCCACCGTTCGGAGAAACTAATCCTGCCAGTATTTCGATGGAAGAATACCACGATTTGCATAATAAAAATATCATCGAATGCGCCTTCTGCGAATCATTTTTTGAAAGCAGGTCTTTCGCACCACGGAGATGGGCTCTCCACTCTTGGCGTGTATGCGATGCGCTATCACAGGTCAAAACCATGATTGTCAGAAGGATAGAGTCCAAGCTTCCCATCATGTCCTGTTCCATGGCTGCAGTTAGAGTTTCCAAACACCTCCTCAAATAAAGCTTATAGCTACTCTGATCCTCTGTTAGAGAGCTTTTCCGGTAAGATGATCGAGCACCGCAAGCCAACAGTGCATACAAAAGATAATGCGAGTCTCGTGCATATATCATCAATATGTCCCTGACAGGATTAATCATCGTGCCATCAGCATTGGCCTGGAAAGGCAGGATCACATTAGAGAACTCGTTGTAAAACTCTTTCATGTAAAATTGGTTTTCTCCTGTCAAGTTTAAGTAGCTGGAAGGAACATTGGTCCGAAACATGCCCTCCTTGACCGGCTCAGAACTGTTAGGGGCGACTCCATCTGGTATCGAGTAACATGGACTTGCAGGCTCCTCGATAGCTGTCAACTCACTAAGAGTTGAGCTGACTATATCGCTAAGATCATTTGCCAGTAGGGGAGCCCAATAGGCAGTGAAAGAATCATGTAATTGGTCAGCCATTACCGGTCCACATCCGTTATTAGGATGCAATACGACCGGGCTTCTAGGAGGATCTCCTCTACTAGTTTCATCACCATAAGATGTCGACCGTATTCTTCCAGCACTAGGTACGTTGGCTATTTTCCCAACCCTGTATTCACCTTCTTTTCCTTGTATGTACTGACATCTTTTATCAAGTCTATCACAATGCCAGCAGACTGGTTTCCCTTCATCGCACTTTAAATTGGTTAGTCATAGCTTTCATCGTATAAAGGGGAGTTAAACTCACGTACCTTAATCTTTCTTCGTTTGCATTCTTTGCAGCCGTTATGGCTATATCTTTTGCGCTGCGTACCAGTTACTCTGGTCATCAGATTTCAACCACATACGACTTGGCGTAACCGTATAGCCTAGATCTTGTTGCCCAAACTCATTATTACATGAATCTGGCACTATTTGATGAAATAAGATATCAGTTGTGTTCCTCGACCCGAGAAACGTTTACCCCCATTGAAGGTACATGAAAGATATAAAGCATTAAGTGATAGGCATATTCAAAGAGAGACATGGAATTAGACCAAACTAGTTCATTCATGTTGTTATAAGATTGGATCACATCCGTACAAGTATATCTGAAATAAGTATGTGTGCACATATATAGAGTTTACTCGTTGTCAGCAGTCTCGGACTCGCCTCGCAAAACCATCAGGGAAATAATGGAATCGGCAACTTGGGCAGCAACCACCGAGGTAATCTCTGCCGCAGTATCGTAGGGTGGAGAAACCTCGACAACATCTCCTCCAATGATGTTGATACCATCTAATCCATCCAGAATGGTCAGCAATTCTCTGGACGTCCATCCGCCTGGTTCAACAGTGCCGCTAGCAGGAGCGGTTGAAGGATCCATGGAATCAACATCAACAGTGATGTAGACAGGACTGTTCCCAACTCTTTGTTTGATTTTTTTGATAATTCCATCAGCACCAATCTTATCGATATCCCTGGCCAAAATTCTGTCGAACCCACAACTAATGTCGTGTTCTACATCCTTTTTACCGGGGTATGGCCCTCTGATGGCAGCGTGGATAGATGTATCAGATAATAGACCCTTTTCGTGAGCCCAGTGCAGATATGTACCATGATTCAACGATTGGTAGTCAGTGACGTTCCCACCAAAGTAATAAGGATTCCAGGTATCCAAGTGAGAGTCAAAATGAATAACTGAAATTTTTCCCCAGTTCTCATAAGCCGCTTTAATTGCTGGAAGGGTTATGGTGTGATCACCTCCGAGAGTGACAATCTTTGGATGATCAAATTTGTTATTCTTGGTAACAGAGTGCTTTCCTGCTGCTCTGTTGGCACGATAGATCTGGTCGATAGCAATTCTGTTGTCAAGTGGGGTCACTGGGGGCGAACCACAATCAACAATCTTGGCCCAGTTTTTGTAAGGGTTTAGCTTCTCATTATAGACAGAGTAAGCAGGAGCCAATCTTCTGGAACCAAGTCTAATGCCCGATGGTCCGAACCTAGCACCTGGTCTATAGGAAACTCCAGAATCAAATGGAGCACCAATCACCGCGATATCAAAGGATTCCTCTTCATACAATTCAGGATCAAAACAATTTTTCAAGGGAAGATGAGCAAAGGTGTCAATGTACCCAAATTCACCACCGCGATAAAGAACCGTCGAGCCATTGATATCTGACAGATCGTCAGGGTCTGGATACTCGTAGTTATCATGAACAGCAAGACCACGTATTTCATCTGGGAGAGGAAGTGGTTCACGTTTACCCTTGACAGTCACTGCATCCTCAACGCCATCCAAGAAACTGCCAAAGTAGGCATCCAAAAATGATTTATTAACAGTTGTTTTTGTGTGAGCAGAAGCTGCATGGTTGGACTTGCCATCGCTGCGTTCACAGCTGAGGAACATCTGCTCCGAGATTGAAGCGGCTTGGATGTAAGCTGCTGACGATAGTAAGACGCAACTCTTAATGATTTTCATATTGGTGAGGTCACTGATATGTTGAAAGTAACAATTGAAAACTTGTGCAAGAGAAGAACATCTTTTGAGTGCTCTCTTATAAGTACATCTGGTTACCTTAGTTATTAGCTGACTTGAAGCCTGTAAGCTTGTAGCATATGTTAGTGTAGTACGGTAAGCGACGGAATTTTCTTTCCCCGCGCAAAATTCCTATCAATCGGGCGATCTGACAACATTCCTAGACGAAAAGATCGCCAGCATCTGCTCGGAATAGTCAGCTATCTCTTGGCTTAGGTTTAAAATGAAGATCTTGCAATTGGTGTAGTATCAAACCACGTAATTGCGCTTCTACACCGCGGGTTTTGCGCTTAATTCGTTCTGCGTCAAACGATCTTGGTCTCTTAGTTTTAACGAATTCTGTCGACTCTATTATTTAATGCTAAGATCGATTTTTCAAAGCATTTTACGGTGTCCATTTCAGCGCTTTGGTACACAGCAGTCCGACTCATTGATACCAATGAAACATGATCCTGTTACACAGAAGTGTTTTGATCATAAATCAAAATTGGTTATAACTTCGCCAAGATATGGTAGCATTAATGGTATTCGAGAAAATCCCAGTGAAGATCGTCATACAAAAAAAGAATTTTGGATAATTCTTAAGGCATCCTTACCTCTCGTTACCACTTTCTTCCTCCAGTTTTCGTTAACTTTGGTTTCTATCTTTTCGGTAGGGCACTTGGGCAAAGATCAACTGGCGGCAGTTTCGCTGGCAATCATGACGTTTAACGTAAGCGTATCAATATTCAATGGAATGGCGACTTGTCTCGACACCCTGTGCGCCCAGGCATACGGGGCCAAACGGTATGATCTGGTAGGCGTCTACTTCCAAAAATGTACTTGCATGATTCTCGCTGCCTACATTCCCATGGCTCTGATTTGGTGTTTCTCTTCTCACCTCTTCGCTCTCATTGTTCCGGATAGGAAATTGGCCCTCTTGGCAGAGAAGTTCCTGCGAGGTATGTCATTAGGTGCTCCCGGCTATATCTTTTTTGAAACAGGAAAGCGGTTTCTGCAGGCCCAGGGTATTTTTGTTGCTGGACAGTACTGCCTGTTCATAGCGGCACCAATAAACATGATCCTGAATTATCTACTGGTGTGGAATAAGCATTTCGGTATTGGACTGTTCGGAGCACCATTGTCAACCTCTATTTCTTATTGGTTGATGAGCCTACTATTACTATGTTACGTCAGATTCATCGATGGCAAAAAATGTTGGGATGGAGTTAATCTACAAGAAGCACTGAGAGGATGGGGAACGATGTTCAATTTGGCTCTTAATGGAACGGCGATGATGCTCTCCGAGTTCGTTGCTTTTGAAATTTTAACCTTATCGGTCTCAAGATTGGGAACGGCTTCACTCGCTGCTCAATCTATTACATCCTCCCTAGCAACTCTGTTATTTCAAGTTCCATTTGGTATATCCGTTGCGGCTTCGACGAGAATCGCATATCATGTGGGAGCCGGATCGATAGATATGGCTAAAATGGCAAGCCGAATTACTCTCAATTTGGCTCTAGTAGTGGGAATTCTGAGTTTTTTAACTGTCTTTATTTTCAGAGCTGGTATAGTCCGCATTTTTACAACGGACCAAGACGTTGTGAAGTATGCCACTGTTTCTGTCGGAATATTGGGTATAAATCAACTGTTCGACTGCTCAAATGTTTTACTAGCGGGCTGCCTGCGGGGGCAGGGACGCCAGCAAGTTGGTAGCGCTCTGAATATCTTCGTGTATTACGTTTTAGCTGTACCATTGGCGCTGTACTTGGCTTTCAAAACGGGACTAGGTTTGAAGGGGCTGTGGATAGGGATCGGAATTGGTGTTTCGGTTCTCGCCATAAGCGAGGGTTACTTCGTGCTTTTCAGGTCGAATTGGCCAGCGATCCTGCAGTCTGCGAGGAAAAGGAATTCGCAGGATTTATAGTAATGGAAATGAACTGAGATGGAGGATAAGTAGTGTAGTTGATCTTGAAATTTTCGGTAATTTTCAGTTGATTCTTGATTTTGCTATCAACTGATCACCATATAGCTGCACTGAATGTGATGATATCAGCTTCTTATCGTGCTGGAATCAGTCATTGGCTTTTATGCCGAAACTGGCCTCTTTATCAGGAGTAGACTGTGCCTATCGCTTTAAAGCGTTTCTGGGAAAGATTCAATGAAAGGTGCTCTATTTCCTCGTCCTTTTTTTCCCTCTAGTCACGGTAACATCGTCGTAATTGGAGCTTTTAGAAATGGTTTTAGGCTCTTCTTTCCACGCGGGTTTGATTTACTACTTGCTTTTCAGATGCAGATGCAGTGGTTTAGTCTTCTCATATATTACGCAATATAAATCTGTTGAATTAAACTCTTCTATAAGCGTTGCTATGCAACCGAAGAAACCCCAGTGATTTGGCGGGGTTTCCCAGCTTATCTATCCTCCTAAATTTCTATGTCCAAAATCAATTCTCCACTATCTTTTGCTTTACAGAAGCGTCTGCGTCTTTCACCATACTGCCCATCTCAACATCAACACCTTCCAACAGGGTTAAATTAAAGTTTTGACTACTAGTTTCCCCGATTTCTACAGTCATATTGCCATATTCATCCCTTTCCTCCATCATTCCTAGGTTCTTAACAGGAAAGATTCTGCAGACAATAACGTACAGGATTAATGGGCAGAAGAAGCTGAAGACGACACTACCATAGAAAAAATTTCTCATACCCTCCGGAAAGCCAGCAATGGGACTAACAGCATCTGCTAAGCCGGGAAGGCCTGGTACCATACCACATATCCACGTAAAAATTGCTCGGAAATTAAAGCCTTTGGTGAAGTAGAATGTACCATCACGATCTGTAATGTAAAGGTGCGATAGAGGTAAAGTGCCTTTGCGAATGATATGATAATCAGCAACGGTGATAGCTATAATTGGCGTGACAACCACCCCGAAGGAGCTCATTACCGTAATGAACACTGATGATGTATTGTAAAAATTCCACGGTTGAGTCGCCCACGAAAGTAGTGCAGTAATTATTGCGCCACGCTTTATATTAATATAACGGGGTAGTACCCCTGCCAGGTCCATTCCTCCTGCGAAGCCGTTAGCGAGGACGTTGAAGCTCATCTGAGAAGCCATGAATGCGAAGCCGCGGAAGAAAGAAGCAGCTCGAGCACCCGGCGAATAATCGTTAGCCAACCATTGAAGACAAATGTCAGTGGGAAGCCATAATTCAGTCCCATATAGCTGCTGTGTTGACGAGGCACAGAGTAATCCCATAAGAGGGACGATAGTTCCCGTGATCATAACAGCAGATATGATTCCCAAGTACATCTTTTTTCTAGAACTAGAGAAACGAGAGAAATCTGACTGATTTGTGCAATCGGGCGATAGGGCACCATACCAAATAGTCATGGAATATAACCACATCCAACCTGTATAGCCTTTGCTCAAGGTTACAGGCGCGGAATAAAGAGGACCAGCTCCATGATTCTTAGCCAGAGTAGCAACAAACACCCCAACCATGGCAACTATTGTGATCAGACAGGAAAAATTGACAACTGTGTTCATTTTTTCAGGCCTCATAAAGAAGAAGACATATTGTAACCCCTGGAAGACGAGAAATCCGATAAAGTCTCTGGTCGTCATCGCTATACTTGATGGGAAAGTGTTTTCCAAATTCATGTAGCTTTTGCTCCAAGAAGAAAACATAACAACGAAACCTAAACCACCTAGCCAGCTTTGCGAACCATAGAAAACAATGGACAACACAATTCTTATGAATATACCTATTGCCGACCCATAAATTCCAAAAATCATTCGCTGACAAACGGTGTATCCTATCCTATACTTCGCTCCTGGACCAGAATTGAGACATGTGTAAACGCATATCAGTATATTCCCAAGGGTCAACGCTCCCATGGTATGCTGAATGTTAAGACCGAGTGATAGCATAGCCGAGCCAGTACTCCATGTCCAGATGGTGATATTTGGTATGCCCCAATAACCAAAAAAGGACCAAAAGCCCCAGATTCTGCGTTCTGGAGGTATCGGGTCAAGATCAGGATTTCTGAGTACAGTTAAAGAATCTTCCCCATGGTGAGGAACTTGCAGAAATTCATCGCATCTCCTAAGTGCTTTGCTGTCAAAAAGCATACTTGTTCACTTCAACACTTTCCAAAAATTAGGCGAATAGGATTCTTTTCTATTCACTTTATACCTAATAGTTCAACTCGCCTACTTCAACATAACTTCCAATTCCAGTTCCACTTTCATGTCTCATCCTCTTAGAAATTACTTATCTAGCCACTCGCTCGTTCTTAAGGTATCAGTCACTTAAGATTGAATGTTTCCCATACTCGTTGTTGATAAGCTTTTGTTGCATTCGGATAGACCTAATTTTCCGCGCTTAAGGCAATTGCGCGGGGAAATTTGGTTTCTTAAGAGAATAAGACTGGATGATAGTTCATACTAGGAGAAATGCGGGATGATATCTACTTTCCGGGGTAGTAATTCACTAATATGAGTCGTGAGATCTCTTGAACTCTAACTTCAATCGTGTCTTATCAGCGCAAAAGGTTACAAGTTTGATTATGATAATCACCGTCTAAAAACATATGGCTGTCATTTCAAAATACATAACGTACCATAAAACAAACTGTCTTGACGGCCAGGAAGATGTTTTGTCATGTGCAGCATGAAAGTAGTGTTGACGTTGCCAGCTTATGGGAGCAAGATAGATAGCTTGTAATGATATATGTACAGGTAGAACGTTTTAGAGTATAAAATACGTTGGTAATACCAAGTGTGGCCTCAGAAAATATTCAGTAGTAATCTGATATGACTAGCGGAGTGGGCCCTGGAGCTTGCAATCAAACGCCCGGTCGCAGGGACCTGCTTTTTGCATGTGTCTTCAAATGGAAAAAATCTTTAAACGAACTGCCTCGAACATACCACTTAGAGCTTCGAGCACAGTTCACTGCAGAAGTTGCCATGGAAACGATATTGTGCCAAATTTTCGAAGATCGAGCTAACTGAGAGTAATAATTATTAGAGCTAGAAATGTGGTAAGTAAAAGGATTATGACAATAAGTGGTAATAATTTTAAATTACAATAGATTAGCCTGTGCTGATACCTTATCGGCCCACTCTCTAAGGACTTCTTTACTTGGGCTGGTTGCTTTGTCAAGCCGGAGACACTTCCTAAGAGCTGGGATGACTTTGCTTTGGAGGTCGAGCAGCGAGAAAAGGTAAAAGAGTCGTTCCGTAACGCTTTGGGGGTACTGGCTAAGATTTTTCAAGAGAGGCTCTAGCGGGATCTTTCTACTCGGTTCGGCAAGCTATGCAGACCTCATTGTCGGTGGGTGGTTGCGCATGGTGGAGCTCGGGAAATTCTGTATCCATTGGTCTTAAATGTTCTCTATGGAGATGCGACAAGACGCCTTCCTTTCCGAGAACCCTAAGTAGCCGCATTTCGCCGACGACTTGCCATTGCCTTCAACCACTGTAGTAACGTATCACCGAGCGTAGCCATTAGGTGGTACTGGGATGGATTATTGTGTCTATGGCGGAGGGCACATTTTCAAAAGGTTTCCATGGCAACCTGCGGGCCTATATGAAAGGCCATCTTTGAACAAAGAAACCTAACTTTATTTGAATCCAACCTTCTGAACTCCCCTACCTCTGACATAAATTGACTGCTTCTTCTTTTCCTCTCAAACACAGATCAATTTCACTCGTGGGAGAACTAAGCTAAGGCAGAGTGACAGAAGCATCAATTGCAAGATCCACTGAGTTGCCTATCTATTCTGAGACCCGAATGAACTCAAAGTGAATTGGGATCATATCCGTGGTTTTCAGAACAACCACCCGATGGTACAATTGGAAGACTGTGCCTTGAAACTACGGTAGAATAGTGGTTTAAGATCGACAAAGCGGCTGCAGTCAGGTCGAAGTAGTTCTTTTCTACACAAAGTTGAGCTGTATCATGCTCTTAAGCCGCAAAACCACCTAAAGCTCCTAGCAATCTTTACGATAAGAATGACATAATGTCCATAAATGCAATAAATCATGGACAATAACAATCACCCACAGTTCCTTCCATGACGGTCCGAGAACAAAGAATAACCGATTTCGTGCTACTAATATGCATGAGAGTAAAAAGATCACTCTCTGCTACAGGTGTTTTAGAGCAAGAAGAGCAATTGCCTTCCGAGTTTCATTATGATTTGGAGAATGAAGCCCTCCGTGATTTGGTCAAAAACTACAGCAGTAATATGGCAAAGTTTAGAAAAACTAGGGTGCCTCTTAAGTCGAAGTTCAAGACAAAAAGTGGTAGTCTTCCACTTTCTCTGCCCCAAGCGGAGGAAATGGTCGATCGCCCTGATGGGTCCTGGCGGTCCTGGCCCCTTCGTGCGCTACTAGGATTCTCCCAGGCGTTACTTGCGAAAGACACTAGGATTCCCAGGGATGTCGTTGGCTCATTTACAAACCATCTCATTTTAGAAAGACTATTGGAGGATTGCCTATAATAGGCTATTGTTTTACCAATTTCGTTTTTAGCCATATAGCCTAGTGCATCGAGGTTGGCAGGTAGCAGCTTGAAGCAGTTCTTGCTAAACATAAAGAGAATCCTTTCGTACAAACATGAAGGATATACTCTCGTACATACGCCTCCAGATCATAGTTTCTCTACAAACTCATCCAAAGGAATCGTTCCATTAACCAGAGGCACTGTCTTGCCAATCGTTTTCTTAGGGTTCAACAGTGATGCCACGATAAAGGATGCCACGTCTTCCCTTTCGACTGTTGGAATCCCTTCGATGTCGTGTAAGTCAGCAAATTTCCCTGTTCCACTCTTGTCACCTAGAGAGCCTGGCTGCACAATGGTGTAGTCTAGATTAGAGGCCTTTAACACAATCTCAGCCGCCTTTTTGGCGATATAGTAGTGTCTTAGGCCCGTCAGTTTTTCCCAAAACTCTCGATGTTGAGCTTCAATTGAGGAGATCAAGATGAACCTTTTCACTCCAGCCAATTGCGCTGCTTCCACGATTTTGTCTGTCCCATCTAAATCAACAGTCAAGATACGGCCTGGGCCACCCTTTCCACCAGCGCCTGCGGTGAAAACTACGGCATCGTAGCCTTTAAGAACCTTCACGAAATCCCCAACGAATGCATCCTCGAGGCTTGTGAGAGAAGTGTTCACTCCAATCTCCTTCTCAAAATAATTAACATGATCTTGGTTCCTTACAATCGCTAATGGTTTTTCAAAACTATCATTGTTGTTGAGCTGGTTGATTAATATTCTTCCAACGGCTCCATGCGCTCCAACTACTGCCACCTTCAACTTGGACATCTCAAATCACAGATATAATAGTTTTCTTAGGTTGAACACCTATTTTTTTCGACTTGAAGCTCAATGCGTTGCACCATATATATCTTGTCTATGTTGATTCTTACTAAGCATCCCTGAGACTTTGTTGTGACGGTGGAGATTACTTGATTCATTCAAGGCGTATGTAGGAATAACACAACATGGTGGGCTGACATTATAAAGAGGGTTGTCAGACCGCATTTTCTGTGACCTGATGTCTTCGAACCCATCTATGAAAGATCGTGTAGTTGTTTGTCTAGAGCTCCGAAGAGTGAAATGTCTTGGGGTACAGCACAATACTACTGTAGAATATCGTCTTTGCGAGTCAAGTGCAACCAGAGCACATCGGCACGACCGGGAATGTCCGAGTATCAGGACACTACCTCTCGCGGGAGCCCCGTCGTTGTATCCAATGCCAGCTTTCAGCCAATGGTTTTGACCAGTCATTATCATGACCCCAGCTTGATCGTAGAGCGCGCTGAAGCCGGCTATGATCTTGGCCTGGTTACATCACTTCCATGGATGTGAATCTCTTGAATCCGTAACATGTTGTTCCAGAAGTCCGTTTTTCATCAGTACTCATCAGTAAAGAGTTCCCTTCACGTTGCCAAACATGGGGCTCGTTTATCCATCGAACCACTGCTTATTCAGATTGCTTCGTTCTCGATACTGTGGTACGCTGATAGATCCTCAATGAGAGTTCCCATGTTGCCCAATCAGTTCACGAGTATGTTCTTCCTCTACTTTAGAGCACATGGGCTTTACGAGCTTAGTTAGAATTTCATCTCCAGGCATCCCTTGGCCAAGCAGATACTGCAGCTGGGCACTATTGTCGCTGTTCTAATAACGATTTTTGGGGACTTCTATTATGTGTAATGTTGAAAAGGGAAATAGCCTTATATACATGCCCCCCCCCCCCATGTTAAATCTCGATCCTGGTCTTACCATCGTACGGTCTACTAATAAGGCCCTCTTCTAGTTCCTAGTCAAGACAGAACAAGCATTTTCTCATGTTCAGTTGTACTCTGATTGCATACTACGCTTACCAACAATGACAAAGATAGGAGAGGTGAACTCTGTGACTTCGGTGGTTGACGGTCGCTTGTATGATGCTGCTCATGATGAGACTTTGTTTCGTAAGAGAATGGAGGCAAAAACTCTGTGCTTGAAGTTCAATCAAACAATCCTGGTGATTTGGACCAAAGAATAAACTTACTCCATAAAATACTGGGAAAAAGTGGCAGAAACTTTTGCATTTAACAACCCTTTTGCTGCGATTATGGCTCGAATATACATGTTGGTGATAATTTCTATGCGAATCACAATCTTATAGTTCTGGATTGTGCTCGAGTAACTACAGCCAATGATGTGATTGTCGCTCCTAATGTTGGAATTCATACAGCAGGGCACCCACTTGACGTAGACCGAAGAAAACGTGGGCTGGAGTTTGCTCTTTCCGTTAGCATAGGAAATAATGTATGGATCGGCGCAAGTGTGATAATTCTGCCAGGCGTGTCCATTGGCGACAATTCTGTTATTGGTGCTGGTAGTGTTGTTACCAAAGACGGTCAGGTCAATGTCATCGCAGTCGGCAATCCCTGCAAGGTCCTAGGCAAATCAAGAATCATGATGCTGAACGCCAAAATTTTGCCAGATAATGTGTTGTTAGTAAGAAGCTCTAGCGTCGATTGAGAACGTTGAGGCGGGAACTTCAACCTCGGGTCTGATCTTCTAGTCGTCTCACCTGACTGAATGGCCGATCAACTCCTTATCGTGCTGGAATCACTCATTGGCTTTTATGCCGGAAATGGCTTACCTACCGTAACGGTAATTTGTTCAATCCAGCACTTTCTCTTCTAACCGCAGGCGGAAAGGTGCCCTTATAAAGAGTTTTCTTTAAGTTCGGCATAGAGATGTGCTGATGAGATGTCCAGCTGCGTAATGAACATATCATTGCCCAATGCTACAGCCATGCATAGTTGTGCAGTGTTTGCCAGCAGGAAACCTAAATATGTCTCGGTTGTTGCTAGTACCTCTGGCAACGAATTGACATGTTTTGATACCGCTAGTGTATCTGCGAATAAGAGTGGATTCCAGCGTTACATCTACAATAAAGCGCTGAAAATGCACAATGACGGGATGTTGATCAATATTAAGATTCTGCGTGAAAAACTATTGAATAAGAAGACAAGTGATTTAGAGCCAGAGGAACAATGGCTTTCGAGTTTCATCACGATTTGAAGATGAAGCCCTCCGTTGTTTGGTGAAGAGGAAATGGCGTGCTGGTTAAGTGCTATGTATAGTCACTAGCTATGCAATCTTCCTCGAATATGGACCATAATCAACAAGAAATATCAAAAGGGCACCAAAAGTCTATGGCGAAGAACGAAAAAAAGATGTCATTTGTCAAAAGTCTCGAGGTCAATATATCCCAAGCTAGATGTCACCTAGGCATCCGCCTGGATTGACTGAAGCGGCGTAGACATCTGCAATGTAGTATAGATAGTTGTCAGTATTCCTGACAGCGTAGGTTGCATTATTTTCTGCGTACTCCAGTGTTTCTTCCAGGCCTTCAGCATATTCACCTACGTAGCCGTCCAAACTTATACTAGGGATATGCAGGTAACGGTGCAACAAATCAACGCCAGCATAATGCTTAGGACCGACGTCAACAATGGTACCATCGAAGCAAATAGTATTCAATGGCTTCTTGGAAGTATAAAAATAATCACAAATAACCGTTTCTGAGGGGGCAGATGAGCGATGATGGCCGGCGTAGTAGT
This sequence comes from Torulaspora franciscae, assembly GCA_003705175.3. Lineage (NCBI taxonomy): Eukaryota > Fungi > Ascomycota > Saccharomycetes > Saccharomycetales > Saccharomycetaceae > Torulaspora > Torulaspora franciscae. Next base: position 21,647 of record PPHX03000028.1, read on the forward strand.
CTGGATTCTCAGCACACAAACCATCAACGTCGTCACATCTCAGTAACACACTATCCTTCGAAGATTCAACCAAATGGTCTAGAACACCCATGACAGTGAAGATACTACCATTCCCAAACCATCTCTTGTAGTAGATGTCGTCAACGCCATAGTTCAATAGTCTACTCTTGGCAAATGCGGTAGCTTCAACAGAGTCCTGGAAAGCAGCATTTAACATTCTAGCATTAGTGGCATTGCACGTATGATAAATTTCAGGAAAAGTCGGTTTAGTCCATCCAGGAACACACTCGGCTAGTGTGATCTCTAGCTCGACAGATGAGTTGGAGTTGTACACAGGAGCAGCCAAGGTCTCACTTAGACCAGCAAAAGCAAGCAACGAGAGCGAAGGGAGCTTCATATCGAGTATTTTTTTTTTTGGTTATGTTCTCATTCAGACCAAGGAAATGTCTTGAAGGTGAAGAGGCATCTTTTTATAGGTCGACTCCTCCTCCCTGGTACGACCATACTTGTTCATTTGAAACTCTGACACACGAATGTCGATAGCGTATTGACTTAGTTCACCGACTAATTTCTTGATGCTTTGGGAATTTTGCGTAATCTCTAGGGTATTTACTTGCCAGTCAGCGCTTTATCTGGCTTTAGCAAGGTGAGGGAAATCTTCCAGCGGACTTCAGCATCAGATCAACTTTTTAATTCTCTTACTAGGCAGAATCTACATGCGGCTTGGACAATATCAGTTACCCTTGGGGTTAAATGCAGCCACCATGGATATAGAGGGACCACATAGGGCCCTGACAGGGTGCTGAGAAGCTCCACAAAGGGTCCTTGCTGACCGGCAGGAAAACTTCTAGCCGTAATTGGTAAACAGCCTTTGCAATCCATTATCCCAAAACTGAACGTGTAGTTTAAGTTCAACATGTGCATGTCTAAACTCTATAGTGGCCTGGTTAAAAACGATCATGGCACGACGAATCGGGGCGTTACCGTTTGGGTTGATACCACCGCCCTCTGCGACTTATGGGTACTTCCATCGGCGAGAGGGGCGGCAAACCGCTTGCCATCAATGGCAGGTTGTTTTTGCTGTTTTTGTAGGAAGCAAACGAGCATTCTCTACTCATTTCAGTTCAGGCAGATGTACAAATTCTTGAACGTCAAATTGTCATCAACTTGATGCGCAGCGGTTCTCCGTCTTTCTTATTGAATGTTTTCAAATGAACAGCGAGCGGTTGTAGCCAAACCAGTCATAACCTTTTTATTCTTAGCAGCTTAGTCCGCTTGAGAAAGCTTCTACCATGGAGAAGAATTTGTGCCCGTATTGTTCTTATCTCTCACACAAGAAATAAGTGGCATTCGGGTCTGAGCTCCCAGAGATCTGCGACATTCTCTCATCGGACTCAGCCGCTGGCAGCTTTTCGCTCATCCCGGTCTTAAGCTTGGGAGAATTAAGTTGTGTGACACAGTTTTGGCCACATGAGGGCCTTTGACTTCGTAAGTATCGGGATCTCAAAACTACCGATATGCGAAGAGTTTCACACTCAGATGAAAGACAATTTTGAACTTACTCTTTTATACAACTTCGTTGGGTCTTGAAACAACGTGAAACATTATTATGGAGGGTGCATGGTACTACGCATTCAGTGTTCGCTATTGTGTTTCAGATCTGGTGGCTGTTGAGGTTGATTTTGGCATCTTGAAAGGTATGAAAGGAGGGCTATTTGCAGAGCCGCTTTCATGGATGAGGCTCCTCAATTCTTCTTCTGGGTTCGATATGTGAAGCTTATTATGACGGACCTTCCCAAAATACGTTTGCGTGGCTTTCTTCCAATCGTTATGAGCCTATTCAGTAGCGGTGATCAATCAGTATATTATCAATAAAAACTGATCTCAGAGGCATAAACTAAGCTGATATTGTGCTCCTTGCGGTTACCCAGGGAATCTTTAAGCGTTATATCGATGTTGACTCTAACATTGAAAAGCTCGACAGTGGTGGCTTGACGACAGATAGAAAGATGAATTAAGCACAATTGATAAGGATTAAGTATAAAAGATGGATTAAACTCAAACCACTAGTGGAACTGTATAAGAAGGCAAACTAGAACGATTATCAGAGCCTACTGCGGAGAAAAATCAAGCAACGTTAAATGAAGTTCGTGCCTGATGGTATTATAGCTTCATATCGTCACTGTCTGCTCGTGTCTCGAGTATCACTCAGACCTTTCCCATGTTCATGAAATTCGTTGATGGAACTCTACAAGACATACCTGAAGTGCGGGTTCTCGAAATCAGTCAAATCTGCGAATTCGATGTTCTCGATTTGTGGTTGTTTCGTTTCCATTGCAGCTTTGTCTCTTCTCATGTTCTCCCTATAGTTCAAGACATACAGCGCAGCAAGGATGACCAAACAAGCGCCATAACAAACGACCATAGCAATTTTTGCTCCAGTATATGGCTTCTTGTCAAATGTTTTTGGGCCGACCAGATTTCCGACAGAATACCCCACCAAATTGATTGAAGAGACTGTCCATTTCTTAGTATAACCTAATGTGTTCGCAGAAACGCTTGCCAACATACAGATAAAGGCTACAGGTGCCAGGTACAGCAGGAAAACACCTGCTAGCCTAGCATGCTTGTCCTTATCGGCGAACGCTAGCATACATGTTGCTACGAAGACAATGGAGATGGCAAAGAAGGACCACACAAGTCTGCCATCCCAAAACTTTATTTTGCGCGAAAAGCACCAGTATGAAGCTAGGCCAAAGAGTGGGACTCCCACCCACTCCACGGCGGCTGGAACCATGTTGATCAGCAAAACCTCCTTGGTAGTGTATTCGAAATCCTCTTTGAAGAGAATAGACATGAAGTTCGTCAGGCCACCGTTGGGAATGTTGTTGGCAAAAGAGAAAAGGAAGTAGAGCCACGTCCTTGGATCAATAAAGGCTTCTTTAATCTGCTTCTTCTTGATATGATGGTTACCGAAACCTTGTTGATTACCTCTGATTCTTTGAACTAACAAGAGTTTCTCACGCTCGGACAAGAACCAAGCTTTATCAGGAGAGTCAGGCAGATGGAGTGCCATCAAGATGCCGACAAATATCGTAATACAGCCAGTTGTTACGAAAAGGACCTTCCATGGAGCAATAGAGTAGGCGGATCCTCTTATGTAAAGTCCATACGCCATGGAACTTCCCCATATACCACCAAACCCATTAAATCCGAACCAGATGCAGATTCTTAAAAATTGTTCCTCTTGCTTCCAGTACTGGGCGGTAATAATAGTAAACGCAGGTGTTATTGCGCTTTCTAGAAACCCTAATAGGCATCTTAGAAATATAAAGGAAGCATAATTGACCGAAGGTGCTGCATGCAGCGCCAGTACCATTCCCCACAAAACAATTATTGTCGACAGAGTTTTTATCAGGTACTTGCTCTTCTGCATCAAAGGTGGGAGGACAAACAGACCTCCCAAATAACCAAAATAGAATGCAGAGCCAACCCAAGAATATTGCGAGCCATGCATATGCAAATCTGTTCTGAGACCCATGACAGCAGCATTACCGTTCGTAGTCTTATCCATGAATTGAATAGCATATAAAATGCACATCAAAGGAAACATGCATAAATCAATCTTGCGCACTAATTTTTTGTCTTCCTCTGGGGTCAAGACAACGTCCTTGGCTTTCAAAGCCAGTTTCATAGCTTCGTCCACATCACCATCAACAAGGATTTCTTGACCATTAGGACTTAATATCGTTGTAATGACATCATTCTTGCCAATATTTTTCTCAGTAAATGAAAGAACATGTTCTACCTCTGCTTGGACATCGTCAGATGAGGAAGCTGTAGATGAATTGACGATGCGATCAGTCTTCTCGTCCATGATTGAAAATCAATGCTGATCTTTTTGGAGTTTGGAAGTGTCAGGGACCAGAAACAGATTTCAAATATTCCATCCTTATATGCAAAAGCTGTACCTGCAGTTCCTGGGTCCTAGGCAAGAAGATAAAGGCTAAATCGTATCTATAATCTAGCAAGCCATTGGAGGAAGGTTGGATCATAATCGGAGTCAAATCTGAGATACGAATTTGGTGCCTTAAACTTTTCTTCTCTCTGCCAAGTAATCTCGAGCTTCAGCGCGCCCGGAATCGCCCGCTGCTGGGAGAGCTGATAGTTCTTATCTTATCGCTTTTACGCCAAGATAATTCACAACGCCAAGTAGCCAAAAAGAACTTATCAAGGGTTTGTTGATGATAGTTAAGATAATGCACTCTCAATGATGCGCTAATCTTGGACGCATTAAGCACCAGACCCTAATCTTATTTCGTAAACGATATAGTGATGACCGTTAAGAAAGAAAAGTTCTCGGCGCGGTCCAGAGTCAGTAAAAGCATATTGGTCCTTGATACGCCCATTATTTCGGCTTGCTCTTGCAGGTAGAGCAAGAGTCAATCAGAGGTTTCTCTGGCTGTTTCTTAATGGTGATGATGAACGAATGACACAGAACTTTAAAAAGAGATACTGAAAGCAGACATACCCCGAACGAGAGGTTATCTTCCTGCCGTTATGATCCAGAACGTTTGCGTCAGCTTGTAGTTTTTCGTAAAGAGTCCTGATGCGGCAAGCATTGTGCGCTACAGCATAGTTTAATTTACATAATAGGTTTACAAGAAGGTGTGTTTATTATCAAACGCTTATCATGGGGTGTAATTCTGCATAAAAGATGGTTCGTTGGGTGATCTCGAGGTCCTTCTTGGACAGTATCTTTGGAAAGCCGTACTTTCAGAGTCAACTGTACGGTTGTGGGCTTCTTTCTAGATTTGAATGCCGATAATGATGGTCGATGCTGGTGGAAAACCCCTGTGAGTCTTCAAACAGCAATCGCATAATAGGTCGACGCTTAAAGAGGATTGCCAATTGCCGCAGCCAAATAAAAGGAATACTGATTGGCTCACCGAATCGGCATGTAAAGCGAGAGGAGCGAAGATTGTAATTTCAGTCCTTGTGCTGACATCTTTTGGGCCCACTCTGTTAACACCTCCCTGATAACCAGTGTTACCTTGCATAGCTGCTCATCAGAAATTATATACGGAGGCATAATGTAGCATAAATTTCTGAATGGTCTGACGTAAACTCCTTTCGACACAAATTTGTGGTGGAACCATTCAGAATCGACAGCCGTTCGCAATTCTATTACGGCAACAGCGCCAGTTATTCTTATGTCAGAGATGACTGAGCTGATGATATCATCTACAATCACTGCTTGGTACAACCCGACGAACAGCTGCTTTTCAATACGTTTAACCTGGTTCATCCAATCACCACGTAGAAGTATATCCAGAGATTTATTCGCGGCAGCACAGGCCAGAGGATTACCCATAAAAGTTGGACCATGCATGAGACAGCCGCCCGTTTCGAGACTAGGATTGGATATTGTCGTTGCAATTCTAGAAGTAGTAACGACAGCACTGAGCGTCATGTATCCACCAGTCAAAGCCTTTCCAACGCAGATTATATCTGGGAAGACATCTACCTGGGATTCAGCTGGGATTTCCAAGTCTTCTTGATACATTTTACAGTGGTGAAATGCAAACATCGCACCTGTACGACCAAATCCTGTAGCAATTTCGTCCATGATAAGAGGAATATCATAAAGATTGCAAAGCTTCCTGACTTCAATCAAAAACTGTGGGTGATACAACCTCATTCCACCTGCCCCTTGCAAAATGGGTTCAAGAACAACAGCACAGATTTCTTGTTGTCTGTCCCTCAATGCGGAGCAGAAGGGTCTCATGCAGTCCGGATCGAAGGCGACCTTGTCATTGAATACATGTCTGTTTTCCTTGAATATATTTGAAGTAGGCAAGGTTGAGATCATGGGTGGCCCCGCAACAAATATATTCTCAGCCACGTAGCCTGCATAAATTGAATGCATGGAACTATATGGATCACAGACGCTCATTGCGCCAATGGTATCGCCATGGTATCCCTTCGATATTGTCAAGAATTTCCTTTTATTGAACAATTTGTCTCCACTGGGAACCATACTAAACTGATACTGCAAAGCCATCTTCATGGCAACTTCCATAGCAACGGATCCTGAATCGGCTAAAAAGCAGTGCTGTAATTCTTTGTGATCAAGCAGAATCAGTAGCTTTTTTACTAGTAAAATTGCTGGCTCATGAGTTAGTCCGCCGAACATAACGTGAGACATCTTACTTATCTGTGTTACCAGTGAATTGTTGATCTCTTCATTATTATACCCGTGAATTGCGCACCACCACGATGACATAGCATCAATCATACCGTGGCCTTCTGGATCAGCAGTATCCAACACAATTTCACAGTCTCTGGCCTCTTTTACGGGATAAACCGTCATAGGATTGGTCATTGAAGTGTAGGGGTGCCATATGTGGTTTTTATCATACTCCAACAAAGCACTAACCCTCGAATTGAACTGCATCGTCGTACCGCTTGTCATAGAGGTCTTTTTCTACAATCTCAAATGACCACCTTAAATACGCTGGAACATGGTAATAGGTTTTAGTTGGAGCCACTTTCGAGTGATTCGAACAGTTTGAGAAAAGTGCCGCACATCTGACCTGCTCTCGCCTTATCAAACGAATGAGATTGCACGAATGCTTACTGGTCTAACCACCTTTCAGAATCTGTTGATTTTCCATAAATTTCAAGAAATTGAATCATCATCAATTAGACTGCCCAACATGACTCAATAAAGTAACAAAGGTAAATATCAGCACTCAGACATAAAATTTGAATAGTTTACTTCAATCGGGATATAAGAAGGGAGTGCAATAAGTGGCCAACTCGGCTCTAGTCCCACGTTATTCATGGTAAACTTGATTGCGGGAAACTAATAATGTCTCGACCCATTATATTTGTGACTGGTACCGATACTGACGTTGGAAAGACTTTCATTTCGACTTTGCTGGTCAACAAATGGAGAGCTAATTATTGGAAACCGGTTCAAACTGGAATTGAATCTGATGTCGGTGACAGCTTCACTGTCAAGAATGCATATTGCGCTCCCTCTTGGAGACCTGAGGTATTCACGCCCAGGTATGAGTTACAAAAGCCATTGTCACCCTACAAGGCAATGGACTTTGAACCGGAGGTCGACATAAACATCACTGATTTCGAAATCCCAAAAGAAAGCGGGGATGCTCCTCTGATTGTTGAAGGTGCCGGCGGTGTATTCGTTCCCGTTACAAAGAAGTTGGAAACAATGACCGACCTTATGAAGTATCTAGCGAGCAAAAGCACTGGCCGTCCATTCAAAATAGTGGTCGTTGCAAGAAGCGGTCTGGGAACCTTGAATCATACTCTTCTCACGGTGAATTACCTGGAAAGAGAAGGTCTCAGTGACCACATCCTCGGGGTTGTAGTTAATGGTGTCCAAAATCCTGGAAATGTTCAAGTTTTGAAAGATTATGGTCTTGAAATTCTGGCGGAGGTGGAGACATCCAGTTCAGTTGAATCAGCTTTATGCTTCGTACCTACCTTGGAGGAGCTGGTTAAGTAAATTTTTATGTTTGCAGATAGGATGACTCAGGAGTCATCTTGCAACATTTCCCGCCATAGACATTCCGCTATGGCTTACTTGGATGATCACTCGTCGAGCCAGAGGCCTCCCCTACGGATGATATAAAACCAGCCATGAGTTCAATGAGACTTACTATTATCGTCAGACGATCAATTACCTTAAGGTCTCTAAAATGACGGAATCGTTTACCAAGTTCAATTGGTTGTCACTTCTAGGTATTGCTTTTTCACTTACAAGCTCTTGGTTAGGTGTCTCTTCATCTTTGGTGGCAGGACTATACAGTGGTGGCCCAGTGTTGATTATATATGGGCTGGTTATTGGAGTGGTATTCACGCTAATGTGCGGTCTATCGTTATGCGAGTTTTCATCACTACTACCCAACGCGAGTGGTGTATGCTTCTGGGTGTTAAAGCTTCTGTCTGAACCACTGGATCCTGAATGGATGGAGAAAGAGGTGCCAGAAGAAGAGCATGATGCTCTCAACGAGATCACGGGTGATGAGCGGCTATCTGATCAGCTTGAAGAATCTGTACTCGAGGCTTACTGCAGTCCAGGCAATTTGCTGATCACTAAAAAGTGGAAGAAAGACTTGGGCATCATGACGGGCCTGATCAATTACGCCGGCGCTATCTTCACTAGTGCAAGTATATGCGCCTCATTGGCATTGAGTATTTTGGGTGTTTTCTCATTGATGCATCCAGACTACGAACTTCACCATTGGCATGTTTTCCTCACTTATGAACTCCTCAACATGGCTATGGCATTGGTCGCTGGTTGGGATACGTGGCTGCCTGCAATCTCTCAATTTGGGTTGGGAGTTTCTGTCGTCTCTTATTTGTTGACTTTACTAATCAGCATAATATCACGTAGCTTTAACGACAGCGAATCGTGGCCATCTGGAAAAGAAGTTTTTGGGGAGTTCCAGAACACAACCGGTTGGTCCTCCTCAGGAATGGCTTTCATTGTCGGGTTAATTAATCCACTTTGGGCATTCGCCGGAATTGATTCTGCTACGCATATGGTTGACGATGTTGGGTATAGTGCATCTAGAAAGCTGGTGCCTCGCGTCGTTATCGTAACGGTCGTGCTTGGATTTTTAACGGCGTTTCCCTATGCCATAGTCATGTTCTTTTGCATTACGGATTCTTCAAAGGTGGTATCGAGCATCTTGCCAATTCTACAAATATACTACCAGGCTACGGGGAACAGACGCTTAAGTGCTTTTATGCAGTCCTGTTGCATAATAACCGGTTTTGTTTGTGGTGTTTCTAGCAGTACTTGGCAGAACAGGATTCTATGGTCCGTCTCAAGGACCTATCAGCTTATCGAGCAGGATGAAATGAATCCCAAGAAGGCTAGAGCTCTAGCAAAAGTTGGAAGCATTAACATCGCTCTCCGCGTCCCACTTTATGCCCATTTACTTTCTCATTTGTTTGTCGCTATCATCGGTTGCATTTTCATGGGCTCCAGCACTGCTTTCAATGCGATTATCTCTGCCTGCATATCAATTCTACTACTTTCCTATGCCCTTCCTTGCGCCATAATGGTATTTATTGTGGGAAAGAAGAAATTCTATAGTAGAATTGCTGAAGAACGAAGAAACTTTGGCTTACACCGGGAGATTGGCCTGAATCGCGCAAGCTGGTTTCTGGTGCCAAACATCCTAACAATTTGTTGGTCTATCTTTTGCCTCATTTTCCTCTCTTTTCCTTATGTTATTCCGGCTGATAGTAGTAATATGAACTACGTCAGTGTTGTTTACGGTGCTGTTTCAATACTCATTGCCGTGACTCTTTATTGGGATTAACCGACCCCCTCTCTTTTGGAAGAGATTCACTTTTACTATGCAGGCTGGTGATCTTTGAATCCATGGAAGCTTTAGATTGATAAGCAGATGACCCCAAACTTACTCAGAGGTAATGAGCGCTGCTCCATGTGGCCCTCCCCGAAAATGACGGGATTGCGCTTTCATGAGTTTGGACGCTATGCATGCAAGCCAAACACAGCGCTTGTATGAATGACGAGGCCAGGAGATCCAAATCAAGCGTAGGTGAGTTCTTATTCCTCCTTTGGGAGGACAAACACATGTGTTCTGCATCAAAAAGTGAATTGGCCCCGTAGTAAAACTAATCAATGATGGCCCCGTACCCTCAAATTTCAACGCACATCACCTAGCTCATCAAAGTTCGAGTGCCGACCGTTATTTTTGCAGATGTAGTCTTTAAATCGGCTGCAGTTTTCATCTACCCGAGGCCTACCACTGGGATAACCAGTGCTGTCCCGTCAAGAGCGGCCCAAACGAAACACACAGCTGTGATCAACAGTAAATTACTTACAGCTACCTTGTAATGCATTATTTGGCCGAAGGATGGTGATTGTTCCAAAGACCAATTTATCGATCCCTACGATTTATGTGCTCTTCCAATCAGTATTCTAATCTGGTCAGGAACCGATGGACACTAGCCCCTTCTTTCTAGCAGTATACAGAGTCTCTAGATTATATTCACCTCAATGCCTAGCTGATTTACTCAGCTTAGTTGTTTATCTACATAAGGCATATTTTTTATACAGCTCAGGACACCTAAGGTGCGGTACGCATTAACCTTCCCTCTTCACCTAAACATTAAATCCTCTCTCGGACGGTAGTAGCCGATAGAAGTTCCATCAGATACTTCATATCGAACAACTCAGAATTGCACGTTACGTGGATTAAGAGTTCAAATACTTCTATTGTCAGAACAGCCCAGATGAACTGTTCCCTTGAGAACCGCTTCTAGTGAACAACTTCCTTCTTCGTTGGAACTCCAGGCGTGAAGACCTACCCCGAACTGGCGCTTAGACGCGTCATCATACTGTCATCCAGAAGATCACAACCTGGCTGAAGCATTCTATTACAGC
>PPHX03000029.1:0-24684 GCA_003705175.3 Torulaspora franciscae
TACTGGCTGTTCCATTGAAGATATGGACTTGTTTAGAGCTCAAAAAGAAGCTGAAAAAGAGGCAATAGCCTCCATGCCTTTGTACCATAGATTATACAAATTTTGGTGTTAAGCAAAACCCTTTGGATAATGACGATCGACAATCCAACATCGTTATGGAACAGGAGCTTTCTTCACTGTTATCTGTAGTTGTGCTGAGGCAGGCTTTCTCCCGATGATTCACAGCCGCATGTACTCCCATCCAGCACAATTGGAATACCCACGAAACATTATTTTTGAACTAGCAATTCGGAAGAATATCTGGCGCAAGTTTGCACGTTGATTCCAGCCCAATCAGCATTTTCGTCAAAGCGCCCCATCGTAGAGACAAGATGTTATCCAACCTGCGATGTCATCGGCAAAGGGGGTAGAAGCGTCTCTGTTTTCGCCTGATGAAAAGCCTGTTAAAGGAAACATTTTGTTATAAGCACTGGTTTCGTCAGAGTTCTCGCTTGATTGAACAGACGATCTTTCTTCCGCCGCGCGATCGAGAAGAGTTCTAAAGGATTCGAAAACATCGCCCATAAAAGCGCAGAACTTTATTTTCCCACTGACGCAGTCGTAGCTATTGAGAAGCGACGTGATGGCGTTCAAAGAGGAGAGACCTGTCATCCCGGTCGACTGTTGCTTTGTGACTGACGTCTGCCCTGCGTCTGCCTTCTCTCTTCCAGAATCCTTCAACAGTGCGCTCGAAGTAAATAAAAATTGATAAAGAATTGCCTGGAACACGCAGCAATACGCAGGGAAGAAGTTGGGGCGCAGACTAAACGGTTTTTTTTCGCTCGCAAGTCCTGTTTCTGTCAAATACTGAAGAAATTCACATAATAGACCTGAAAAATTGTTGGAGTTTTCGTCCAGTCGTGAGGAGATACGCCTGTGCTTCGGAAAGAGTGGGAACAGAAGTTTTATCTGGCTCGAAGCCATGATAAGAAGCTTCAAGTACCCTAGCGGTTTGAGATTTTGATCATATTGCGTGCTATTCAAAGATAGCCTCATTTTTCCAATGATGTCGTCACACTTAATTTCTAGACTTATGACCCTCTCTAAACTTTCTTTAGAGTCTAAGTCTAAAAGAATATCATTGAACTGTCGCAAAAACAATGCGATCTCGCCCCATCCGTCACAGGTGTTGCGTATCAGATCTGGATCAAGCCGGCTGATGGATGTCGGACGTCCAAGAATCCAACAGAGAAGAGAATCCAAGAAAACTAACATCGTCCAAACCTTAGAAGCCATCACATGTAAACCCAGTGCGTAACCTATAGAAGTGGCTAGATGAATATTTTTCCAGGCCGCCTCTATCTTAAAATTATAGTGGTAATAATCTGCAAGAAGGATATATGATGAAACCTTCTCAGGACAATCAGGGCAGTCGTCTAACAAAAGATGAAATTCCTTAATAAGATCCTCAATATCTGGTGGCACTTCGTAGAACCTCTCAGAGAGAATTGCTACAGCATAAAGGAGCAACAATATCTGGAAACTTCCTCCTTTTTTGGACTCCAGACGCAGATCTAGTATTTCCAGATCAACAATTTGGTCGAAGAATGGACGAGAAGCACTTTCTTTGACCAGTTTCAAAGATTGACGCATAAAAGTGGGCTCCTTTATGTATTTCTTGAACACCTCAGAAACTGTGAATCGGTGGGAACTCCAGGAATACTTGCCCTCCAGCTCGAAATCGATATTACAAAATGGCATCCCCACTTCGAAAAGTGAGCTGTTTACAGAGCTGAACCCATAGTACCGCGCATTAGGGTATTTGTGTCTTCTCACTAATCGAGTGCTGGTTTTTCTTTGCGTGTCTGGGTATTGGCATCTACAACCTTTTCTTAGCACAGTTTTCACAACCGGGGAATTGCCTTCCGCATCTGATCTTTCGACGTCAACTCGAGAGTTGTCAGAATTATGTCAAAGGGACAGTAGCCTATCAAATTGCCTATCCTCCCCTTTTTTGGAACTACTTGCTAAGATGTATACTTGACGTATTTTAGGTGAAGTGAGTTCCCTTTATACCGTGTGAGCATTAAAATTGAGGGCCTATTTTAACCTACTTGTATCAAGCTGAAACACATTCATAAATGAGGTGGGATACTAAAAAGACATCGAGGAGCATCCTCGAGATGACTAGTAACGGAGAGTGTTTGAGATGAAACACAGTTTTGAACTTGCTCTTTTACACAACTTCTTTGGGTCTTGAAACAACATGGAACACTTATTATGGAGGGTGCATAATACTCCGCACTCAGTGTTAGCTATTGAGTATGTTTCAGATCTAGTGGCTGTGGAGGTTGGATTTGGCATCTTGAAAGATATAAAAGGAGGGCTATTTGCAGAGCCGCTTTCAGAGCAGTTGCCAGGAGATTCGAGACTTCAAAGGACTAGGAACAACAAATATTATCTGGTTGTTCCTATGGCTGGTGAGGTGCGACGACGGCAGTCGCAGTCGAAATTGGCGAAGCTCAGGAACCACAAGAAGAGGCAGAATCATTGAAAGGCCTTATATAGGCTGGACGAAAAGATTTCGCATGTCGTTCAGGATATGCACAAGAAATCGGCCCTCTTCCTGTGCAAGTCTTATGACTGCATTTTCCTTCCTAAATCAAACTATCACCACTGCACCAAGCTGGCACGAAAATCAAGGTCCAGCATGGCGACTCTCGCCCACTGCTCCTTCCACGATCGCTTGACGATGAAGGCGGAGCAGTTCCACGGTGCAAGTGTTCATGAGGTTGAGGAGGATTTTACGTCAAAGACTTGTTCAACTTGTGGAAACTTGGAGTACGACCTGGGCTTCGCCAAAGTATATAGCTAAAAAAGTGCTCCTCGGTTTTCAACGCAGCAAAGAACATCATGCTCAAGTATATCTGTGAGCATTTGATGGCAAGTGGTGGGTCTTCCACTTCCTCTGCCCCAAGTGGAGGAAATGATCGACTCGCCACGATGGGTCCTGGCCCCTTCGTGCGTTAGCACGTTGTAAGTCCCTCGTGGATTATTTCAGGCGTTGGGATAATACTAGATTAACAACAATAGATGATTCTGACCAACGAGTTGTTTAATCATCGCTCCCGTGAAATGACTCGTCAGATTCACTTTTCAAATCCGCTTCGACAAAACTGTCATCGGAAAGGTCCACGTAATCATTTGCTGCTACTTTAGGCACACGTTTGGCCCTTGTAGACCTAGGCGTTCTATTTATGGCCGGGGATGGAATTTCAGAATCAGATAGTGCAATATCATCCTCATCAGAAGACAGAAACACTTTTGACTTCTTTGCGCGAGACTTAGGAGGCTTGACTGTATGATCTATCTCGGTCTTATCTCCTTTGGTTGTTGCAGGCGCTTTATTCTTGGCATCATCAAACGAATCGCTCAGCTCTTTGAATTTGCTGGAGAAGGAGCTGAACCTGCTCTGCTGGTTTTTAGGTTCCTTTTTGGCCACTGCGTCGAGAATAGTTGATGGCCCTTTCAGGCCCGTATCGGAATTTTCCTCTTGTTTTACCGCGCCGGGCGTGGATCCCGTCGAGCTGCTCTCCGATGGATGCTCGGTCTTTAGTTTTGTTAATCTCTTAGACTTTTGGATAACTTTGGGCTCAAGGGTGATTCTTTGGAAGTCTGGTTCTTCTTTCACGTTCTTGACCGTCTTCTTTGGTTTTTTAGTTTTCTTTGAAGGATCATAGTCGTCATCGTCTTTGGCAGTCTTTCTCTTGCGCTTACCTTTTGACTTGCTGCCTGCCGCCGGCACGTCACCACTACGAGACTCCTCGTCAAGCTTCAAAAACTCTTCGTACGCGGTGGCAAATGCTTCAAGGTCCGTTTCCCACAACTTTTGTGCGGTCATTTCTAGTAAAGCCTCTAGTTCAACCTGCTTCTCTTGCTTTTGCTTCAGCAAGCGTTCATAACGTTCTTTTGTTAGAGACCAGATTTTCATGCCTAACAAATATTCGTAAGATCCATATAATTCATCCGGTCCGTTGACAATTTCAGCATCATTGGCCGCTTCGTTGTCCTCACTGTCACTTAATTCGTTATCGACAAGTTCTTTGACTCGTTCATCTGTTTTGCCGAAGAAAGGCTTTCCCTCTTTGTTGATTCTCGGGAAGTCTTGAGATTCCAATTCGTCAACCAGCTGTTTATGAGGCTTATTTGTGACCGTTAGTTTCTTCTCAATGATCATTTTGACGAAGCGTACTTGATGTGAAAGTTTCTCAACCTCCCATTGCAACCTGTTGGTCATGAAATCTTTACGTTTCTGGTAGTAATCGAGTCTGGTATAGTAAAACTCCTCTAAAATTTCATTCACATATTCATACTTTCTTATCTTGTTAGATGGAGTAAAAGCCACCATATTGTTGAGGCTAATGGTTGATGTCAGCTTGAATCTTTCGTAAAAACCCACCTGCCTTGTTTTCTCCATTTCCTCCTCAGTAAGCCTTATGACAAACCTTATAGTGTCACCGTGCTGTTCTTCCATGTCTTTGATCCATGGTTTGACTTTTTCAGTTCCGCCCAAACCGGCCAGAAGATGCTCTTTGATTGTCGATGTCCACGTTTTCGCTGGCAGTTCCGTAATCTCTAAAGTAGTGGGTCCTGTTTGCTCAATCTTACCATACATACGGTACCGTTGAGCATCTATTTTCTCTAGGGCACCTCCCCATCCTTTGAACCAAGGATGCATCTCCTCTGTAGCTTCATTCCTCATCAAATGCTTCAAATTTTTGACAATATCCAGTGGATTGAATGGAGGAATATTTGTGCTCCACCCTGTACCAATTCCTTCAGCGCCATTAACTAGAATCATAGGTATAATAGGCAAATACCATTCAGGTTCAATAGTTGTTCCTTCTTCTTGGAGGTAGTTGTACAAGGCGTCATCAGAAGGATGAAAGATTTTCCTTGTAATCTTACTCAACTCTGTATACAAGTACCTGGCGGCAGCGGCATCTTTACCACCAGTAGCTCTTGTACCAAATGCACCATTGGGCTTGAGAAGATTGATGTTGTTTGAACCAACAAAATTTTGTGCCAGACCAATAATTGTTTGAGCCAAAGCTTCCTCACCATGATGATATGAGGTCTGTCCTGCAACGAATGGCGCTAGTTGGGCAACTTTGACGTCAGACGACATCTTGCGCTTAAAGCATCCGTACAGAACTTTTCTCTGGCCGGGCTTGAAGCCATCTAAAACGTTTGGTATGGACCTGATATTGTCAGCAAGAGAAAAAAGAATCAGCTCTTTGTTGATAAAGTCACTTATAGGAATTTCCGTGAGGCTAGGATCCAGGACTGTTCCAGGCTCGTACTGCCGCAGCCATTCTTTACGATCGTCAGCCTTCTTTTTAGCAAAAGCAAGTTCTATCAGTTCCTGATCGCCACCTTCTAAAGCGTGAAATTTCTTCAGATGCCTGTCGAGATCGGCAAAATACGTTCGGACCTCCTGACTAGAAGAAGTTCCCAGACCCTTGTAATACTTCTGTTTCCAAGTGTACTTTGAAGATTCCTCTTCCCGCCATCTCTCGTAGTCAGGCATGTTATAGAACGATATCACCTCTTTCTGTGGCCTTGTTATTGTAACTTTCACAATTGGTGTGATGAATTCGAGTAAAAATCCTGGTATGTCTAATAAACCCGGAAAAGAGCTATCCAGAAAGTTGATGATGAGTCCTTTGATGTGAGAGCCATCGTGATCTTGATCTGTCATAATCATTAGGTGACCATATCTGAGAGAACTAGTATTCTCGTACCTTTTCCGATGCTGAAGGCCCATAATTTTCTTAATAGCCTGGATCTCTGCATTCTTGTTTATCTGATCAGCTGTGGCCTCTCTGACGTTTAGAATTTTACCACGAAGTGGATAGCATCCATAATAATCTCTCCCAACCACTGATAAACCTGCAACCGCCAAAGATAAGGCAGAGTCACCCTCTGTTAACACCAGAGTACATTTATGGCCTTCCTTGGTACCAGCTTTATTCGCATCTTCGAGTTTAGGGTAGTCTGTTATTCTATTTTTCCGCGAGCCATCAGACTTCTTCAGGGCATTATTTTCGTTCTCAGTTGCAATCTCAAGTATTCTTGCTTGTAAATCAGTCTTCATTATTTTTTTGATATATTCATCTGATATCTCGCAACGAGATCCAAAGTCTCTCACCCTTGTTGTTAATTGCTCTTTAGTTTGAGAGGTAAATGCTGGATTTTCAATTAAGCAATTGATGAACAGGAAAATGTGATTTTTGATTTGGAATGGCTTTATCGACTTTTTCTGCTTCTTCAAAGCTTCAGAAACCTTCTTTATTATTTGATCAGTAATATAGTTAACGTGCGTACCACCAGAGGTCGTTGCAATTGAATTAACAAAGGATATTTGCTGAAAGGAAATATCAGATACCGAAAATGCAACCTCCCAGCAGTCATTAATTCTCTCGTAGAGAATGGTGGGTATTTTTACATTATTATCATCCACTGTATTTCCTCCATGAGATAATCTCTTCTTTTCAAGTGATCTGACGTACAGCTCAACGTAATTCTTGAAGTTTCTTATTTTCAAACATTTTCCATTCAAATAAACGCTAATGTCACGAACAGAACCGTTGATGTCATGGACACGACGACGAATCACACCAACAATGTCATCGTCAAGCTTTTCCATACCAAACCTCTTCAAGTCTGGTTTAAAAGACACTTTGGTGAATGAAGGGCCCTTTTTATATGACGTTATTTTGGGCGGATGGCAAACGCTCATGTTATTTTCCCATTTTTGAACGTACTTCTCTCCAGTGTCGTGGTTTGCAGTTTCCAGTACAAACTCTGTGGAAAAAATGTTACACAGCTTAGCACCATAACCGTTTCTACCACCTGTAACTTTCCGCTCGTTATCGTCGTAATTCGACGACGTCAGTAAATGACCAAAAATCAACTCCGGAATGTAGATCTTTTCCTTATCATGAATCTCAATTGGTATCCCTTTACCATCATTTTTGACTTCGATCAGGTTGTCCTCTCGTTTGATGTTGACCTCTATTTTCTTCATTGATGGGTCTCGAACCTTGTTGTCCGCAGCGTTGACCAAAATTTCGTCAAAAATCTTGTATAAACCGGGTACTATATTCACCGTCTTTTCAACCATACTATCTGTTTCTTCATTATGAATCCATTGCTGTTGTTCCTGAGATTCAACAGACCCGATGTAAGTGTCGGGCCTCTTAAGAATGTGCTCCAGCTGCGAGATCTTCTGGTACCTTTCTGAGGCAGACTTGACCTCTACAGTCATAGCGGGTTTCTCTCAGTGTCCAGAAATTCAGTTGTCTTCTCAGCTCTCTTGTTGATATGTTTTAAGTGTGAAGAGTAAAGTCTGTTCATCGCGTTCTGTTTATTTACCGATGATGACGCGAAACCAAAATTAAGAAGCCTCTCTATTTACAATAACCTCAAACTAAATGATTGATAATGTTCTAATTTGACTCATATGAACGATCTTATGGTGATAGTATGAACTTGGATCTAATTGAACCAATACGCGGTGAATAAATCAAGATGTCTGACCACGAATATTTGGTGTTTCTTGGCGAGGGCTCAATTTCGAAGTTTCACTAGCTAATTCTCATGCATGCCTTCTAACGGTAGTCAAAGATGATGAAATTCTGTGGATTCAGGTTGTTCCCGCTGATCTTTGAAAACGTTATTGTCAGAGTCCGATGTCTTCAACAGACGTCAGCACTGAGTGATTAGAACTACTGACCTATCAGCTATAACGCAAAGGCCCGTTTGTATGCGATTAACCAAAACTACATCTGTAGATTGTGGCTCCCGAAGTTTAATTAGTCGTTAGGCTGTTTGACTTGCTAAGTGTCTTTGAAAAATGCATGTGGACTGTTCTCCTCGAGATGAGGAGGTTAGAATTATATTTTTCAGCAGAGCGACACTTTCCCCATTAATGATTCCCATAGTGGGTGCTCTTATGCGGATTGATGTCTGCATTATACAACAGTAGACTGTCAACGCTCCTCTCCCTTTTTATTTGCGTATTTGGCCAATCGAAATGAGTCTCAACTTACTCGCAACGTTCCAAGGTCCTATCGTGACATCTCACCTCTGTTACCTCACTTCTTCTATCCCAATTCTTACTACAATGGAAGAGTTACAGTGGTTGTAGATATGTCCCAATTCAACCCTTCCTGAATTGTAGGTCCTCTCAAAAACCTTAAAATTCGTACATTTGGAGACTTCGTGGCCAAGCTGGTTAAGGCGTGCGACTGTTAATCGCAAGATCGTGAGTTCAATCCTCACCGAGGTCGATTTTTTTTGGCTTCATGCATTCTGGCTTGAATGTTCTTGGATCGAAATAGGCGTATATTGTACCATCCTAAGATGCCTCGAGATTGCAGTTGGGAATAATATGGCTAACTAACTACTGGATCCTGTTGGTGTCCTTGCCCTCGCAGGCAGCCTGCTAGTAAAACATTTGAGCAGTCGATTTATCCCTGAGTAGCTGGTAACAACCGTTCGCTAAAAATAGAATGCATATATAGATCATTCGATGATTGTAGTGCTTGCTAGCGATGCAATGTTCTTTTTGGCTGCCCTAAGCAATCAAGCAGCACTGTTGGCCCGGTGCCTTGTTAACGAGTAAGCTAGTCCTTGTAGCAAGCTCAAAAACATCGTCCACGCCTTCACCAGTTAAAGCACTGCATTCTAGGTATCTTTTAGCACCTATTTGCTTGGCGACTTGTTGAGCGTCCGTTGCGTTCACAAATTTCTCGCCCTCGTCACCAGCACCATCCTGAGAGCTTCTCAGGTCCTTTTTTAGACCCACAAGTATTATCGGTGCGTCAGGACAATATCGTAGCGCTTCTTCAGCCCATTTTGTCCGGGCATTTATCAAAGACTCAGGATCATCGACAGCAAATCCTATCAGTATTATATCCGCTTTAGAGTAAGAAAAAGGTCTTAATCGCTCATACTCTTCTTGGCCCGCAGTATCCCAAAGTGTAAGTGAGACCTTAATTCCGTCGACACGACAATCTGTCACGTAGTTCTCGAAAACAGTAGGATGATACTCCTCGGGAAATTTACCCAGTGTAAAGACGTGGAGTAAGGAAGTCTTACCGCATGCACCATCTCCAATTATCACCAATTTTCTTCGAACCGCATTTTCTGACATCTTACCGAACTACTTGCTTACCAGCCTCGACCCCAGTTGAACGCGGTCCAGATAACCAATTGGCGGTTCCCAAGACTATGCCTTAACGTGCACTACGTATAAAGGGTTATTATACTTACAACAACACTCTAAAAGGAATCCTTTTCATTTGTAAATACTATGCAGACCAGATTCCAAGCCTGCCAAGGGACGATTATGCTCTCCTGATGACTGCACGAGGCCATGTGACCATCGGGTAACGATCTTGAGCTATATGCAATTGGTGGTATCCAAGGACTACTAAATGATCTGCAGGTGACGGGTGGCACGTTAGAGTTACTTAATGAGGTTACTTAATGACAAATAATTTAGCAGCTTATTCACAACGCCAAGGTGAAGCTCAGAAGGTTAGCTCCAAATGTTGCTGGTCAAAGATGAATGATTGGTGCTGTGGGGCAAGCTGAAGTACTGAGATCCAAAACCTGCGCCGTTGCCCATAGTCGAGCTTGCAACTGAGGAAGGAGGGCATTCATTGAGCAAAGCCGGTATTTTAGTATCTGGAGGACTGAAATATAAGCCGTTGATCATGCTGTCCGTTGATTTTCTTGAAGAGCTCTGAGCGGTATTGTTCTGTGGGCCCGTCATTCGGACGTGCGTAATTGAGCCGGTCGGACCTGCCAGGATGTCGCAATTGTGAGAGCTGTGCATGGTCAAAAGGTAGCTCACGAAGGATGAATAGTCCAAGGTGCGACAGATACTGTTTTGATGGATAGTGGATGTGGAAACGTAGTCATTTGAGCCGGGTAGCGAAAATGCCAGGTACGTCTTGTAGATGCTGTCAATAATGACATTATCTTTGGTTTCTTGACCCCCGGTGACGTTTATACGCTCGTTCTGAGCGTTGGCTTGTATCGTTGTAGAGTTAGAGATGTCGCCTGGCCCGTCCAGAAACGACACGTGAGCCGGACCCCATATATTGGGGACGTAGGTATTTGACCTTAGTTTCCCGGAAAGCGGGTCCATATCTCCAGTTGTAGTCGAGCTTGTGTTCTTGGTGTTCTGGTCCCAGATGGAGTTGTGCCTCATAACGGGGCGTTCGGAATGTGATATGGGCTTAGAAGAGCGGCTGGCATCAACACTGATCTCGTTCCCGCGGCTACCGGCGTCACCAGGTGCCAGGCTGTTGGAAAGGGATAGAGAGGAACGATCTCTCTGGGAACCCCAGAAAGTGCCTTGTCTAAATGAACCAGCGCCAGTGGTATCAGAGCGATCATCTAGTCCCGCTGACGATAACATGTTGGCGATGTTGTTCACTTCTTCTGTCAGATATTCTTCATTCTCCGGCTGCGCGTTGTTTAAATCAAAAGAGGATGTTGAGTGATGACGCTGAGTTTTTTGTGTATCCAGAGGGCTTTGTTGGAAGCCTTTGAGAAGATTAGTATTACTTCCGTAGGAATTCCATGATGACAAACCGAAGTTTTGCCCACTTAAACCAGAGGAAACAGAGTTCTGAGAGCTCGATGCTGGTGGCAACAAGTTGTTCATATTGCTAGAAGCAATGCCTTCACTCGGATAACCGCCAGCCTGCATCAAATTAGACGGGCCGTAAAGTTGTTCCCTGTCGGATATCAGCGGTTGTGAAAATTGATCGTTAGGTATTCCCGACCTTACGTCCAGCAAATTTTGTAGACCAGACGCAGCAGAAACAGATTTGGACGCAGTAGCTGAGCTCACAATGTTCATGATATCATCGTTCACAGTGCTAGATCTGTAGGAGGGCAGTGGTTGAATATTGCTTCCGTAGGGAATATTGGGTGAAGGCGCTGAGTACTGTAGAGGTGTAAAAAGTGGCTTTTGGGAGGAGGATGGCTCCAAGTTTACATCATTTGTATGTTCAAGCATTTTGTTCAATGCATTATTGCGAACCTGGGCAGCTTGTTCTTCTTTCAAATTCTTTTCCTGTTCGGCCTTTTGCCTCTGTTGCTCTTGAAGTTTCATCTCCTCTTTTTGCCGCTTTCCTTCCTCTAAACGCTTTCTCTCTTCATCTCTTACGCGTTTTTCCTCATCCCTTTTACGCTTCAGCTCTTCTTTCGCTTTCCTATGACGTTCTTGTTCTTCTTCTCTACGACGCTGTTCTTCCAACTTACGTCTTCGTTTTTCGTCCGTCTTGCGTTTAACTTCTTCAACTTTCTTTCTTTGAGCTTCTCGTCTCTGTCTTTCACGTTCTTCCGCTTCTTTCTTCAGTACTTCGGCCTCCTCTTCCTTCCGTCGTTTTTCTTCCTCCTTAGCGAGCTGTTGAGCCTTCTTCTTTTCCTTCTCTTTCTCCCGCTTTTTATGTTTTTTCTCCTCCTTAGCTTTCTTCCTTAATTCTTCAGCTTCGAGCTCTTGTAAAAGCTTGAGCCTATTGTTTTCAGCCTGCTTTTCATGATATGATTCCATAATTCTGCCCTGGAGAAGTTTAGTGATAGCAATTTGGATTAATTTACGTCCTTCCTCTAATCGCTCGGCCTCATCTAGGCCGCTCTCGTATTTTTCATTTTCATCTCCATAATCACCGCCGTGTTCATGATAGTGATCACTGGTTTGCTCCAGGTGTGTGCCGTTCTCCTGCACATGATTGTTGTGATAATTGCGTTGTTGATCCATACATGAATCATGAGCACAGCAACGATGGTTCTTTTCACGCTGCATTGCCAATCGGTTTTCATCTTCCACGTCATAATCCGACCTAACGTCATCGTCTTCATCTTCATGTTCAACGTCATTTTCATCCCCGTAATCCGAATAGTCGTCGTAGGATTCATCATAATCATTACTATCTGACTCGTCCCCATCTTCCTCGTCACCGTGGTCGAAACCATAGTCTTCACTAATCTCGTCATGTCCAGGCATATCAATTGGGGAGGCCGTGGTTGCTGCGGCGGCAGCTAAGCTAGCTCCTATAGCTGCGTTTCCGTATTGATCATCAAATTTTTCCCTGAAGGATTGCATTATGAGATCGCCAAACCTCTTCCTATCCTCGCCAAATATGAATCGCGTGAAAAGCTCTCGCTCTAACTGCGAAACTTCCTTGAATTCCTTCCTTTGTGCGTCATAGGAGTTAGTCATTCGGTCCGCCACATGACGTTGTAAGTTAGCGTATTCCTCTGGCGTCAAAGGCTTGCCGTTGTGCAGCATTGTTGTGAAATCCTTCGCATCGCCAATAGTCTGATCACTGCTAGTTCGGGCTTCGGCAGAAGAATTAAAACTGTCAGGTAGACCTGGATGATTCTGTGATTGGCTTTGAGGGTATTGTTTCTGCGCCACAAAACTTTCAATGGCCTTTACAAACCCTTGTCCATTGTTGTTCATTAAATCATCAGTCAAAGCCCGCATATCTGGGTACATCATCATTCGACTAACGTATTCTTTGGCAATTTTTGGATGTGAAGAGACAAAAGTCTTTGCAAACTTCAAGTACTTTGCCTGCAACTCATCATTGTCAGCTGGAACCGTTAATTGTCCCTCTTGCGGTAGCGCTTTGTCACACAGGCTATCGTCAACTGAAGGCGCTCGTATTGTGTCTGATTCCACGGCCGGGTCCATTGGGATGGTAGAAAGGTCATCAGAATTTTGTCCTTCCACATGTCTGGGGAGAGTCTCGTGTTGCTGTTTGTTTCGCTTGAAATGCATGACTTCCTCCTTCAAGGAATCTGCCGCGTTTGATGACAGAAAATATTTTACTACATCATCTCGCATGGTACCAGAGTCGCTATCCTGTTGACCTTGAGCTTCATCGCCAGTACCTGCTTCACATGATAAAGCCTCTCTCTGCTGTTGCGCCTTCGAATTCTGCAGCTCCTTGATTATACTTAGATGAAACTTTACCGGGTTTATCTCAGGGTCTCTCTCCTTATCAAGGTCGTAAAGGGTGTTATATATGCGCTCCATTTCTTGATCCATCGCCGTATGACGGCGCCCACAAACCGAGCAGTTGCAGTTGTGATTATTCTGGTAGTTTCGAATGACATCAAATACTTCATCCTTCTCTATTCTCAGTATGCTTTTCTTCTCCTCCGGTCCCAGCGATTCCCAGTGCGAATCCAGCGTAAAAGCCATCGGGGCCTCCAAAGACTGCGATCTTCCCTGATCGTCGCCAAATTCCTCTTCAGTAGGCAAAGACTCTACGATCACATCTCCGTTAGGTGCTCTTTTTATTACACGGGAAGTCGGATAATCATTTGTTTCATCGTACAACTGCGCCTGAAACTCCGATGGGATCGCTTTCTTAGTGTGTTGCTTCGACTTGCTCTTTTTCTTACTCTTCTTAGAGTTAGGCGGCATACTTCAGGACTTTGACAACTGTGGGGTCAGTACTTTCTTCAGTAGTTACTTCTCTAAAAGGGAGATGCCAGCGTAAAAATCGAGCCTCTTTCACAAACTTGTGTTATTCAACGCAATGGTGTTCAGCCAAGGTCAACCTGGTGAGCTTCAGAGTTTGAATCCAGTGTCTGCAGGTTAGCTCAATTTACCTTACTGGTACTTGAAACTTGACATAAAAATCCTAATAAAAGCGAGAAATTTTTCTTTCACCTATAGTTAACGAACAAGAATATACCTTCAAAGTCTACAAATCGCTACAAGGCAGCCACAATTATCCGGTCTTGAAAAGCTCAACAGAGCTTGGTATTATGTGCGTTCTGTGATACCGAGACTTATCGTTGTATCACCGTCGAATGATGCCGCAGTTACATGTCTGATGTGAGCTGGGAGCTGGCTCTATGCTGAAAGCTGAAAGATAAACCTGGACGCAACGTCCCCTCTACATTGGTGTAATTGCTGAGCTATGTACTTTGATACAATGAAGTCGCGTTTGGGCCTTACGCGGCCGGATTTGTTCTTGGAGGTGAAATTTTCCTTGGCGCTGTACAAAGTAGCCTCTTTTGAACGTGTCATGTAGCCCTTAGGATGGTCACAAGTGGACTAGTGCACGACTGTTGTTATAAAAGGTCTGTTCTATTTGGTCAGAATTAGCCGCGGTGCGAGGAATGGGCCATTTAGTGGAGCAATTCTTGGTTCAGAGGACCACCTATTTTCGAGCCTGGCGTGAGAGTAATTGGTCTTGGTCAATTTTGACTCTTTTGGTATCTGCGATTCTCGTGATTTGAGTACTGCGTTCAGCTTCCATGGGATAGGCCCAGATGCAAGCTTTCCAAAGGTGGATAGTGTCGCTTTTTTTTATTTTCTTGTGTTCCTTTAGTCGCTATGTGGAGCGTTGAGCTGATGCTCTTGCGTACGTTTCACCATAGTGGTGGAAGCGAGCTTCATCTGATCGAAGAAATCGCCTCTCGAATCACAAAGGTCTGAGAAATTACTGCTTGTGGGAGCTCGAACTTTTCCACTCTCATAAAGGAAAGAAAAGAAGGTTCTGACACCATTGTAAAATGTCATATTTCTGATGACCGCAGCAACAAATGACTTTGTCAAATATCATAGGTTGTACTTACAGTGGACGCACTAATGCTCACTCTCTAGAGGTACGTGAAACATGTGTTGGAAAAAGTCTTAAATTCAATGAATTAGAACGTTCTCCAACCGGTGTAGTTACCCATGAGAAGCAACTAGTCCGATGGCCGCACGAATTGGAGTTCAAGAGGACAGGAGTGCCTTTTAAGTTGAAGTTCAAGGCGAAGAGGGCACCGATTCAAACTCTTTTAACGCTGAAAAAGCACTGGAACAAGGGACCCAAGTCGTTTTGGAGCGAAGTACTCTCGCCCTCGGATTTGCGTGCTGCAGAGCCGCTTCCAGGCGAGTTGCCAGGA
Organism: Torulaspora franciscae; assembly: GCA_003705175.3. Lineage (NCBI taxonomy): Eukaryota > Fungi > Ascomycota > Saccharomycetes > Saccharomycetales > Saccharomycetaceae > Torulaspora > Torulaspora franciscae. The sequence continues at coordinate 14,980 of PPHX03000029.1, forward strand.
GACTCGAGGCTTCAAAGGACAAGGAGCAACAAGTATTATTACCTGGTTGTTCTTATGGCTGGTGAGGAAATAGACAGGAAAAGCCCCACAGAAAAGTTTATTTTCATAGATCCTGGGGTGAGAACCTTCCTTACAGGCTATGACTCTACCCAGACTGTGGTGGAGATCGGTAAGGACGCCGTTGTGCGCATCGAGAAGCTCAAGCGCCGACGACGGCAATTACAGTCGAAATTGGCGGAGCTCAGGAAGCTCAGGAAGAGGCAGAACCCCATCGAAAAGCCTTACACAGGCTGGACCTGCGCAAGAAATCGGCCCTCTTCCTGTGCAAGTCTTTTGACAATATTTTTCTTCCCAAGTTGAATTATCACCACTGCGCTAAGGTCCAGCGTGGCGACTCTCGCTTGATGATAAAGGTAGAGCAGGTCGATTGTGCAAGTGTTCATGAGGTTGAGGAGGATTTCACGTCAAAGACTTGTTGAAGTCGTGGAAACTTGAAGAACGAAGTATATAGCTCTATAAAGTGCTCCTCTATTTTCAACAGAGCAAAGGACATCATGCTCAAGCATATCTGTGAGCATTCGATAGCAAGAGGTGGGTCTTCCATCTCGTCTGCTTTATCGCCCTCCGTGCGTTAGTCCATGGTGGATTCTCCCAGGTGCCAATTGAAGCGGGGCGTACTTCATATTAATTACAACTCCTAAACACGTTTAATCTAAAGCAAGTTAGGCAGCGAAAGAACATCGAGGGACAGACTAGACACCACGACGATCGGTATGTCAGAAGAAGAGTATGCCACCCTACCTATGTTTCAGGAACAGTGTCTGCCCGGTCACGGAGACCCAACTCTGGGGTTAAAGCCCCCAAGCCCTCGTCAAACCCTTAGGATTGCCCTTAACTTAAAGTACCTGCTGGATAAAATTATCCCAACAGTATACAGTGAGGAAAAGGTTACCTGTCCTCATTCGCGTATTATCAACCAAGATGTTATCAAGTTGGTCCGCGAAGCTTGTGGTGGAGATCCTAAAGACAAATCAAGCGTACGGAGATACCAGTCCGTACTGCTCTTCGCGCTCTTGAAAGTCTCCGGTTGGTACCAGGAATTGGCAGATGAGGAGCTTCATAATGCCTCCTTGTATGAGCTTCGTTCTGTGGCCGCTCAGCATCTTTGTAGGGTTATCATTGAGCATGAGGAAACTGTCGACTTGCAATTCCTCTTCATGGAAATGCTGCTGCGTAGATATGTGATCAACGAGAATGATGAAGACAGCGAACCAGCGAGCGTAATTGAGCTTGCTGCTGACATGCACTCTACTGTGGTAATTGGTTCTAGCGGATTTCAGAGATGTTTAAAATGGTTATGGAGAGGTTGGATCATTCAATCTAGAGAAGATGCTACGGTGTTTGTGCAAGACGGGTGGGTTGCCTCAACGAGTTTTACAGATCACTTCAATCCAGAGAGAATCAAAACTCCAATGTACCAGAACTGCATTCAAATCGTCTTCTCATTCATATTTCTGATACTCTACACTGCGGTAGTTAACGACAAGAATTCGATTGTTGTGGAAAGGTTAGATCTGAAAGAAATTTTATTTTACCTGTTTACGTTGGGCTACATTGTTGATGAGGCATTCAAGTTTTACTATATTGGTTCGGCCTACTTCTCATTTTGGAATGCGTTCAACAATACATTGTACGCCATTATTGGGGCCTCTGTATTTTTCAGGATTGTGAGCGTTGGCCCTATCAAGACACACTATCCTCCTGAGTACTGGGATATGATATCCTATAGAATTCTGTCGTTGGCTGCTCCCTTTGTGTGGTCTCGTCTATTGCTGTTCTTGGAATCGGTGCAATTTGTCGGCTTAATGTTGGTTGTATTGAAACACATGATGGCAGAGTCACTAGTGTTCTTTGTGATGCTCTTTTTGGTAATGATAGGGTTCCTGCAGGGGTTCATTGGACTTGACTCCTCTGATGGAAAAAATGAAATAACTGGGCCCATTTTGAGCAACCTCTTCATCACAGTTCTGGGTGCTGGTAGCTTTGATATGTTTAAGGATTTTGCTCCCCCTTATGCGGCCATATTATACTATGGATATTGTTTCATTGTGTCCGTTATTTTATTGAACATCTTGATTGCACTATATGCAAATGCGTATCAAAAAGTGGTGGATAATGCAGGTGATGAGTATATGGCGCTAATGTGCCAAAAGACATTAAGATTTATTAGAGCGCCTGACGAGGAAGTATACGTGCCACCTTTGAACATTATCGAAGCGTTTGTTCACCCCGTGACACTGATGCTTTCAAGTAGTAACGCGAGGAGATTAAACCATACCATAATGACCATCTTATACTTCCCTGTGCTAATTGTGGTAGCATTCACCGAAGTACGCATAGCTAGACGCATTCAGTACAATCGGATGAAAAATTTGGAGGATGATGCTAACGAAAGTGATCGCGCCTGGGACTTGACAGATGGATTCGTTGACAGTAGTGATAACATTTTCTCTCCCACTGAGAATTCAGGAATTCACGCCACTCGTAAGAAGAACGGGATTTCGCTTAAGAAGCAACGTGAAGCTGAGAAGGCTGATCCAAGCTTTTCGGTCCCAAAAGACTGGTACAAGAGAGTTAAAAAATCAGTCCAACCAGTGCAAGAAGGGTTCCAGACTGGTATTGGCTGGGAGTCTTTTAGACTGTACAATGAGGTTCAAGAGCGCTATGAAAAGTCACAGGATAAAATTGAAGAGTTGAATAGGACCATTAACAAATTAGTCGAGTCACTTCAAGAACTTAAACTGACTAAGCAAGAGTGACCGAGTTTTCGTTGCCTCCTCACCAAGGTGCTTCGCCTCAAATCTCATCTCTTCCTTTTCACAATACAGCGAATGTTGATCGTGAGTAGCAAAGCCGAAGGCCCAAGCCCAATATACAAGATTAAAGTCACTTAAGTAACTACTTGACAGATCAATCAATGATGCAAGGTGGTGCAGGTGTACAATAAACTATACTAAGACCTCCAAGGCAGCAGCTTCCAAGCGACTTCAAACCAACCGACAAATCAGTAATAAATTATTCCCAATGACACCATCAACAGTTGCAGCCACTGGCCTTCACTGGCCCGTTCGCCGATGAGGCAAGATCTATTCTTTGATCATCTGTAATCCTCAACCCATGCTGCTGACCAGTTTGTTCTTCAGCTTTCTTGAGCGGAATTTTCTCACCAATGGCTAAAAACACCTCATTAACATTATCGCCAGTCTTAGCACTTGTTTCGAAATACAGTAGACCTTCTTCCTCAGCAAGCTTTTCAGCTTCTTCACGCGCAACCTTCCTTTCTTCACCACTTTCCAAAACATCTATCTTGTTACCAACTAGAGCAATGATTATGCCCTTACTGGCCTGCTCATGCAGTTCCTTTACCCAGTGACGGGCTTTAATAAAAGACTGCGGTTTCGTTATATCGTATACCACCAAAGCCGCTTGGGCATTTCTATAGTACATGGGAGCCAAAGAAGCAAACCTTTCTTGACCAGCCGTATCCCATATCTCAAATTTCACAGTCTCATCACCAATATTGACCCTCTGGGTCAGGAACGCTGCACCAATAGTTGGCTCTTTGTTCTCCGTGAAATCATTAGAGACAAACCTTAGTACTATTGAAGATTTTCCTACTGCTGCTTCACCCAGTAGCACAAGTTTAACAGATGTAATGGAAGAGTTCATGATTATACCTTATGTCCAACTACGTTCTTTCAACAAGATATGTCATCTTCCTGGAGGAATTGTACGTCTAATTTAAGCCCTTCCTCGCGTACACGGTGATAGACTACTAATACTGATAATGAAAGAGTTAGATAAAGGTGAGATACACTTGACTTATAGTCTAGGTTTAGGTTGCGTAGTGGCCTCGTAGTTGCTCTGTATGGATCCATCATGTTCTTTATCGGTCTGTTCACCGAAGAAGACAACAGTGACAGTTAAATCGTCTCTGTATTTTCTACTCATGGGCGACGGAATGCTGACGAGAGTAGACACGTATTCCTTACTTCCCCCAGCACTTAGTGCGTTCCTTATCAGATGTGTGGCAACGTTCTTGTCTTCCATTAAATAGTGCTCGGAGTGCTTACGGCTCTTATATCTGAAGGCCGGCCTTAGAACTTCCTTGTTGGGCGAGAGATCTGTTACTTTGGGAAGTTTGCCCGATTCTGGTGCTGCTGGGGATTTCAAGCTGTTGCTATGTTCCATCCACTTCACTACTAGGCCCGCAATTTCTTCATTGCTGAGCAGCTCAAAGAGGCCATCGGATCCAAGGACCATAAACTTCGTTTCCGGGCCAATCTTAGTGGTAGTAATCTCTGGTCGAGCAGTAACGTAAGGTGGGGTGAGGAAATCTCTGGGCCTTGCCCTGAAATATATCCGCACATGTTCCGGTAAGTCAGCCAAAGTCTTTCCATCCACATCACCGACCTTGTAACGATAGTCACCAAAGGCCCTTGAAGGTTGTAATGAGCCCAATACTCTGCCATTTCTGATTGCGTTAGGTTCTCCCGGGTGTTCGGACCGGATCCTCTGTACCTCCTCTGGGTTGTCACCAGTCTGATCTGTCGATAGAGAGCTCACCACCCACTCACCTCTCTTGTCTAATCCTGCGATCAAAGCCCTGGAGTCCCCAGTTACCGCCACCTTGATAGTGGAGTTGAAAGAATTGTACGCTGCCAAGAGAGCGCAAGACCCAGAGATAGCTGGCAGGCAACCGATCATATTTTCTTTTGTGGGTTCGCGAAACAGTTTTCGTAGAGACCCAAGCACAATGTCGTCATCTAATTGCTCAAACGCCTGCAACATGGCGCTGTCCATTTTCGATGAAGAAGCCAGGATACCAGCCCCTTCCTCGTAGAATTGACCCAGCCGCTGTGCAACGTACCGCACAAGATCCTGAGACAATTTTGTTGAAGTGAAAGACCCACTGTGTCCATCAAAGATCCCAAAAAAGTACAGATCCTCCTGTTGCCCCTCGGTCGCAGGGTCGGGCACGGTTATGACCTGCTCGGTGTGGTTGTCTTCGATCGGATGATTCGAGGGAAGTTGCGATACATCGTATCGTACAATACCCTTACCTCGGTTCACCACAAAACTCTTTTGATGATCCCTCAACCTATTGTTAACCTCCTGTTCGGTCAAAAGTACAAGTGAGTCGCCCGAGTTTGACCCACTAGAAGTACCACTTTCGCTAGAATCAGTAGCTTTCGAAGGTTCCGGACAGCTCGTTTCCGTAGAGTAATGTCTTAAACCCTTGACAGTATCTAGAGAAACTACCTGTTTTGAAGAGAAGTACGAATAACTCAGCACCAAAACCCCGCCACCTAGCAGGGCGAAGTTCAAATCCCTTGTGTAGGCAAATGAGCCCGAATTTTTCAGGTGAGTGTCTGATGACTTGAACCTTTCTCGATCGGTGAAATACGTTCTAAAGATTAGTTTCTCATAGTTCTTCTTGGACAAACACTTGAGCAAGGTCCTAGAAGTGCGCTTGAGCGCAGAGGACCGTACAAGGAGCGACATCCAACCAACTAGTACTACCGATTGGGCAAGTTCAGAGGTATCTCTTCCTGATAACCTTTTTGTCGGTCTTGTTCTCTATTGAGCCCCATCCTTGCAGAGGCAACGAGTCTCCTCGGGGCCTCACAGAAGTGAAAACATAGAGCCATACCACAGGAAACAGAGCCAAGCACGTCGGATCGCGCTGCCATCGCACGCTAGTGATGGTAGTAAGACTATCAATGACTCTTAACTGGGCCACTTAGATTTAGACTAAATCACGTGAATAAGACGTGATCTGAAACCCAATCAAGATTATTTTCCTGAAGGAGGGAGACTGAAGGATAGAGCCGCCACCAGTAAGCCCCAAGGCTTGTCGCGCTGCCACATAATGGTTAGCTATTCAAATGGGAGTCTTAACATGCCCTGCCTTCTCGATGAGCCTCGTGACTTTCACATGACTATCAAAATCGTCAAATTCGTGTGACGTGATCTGAAAATTTGGCTCAAAGCTTCTCGAAGAGCTTGACAAGAAGAACCTGCGTACTCATCGACCTGCTGAAAGCTCCAAGAATACCATTTTGGCCTGTTAAAGCATTCATTGGACCACTACATCAATCCATCTGTCATGCCACCAAAGAGAAACCAACAACAGTCCAAAAAAAAGGACAATGTCGACAAGACATTTGGTATGAAAAACAAGAACAGGTCGACCAAAGTGCAAAAGTATATCAAACAAGTTCAATCGCAGAGTAATCCCGAGAAGGAAGATTTGAAACGTCAAAAGTACGAGGAGAAAAAGAGGCAAGAAGCGGAAGAAGCTCAAAGACGTGCACTTTTCAATCCAGTTTTGGATCAAAAAGTACGTGCTGGTGTTGACCCCAAGACGGTTGTATGTGCCATGTTCAAGATCGGTAACTGTAACAAAGGTGCCAAATGTAAATTCTCGCACGACTTAAGTATGGGTAGAAAAGTCGAGAAGAAAGATTTATACAGTGATGTTAGGAAGGAAAAGGAGGAGGATACAATGGACCAGTGGGATGAGGATAAACTGAGGAAGGTCATTCTGTCTAAGCACGGTAATCCTAAAACAACTACGGAAAAAGTCTGCAAGTACTTTATCGAAGCAGTGGAGAATGGTAAATACGGTTGGTTTTGGACTTGTCCCAATGGTGGTGACAAGTGCATGTACAGACACTCTCTACCTGAGGGTTTCGTGCTGAAGACAAACGAGCAAAAGAGATTGGAAAGGGAAGCGCTGGAAAAGCAACCGAAGATCACTCTGGAGGAGTTTATCGAGACCGAGAGAGAAAAGTTGGATAAAACGAAGTTGACACCGATCACCGTGGAAACCTTTGCTAAATGGAAGCAAAATCACATTATCGAAAAAAGGAATGCACAAGATAAGGAAAATGCTAAGAGGAAGCCTTGTGGACGTGAAGTGCTGTTGAAATTGTTCGTTGATAACAAGAAATTCGACGCGAATGAGCTCGCAGACACAACACAAGGTTCGGAATGGGATCTCACCGAGTTCACCAAGGCTCTTAACGAAACTGAGGATATCAAAGATTACGGTGATGGTAGCAATCCTACGTTTGATATAAAGATCAAGGAGAACAGTACCGCATCAGCTTGAAATTCGTCATTTGCCATCTCGGCCCATCATTAACATAATATAAATATGTAATCTAAACTCCGCATCTTTTTTACTTATGCTGAACTTCGTTTACGTAATCTCGTAATGGAAGTTCGGGGTCAGTGAAGAACATAACTCTGATCTTTTTATCCTTCTTGAGGGACTTTAAGCTCCTGAGACCGTTCTCCACCCTATTCCTCCAACTATCTGCTTTCTTGTCAAAGAAAGTGTTGTATGTGCCGTAATCGTTTTGTGTCGAGGGCGTGCAGTAGAAAGATGACTCAGGATCTGGGGCATCTGGAGATTTGGACGGCTGAGCGGTGGAGTCTCTAGCTTGCAAACGGGATTCCTTGATTTCTCGTTGCTGCTCAGGAGTAAGATCCGGTTTTAGAAGAGAAACCGGTGGGGGTCTTTTCTTTAGCTTTTCGCCGTTTATGGCTGGAACTGTTAGATACTCACGCTTAATGATATCATTGAGCTCATCCATTACTTCTGCTTCCCTCAAACCCATATCGCTCAGTGAATCTTTACAACAGCGAATGTAAACAGCGCATATTTGCTCGTGATATTGGGTCGCTGTCGAAATGTAAGCTTCAAAATCCTGCTCGCCAGAATCTCCTATTAACACAAACTTCTTGCTTGGAAAGTCGTCTAAAATTTGCCTAATTGCGCCAAGTTTCCTATTGGCACTCGAGGTCATCAAGCTTGACAGAAGATTACCAGTGTACTGCTTCAAAAATAGTGGCCCCGCTGGAAAATGACTAGTGACATACTGTTGCAGCGTTGGGTAGGTTTGAACTGGGGAATTGGAGACGTAGAAAAAATCAGCTTGAAAGAGCTCTTTCAACTTGTTGTACCACAAAGAAACGTCGTCTATCAGCCAAGTGTTAATGTCATTCAGAAAGACGCTTCGAAACATCGACCGCCTATCACCAGTGACCCCTGTGTGCTTTATCGTATCATCGATGTCACTTATTGCACCATAGCCGTTGGGTTTTATGTAGTTGCACAAGTAGCGGTGGGTGATCACTTTGGGGAAGTCTGTGGGAGTGCCAAGCGTTATTCTGATGTCCGTCGGCAGAAAATCAGTACGAATTCTTGTCCATACATTACCATGATTATCTGTTGTTGCAAAAGTGGTATGGTAATAGCCGGGCCCTTCCCTCGAAAGTAGATCAATAATGATTGGCAGGCTGGGTATTTTTCGTACCATAAACCCTGAAATTCTACTCTTCAGCACATCAAGCTCATCTAGCGCAGGAGAACCATTAAAAGGCGAGCCGTTCAAGCTCACTGTAGAAGGCGTATCTTTACCAGTGAGTGTAGACTGAGAGTCACCATCAGGAAGATTGTCAAACTTGTGCTCTATAGACTCCTCGTCAATTGTGTCCGAGTTCGCTGGCCTCAAGTACTGCTTGCACAGGGAAAGCAAGATTCGGTTTCTTCTGCTAGCAGGATTTCCTGGCGAACAGACAGCTAATCTTATGATGGTTTCGTAGCCGTTTTCCCTTTTCGTAGTGTAGGTGGGATAAAACTGGATGTCCATATCCAATGGCAGGTTCAGTTCAGGCAAATCCTCTGTGTCTGTTCCCCTCATGCTACCCAGGGCTCTTTGGGGAATGCCAGATGTCCAACCATGCATGTAAGAATCCTTGGTGTTTTTGATTAGGTTCATGAACCTTTGTCTCTTGTTTAATGCAGCACCGTCATTTCCACCTGAGTTTGACTTGAAGTTTAGATTCTGGCCATATTGGTTCATTTTGACTCTACCAAAGAGTTTAAAAGGCAACCTATGACCTTTTCTCCACTTGCGGAACGATATGGATCTAGTTAACACGATGCTTCTACTTTGCAAGCGACCGGTGAACAGCAACAAAACGGCAACTAATGGGGTTGTTTCAATGGTGTTGAAGAGCTATAACTGGCAGGTAAATGAAGATCCTTTGTCGAATTTCTCGCTACCAGAGGCCTCCTTTTTCTCTCGTTATCTAACTACGTGTAATTAAAGAGGATCTGGTGTTAATGGATCCCTAGCCAGACGACATAAAAGACAGAAGGGGGAGACAAGTAGCGGTATCACGGAGCATTCTTCCGAGTCTTGTAGTAGTTCAAAGACAGCCTGAATAAACCAGGGCTTATGCGAGTTTACGAGCTCCATCACAAGGTCTGGGTGTAAGTGAATAATAGCCATAATCTTTCAAATGATCCACATATTGGTTTAAATGAGCAACCCAGAGAAGTTGGGCCACAATATGGCTTTTAAAACTGTTAGAACCAAATGGCGTGGGTGCCTTCGATCATTCTCCTCGGGACTGGGAAATATAGAGATCAATGGGAAGAAGTACACTGCTGACTCGGCGTACACCAATGTAACTCCTTCAATAGTGGAACTGACTGATCGTTCGCTCCATTTGAAAGATTCTCATCCCATAGGGATCCTACGTGAAGTTATCGAGAAGAAATTGAACTCGACAGATTCTGCGTTTTCTGTTTACAATCAATTCAAGCCTGTGGTCACAGTGGGCGAG
>PPHX03000030.1:0-16960 GCA_003705175.3 Torulaspora franciscae
GTCCAAACGAAAAAGGACATGACAATGTAAGAGATCAAAATAGGTGCTGGGCCACAAGTACTCAATGCCCCACCAGAACCAATAAACAAACCGGTACCTATGGCACCTCCTAACGCAATAAGTTGAATGTGTCTAGATTTAAGCCCTCTGACGACTTGGTTTGGTTGATCTTCGCTCAAGTCCGAAATCGAACCTTGTTCTTCATCAAGTATATCCTTCACGGATGTCATCATATTTTCCTTCATCTGGTTTGAGAGATATGGTGAAAGGGCAACATTTCCAGTAGCTTCCAATACAGTTGACATGCTGGGCTGTATTGTTCAATGCCTATTTCAATAAATTTCAATTCTAATTTTACTAGCAGGTCACCCTTCGAAGGCCGCCGACTAGTGATTGTTTGGTTTTCGTAAACTGCAAGACGAAAGAGGGTTTTGTGTGCTCAACAACCTTACTTATATATGATGACAATTTCTGTCAATCCCTGCTAATCTTCTTGATAAAGGAAGCCATCCTTGTGGATAATCTACATTTAATCTAGATTTGGAAAAGTAAACTATAATCGTGATATTTTTCTGAGATCAAAGCTTGATCTGAGTTCCTATCTACTAGGATTATGGGCGTTGTACTGGAAATTGACCATCTCAGGCTTCAGTATCTCGCTAACTAATCGAGTTTCCATTTCTGGAGTTTCTGACATCGCGAGGCTAAGAGCGACAAAACGGTAGGTAAAGGCGATAAGAACAAAAAACGATAGCGTAAACAAGTCCGACACAGTGCGTAGATGGCTGCAGGTATGCATGTTTATCCCCCTCAAACTTACTTTGAATTTTATGAAAGTGATTCAGCACCAAGTTCATCTTCCTCGACCGTTTAAAATAACGGAGAAGAACATTTTGGTAGTTGTTTGAGACTTTTGTTCAACAAAATCATTTAGATGCGAAGACCACCATCGTTCATTCTTAGTAATGTAACTGCAGTCTAGTTACAGTTTTACTTGAAATTATAGGTAGTTTTGAATATTCATATTATTTATCATTTAAACTCACGCCTGGAAGAATCCACGAGGGACTTATAACGTGCTAACGCACGAAGGGGCCAGGACCCATCGTGGCGAGTCGACCATTTCCTCCACTTAGAGCAGAGGAAGTGGAAGACCCACCACTTGCCATCAAATGCTCACAGATATACTTGAGCATGATGTTCTTTGCTGCGTTGAAAACCGAGTCGATCTTCTGACTGAGTTTTCGAGGCGCCATTGGTAACATCGTATTGAGGCTCCATTGTTTGGAATGGTGAGCAGCATCCTCATTAGAGGTGTTTTTCTGACGTCATTTAAACTCACGGAATACTAGTGGTTGGTATGCTTCATCATACAGGGAATCTCCAGCCTTGGGGTTGCGCAGCGTCAGATTTTTACAGTCAATAAAACTCTCGTCTAGATCCTGGATTCTGGAGACTCCCAGTAATCTCATGTTGTTTTGAATTTCGCTTTCAAGAATATCAATTAACTTGGAAACACCATCCTCTCCATAGCTTGCCATTGCGTACAAAAATGGCCTTCCAAGGCCAACGCCTTTGGCTCCCAGACAAAGGGCCTTGATAATGTCGGAGCCTCTGCGCACACCACCGTCGATATAAATTTCTATTTTGTCTTCCAAATTTTTCTCTTTCAACATGGCTCTTGCCTCGGCCAAAACCTCAAGAGGTGGTCTAGAGAAATCCAATTGCCTGCCACCATGGTTGGATAGCACGACTGCCTTGATTCCCTTCTCAGCGGCAATAACAACATCTTCGCCTCTTTGAACTCCTTTCAAACCAACAGGGAGATCGGTGGAGGCAAGGATCCTATCAAGAATTCTCCAACTCATGTAAGGATGCTGTCCAAAATTAGCAGGGACCAACTCGTGCAAAACATCAGGGGAAACAGTCTCAGAAGCTCTTTGTCTAGTATCCTTCTCTCTATTTCCAATGTCGTCCAGATCGACGTTGAAAAAGAAGCCTTTCACACTTGGCAGCTTTTCAACCTTCTTGACCAATTGCTCGATGTTGTCAATCTCTTCTTGAGTGTCAAAATGGTACTGATACCAGTGATTTTGATCATCTGGAACAACCTCAAAGAACTCATCGATACTGTAAGAGTTCATTTTGGGCACCATATGCATAACGTTTGCTGCATAGGAGGCACCTTGTAGATTCATCTCACCCAAAGGATGTGCAAGTTTTGAGCCAGCAAAAGCAGTGATGTAAAATGGTAGGTCCACCTTAGACCCTAAAAATTCAGTGGAAAGATCCAACTCGGTAGGACAGTCCTGCATCATCTTGGGCTTGAAGAAAACTCTACCGTAAGCATAGTGATTCTCTCTTATGCTGAATTCGTCCGAGGACCCGGACGCATAAAACATAAAAGTAGATCTTGGCAAGACATGCTTGGCGACATTCTCGAAATCAGACAGGTTATAAATAGTTGACAATGGAGGTACTTTTTTCTTTGCTTCCATTATCCTTAGCTCCTCCTCTGTGTAAGCAGTTTCCACGCTGCCCTTGAGCTTACCGATATAGACGAAATTATGCTTCATCTTATCGAAGACTGCATCGGAATGCATCTGGTAAAATTTCTCCGTGGCATCACCACCGGCAACTTCCATAAGTCTTGCCACTCCACCAGGATGCATTTGCAAGAATGCAGTAATATCGTAAACCTCGCCATTCAAAGCGATCCAGCAATCTTGAACAGTGTTGTGTTTGCGCAGCTCACTAGGGGTGATGTCCCCCTCCGGCTGGTCAAAGAGAAAGTACGACAATAATGCGGTGAAAGCTGTCGCACCGGTAGCCACTGAAGCCTTCCGCACATCGTACCTTTTGGATTTAGGACCAGCCTGGAAACCACTGTTTTTCGAGGTCATCAAATTGCGCCTAGCAACCCTATTGATAGGTGCAAATCCACGTAGCTTTATATTATTCCTCACAGTCCTCTTGATCAGAATCATTTCACTGTTCTCTTTCAAATTCTATCGTATGTCTTAATGCAAGTGTATGCTTTTACAGAAGTTTGACTTAGGGAAACAACAACTTGGCCATGTCGTAAGCACCTTCATTAAATAGAATGTCAATCCACCAAGTTCATCTGATCATGGGTCGTACATCTACTACCGATTCGGCCACCGTCACTTACGGTCCTATTTGATATAGAAAAGTAAAGGATCTATCATGGACAATGTTACCCCATGTAGCTGACAGTTGGATAACCAGTTCTTATCATCTGCGATATCAGTACTACTTTAACATAATTCATACTGCGTCCTGCAGTTGTCCTAAATTGGAAGGTCGAGTTGAAATCTGATCGAAGCACTCCCAAAGTTGTTGTTATCATCCTTGACAGATGCATGCTTGGATGAGGTCCATCGATACGCTAATGTCGTGCTTCGACCCTGTCCGGCCTTGCCTCCTAGATGCGCGTCGACTTTTTCCAGAGGAATTGGACTGTCATAGTTCTTATCTCTGCAGGTAGGATACATAAAGGGTTGTCCTGTTGGGCACTACTTGCATCCTGACGATCTATTTTATCGTAAGTACATCGATAAATGCGAAGCGAGCTTAGATAGTATAGTAGCTTGGCAAACAGAAGACAGTCTCTGTAGGTTTCTTTCTTCTCGTTTCTTAATGATGAGCCTGACGAGAGCTGAAGTAGAACAGGCACGCTCTACCACTAGGTGTGTACGTAGCATCATGGGGTGTTGGCCGTAGTACCCGTTATCAGTGAGTCTTCTAAAGCTCTCGAGGTTGGTGAAGTTTATACTAGAAGAGAGGTCTCATTCTTTGGAGTTTCCCTTCCAAGCCAAGATGGTGACATCGATATGGCCAAGAGATCGGGGACTGGTTGTAAAGCGTGCGCTAAGCAAAACAGTCACTGTGATGGGAAACGCCCTAGTTGCAGAAACTGCACCAGAAGAAAGATCTCTTGTAACTACCCGATTCAGCTGAAATGGGGTGGGAGACCTTACAAGGACAAGAGCAAAACTATCAACATCCCAGCAGAAACAATGCTAATCGAGGGGATTCTGGTTGCCAAGCAGAGAATGGCCCCCAGAGAGAACAAGGAAACGAAAGTTAAGGACTTTGTTCTGGTGAAGGAGCCATTGAACTTCAGATACAACAGCCCTCCTCCAGAAGCAGACCAGGCACAGCTAATCGAGCAGATTCCAACGGATGACTCTCTTCTGACAGTGAAAGGAGTGCGAGATCTGCCGATGGCGTTTCCTCCGTTCTCCTTTATGTCAAGCGTGAGTATGCCATTGCGTGATTCGCATTCTGAGCTTCTACGATTCTTTGTTGAAGAGACATCGTTGTTCTTCGTTATGTGCCATCGTAGCGGTAGTTGTGCAAATCCATTCGGCACGATAATCCCCCGTATGGCAAGTGACTGTCCTATTTTAAAGAACCTGCTCATAGCGTTTGCTGGCAAACACCGGAATAGAGTCTTCTCGGCATCGAACGACGTCCTCTTTCTGCATCTTGGGGAGCTCTGCGCCCAGGACACCGATTATGAAGATTTGGCTAGAAAGTTATTAAAGAAAAGCACTAAGGAACTGATGGGCAAACTCAGGTCCCCAAAAGAGAGGCATGATGACTCGACACTTGCCGGACTCCTGGTTCTGATGGCACTGGAGATCTTCTTCGGCGATCATCGAAGCAAATGGAGAATGCATCTCCGAGCAGCAAGACAAATCATAAAAGAAAGACTACAAAATGACTCCGAGGCTGCCGGCCAGAAGCTCATCTATAGAGTTGACAACACGCCCTACCACTTTTTGAGCCGATGGTTCACGTACTTAAATGTTGTGAGTATCCTTTCTTCGGCAGATTTTGAATTGCAGGCAGATACGGTGCCGCTACTGGAAGTTGAATTCTACTCCACAAAGCAGCAGTTGCTCGATGCAAGAAACTCGCTCGGAGATATCGAGGCCACCAGTGGCATGGACCTCAACGTGCTTTCCTTCTTATCCCGAGTGGCACACCTATTGCATAAATCTAACAATGAAGATAAGGATATGACCGAGCTCATGAGAACTGCCATTGAGCTGGACTTTGAGCTGGTACAATATCTGGAGGAGAGTGAGAAGGTAAGGGACTCGATCGTTAAGCAACTTAGGGAGGGCCAACCGCGGACCTTCACCGAGGAGCAATTCCAGAACTACGAGAGACTGAGAGCCACGAACCAGGTTTTTGGCCTCACCGGGTCGTTATTGCTACGGGGAAGGCTACTGTCGATGTCCCATGACAGCAAAATGATCTGCAGCTTACTCTCCCGAACTACGGCCCTCCTCACTCACCTCGTGCGACTAGGTAGTCCAAGCCAGTCTTGTCTGTTCTTTTGCATCTTCTGCTGTGGTTGTGAACTGCTCAGCCCTTCAATGGAGGCAAACCGCCCAGTTTTCACCAGACAGCTCAATTCCCTAGCGGAAAGAGGGATGACAAGTGCCTTGCAGGCCAAGATTATTATGGAAGAATGCTGGGCTACTGGAAGACATTGGTGGAAACTTCTCCGAGAAAACAACCTGGACTTCTGTTTTGCCATTTGATGCCAAACTACGGTCTAATTCACGGTCTCTAGCATAACTAAATAGATAAACTTATGAGTAAGCGTCAATCTTAGAGATAATGACACTTGGCCTGACAAAGCAGCTTTGGGAGGTTCATCTTTATGTCTTCGGAATGCATCTACGGTAACATCCAGCGCTAGTAAATATGCTAAACTGAAGAATAAGCATTATCTATTATTTTTGGCTTTTGCCAGCGTTTTCCAGGATTCAAGCTTATCGCAGGAGCTTATCAGCGGGGCCGATAAGAAGGGCGATCTGGAAATGGTGAATCGACCTACCAATCTCGGAAGCTAAACCACCAAGAACAAAAGTCAACAACGTATTACGAATGGATGCTTGTTAGAGCCCATCAATTGCGCCCGTATATATGAGATCCTCTTCTGAGAGGTCTCTACTTGTTCCGTAGGTAGTCAGAAGTACCAAACAACTACAGCTCAAATGACCTTAGAAAAGTGCAAAGTTTTACTCGTAGGCTCTGGGGGCGTCGGCACCATGGCTTCCTACAGTCTGGAATATGGCGGAAAAGCCATTGTGACAGCAGTTTTGCGTTCCGACTATGCAACTGTCAAGGAGAAGGGTTTCAAGATCGATTCGGTGGATTACGGACACATTGAATCCTACAAGCCAGGTAACATTGTCAACAGTGTCGAGGCCGCCAAGGAGTATGGTCCATTCGATTACATAGTCGTCGCAACCAAGTGCCTGCCAGATATCACCAATATGGTGGACGTCATCGCACCATCGGTGACACCTGAGAGTGCGATCGTGCTAATTCAGAACGGAATCCACATTGAACAGCCTTACATGGAACGTTTCCCCAACAACATAATCCTGAGCGGTGTTAGCATGATAGGTTCTGCAAATAAGAACGGTCATATCACGCACGAGACCAGCGACTTCCTGAGAGTCGGTGTCTTTCCGAATAACAAGTTGCCGGACGAGCAACAGATGGCTGTCTGTAAACGATTCGTCAACATCTACAATACTGGCAAGAACGAGTGTATCTTTGACGAAGACGTCAAATTCTCCCGCTGGCGTAAACTAGTATACAATGCTACCATTAACCCTGTCTGTGCCCTCACTGGGCTTGATATCGGCCGCCTGGAAATCTTCGGCACGGTCGATACTGTCATCAGGGGAGCCATGAAGGAAGTGCTGGCTATAGCAGCTTCCGACGGCGTCGAACTACCAGAAAGCATTATTGAGTTCATGATCAGATCTGACGACCCAGTCTACTACAAACCTTCCATGCTGGTAGATGCGGAGAAGGGAAACTACATGGAGGTTGAAGTTATCTCCGGGAACCCAGTTAAGATAGCACACAAGAACGGCGTCAAGGCACCAACTCTTACCTTAATATACAATCTCCTCAACGCTGTCCAATGCAAGGTCAAGGAGCGAAAGGGTGCTATCGTCATTCCAAAAGAAAGACCAGTGCCCAAATTGGAGTGATAGCACGTTCTAATGCACTCTACATATTAAACTATATAACAATGCCTTCAATTAAAGATTACACACGTGTCCCATTGATTTCGGACATGATGCATTAAGTTGCAATTTACCTAATCAAAGTTGCAATTTGTACCATTCCAAGTCCCTGCAGGCTGACCCTGGTGTTATTGGCAAGTATTATGCCCTGCATATGCCAGGGCCAGGGCCCTATTGGTTCTGCTTGTGTGGTAGCTGTTACGCAGGGACCTCACACGTGGGAAGGCTGAGCAAGCGCGGCGTCACAGTGGGATTTTGTGTCGTTCTGTAGAGTATAGGCTGGAGTATAGGCTATAATGCAACTAAAAGACATTTCATATGGGATAATTGGTACTGGAGAATATTGCAAGTAAGCTAGAATAGTAAGTTCATATCGGAACGTGCTTTAAAGATTTTTCTTGTTAGAAATTTATGAAGATAGAACCAATGAATAAGATGATATATAAGAGGAGCTGCAGGGTCGTATTTTTCTGTAAAGAATTGATATAGCTTTCTTCTTGAGCCATAGAGGTCAACTAAAAAAAAAGTAGCTCATCAAAGAACTAATAGCAAAATGGCTTTGCATCAGTTCGACTATATCTTCGCTATAACGATGATTTTTGGCTTCTTGGATGCCTACAACATCGGAGCTAACGATGTTGCTAATTCTTTTGCTTCATCAATATCTTCCAGATCGCTAAAGTACTGGCAAGCTATGGTTCTGGCTGGTATTTGTGAATTTTTGGGTGCTGTTCTAGCTGGTGCCAGAGTGGCTGGTACGATCAAAAGTGACATTCTGGACTCGAGTCTTTACGTCAATGACCCTGCTGTACTTATGTTGACCATGTCATGTGCCCTGATTGGTTCTGCGTGTTGGTTGACAATCGCTACTTCAATTGGTATGCCTGTTTCTACCACACATTCAATAGTTGGTGGAACCATCGGTGCAGGGATAGCCGCCGGAGGCGCTTCTGGAGTGGTGTGGGGCTGGGACGGTGTTGCGCAGATTATTGCGTCGTGGTTTATCGCGCCGGTGCTGGCGGGTGCGATTGCTGCTGTAATTTTCCTGATCTCAAAGTACTGTGTCCTTGAGGTCAAATCTGTTCAAAGATCGATTAAGAACGCTTTGCTGCTGGTTGGCCTGTTAGTGTTTGCCACCTTCTCCATTTTGACAATGCTGATTGTGTGGAAGGGATCTCCTAACTTGAAGCTGGATAAATTGTCTGAAACTGAGACTGCACTCGCAATCGTTATAACAGGTGCTGTCGCTTGCGCAGTTTATTTTATCTTCTTCTATCCATTTTACAGAAGAAAGATCTTGGAACAAGATTGGACTCTCACTTTGCTAGATATATTCCGCGGACCAGTCTATTATTTCAAGCCTACCGATGACATTCCAGCCATGCCTGAGGGCCATCAGTTGACGATTGACTACTACAAAGGTAGAAGAATTGTTGAGGAAGATAGTCCAAATGTTGAAGATGAAGAAAATAGGCCCAACGATGCCTCAACGATATCCACTAGCGGAAAGGATAAAAAGGAAAACACCATTCAAAAGGTGGATCTTGTCAAGACTAACTCCGATCCGGAACAGGAGTTATCTACCAAACAGTACTTTTGGTCACTTTTCAAACAGGGACCTAAGCAATGGCCGTTGTTGCTTTGGTTGGTAGTTTCCCATGGCTGGACTCAAGATGTCATTGCCGCTCAGGTCAACCAGAAGGATATGTTATCGGGGGACATCAAAGGCATGTACAAGAGATCCAAATTCTATGATAATAGAGTCGAATACGTCTACTCCATCCTGCAGGCTATCACTGCCGCTACCATGTCTTTTGCTCATGGAGCTAATGACGTTGCTAATGCTGTTGGACCGCTATCGGCTGTCTATGAAATTTGGAAAACGAATGAAGTTGACTCCAAATCCGAGGTTCCAGTGTGGGTCTTGGCATATGGTGGGGCTGCATTAGTTATTGGGTGTTGGACTTACGGTTACAGAATCATCATGAACTTGGGTAATAAGATGATTCTGCAGTCCCCCTCGAGAGGTTTCTCAATTGAACTTGCGGCTGCAGTCACTACAGTGATGGCCACTCAATTGGCTATCCCAACATCCACAACACAGGTTGCTGTTGGTGGTATTGTCGCTGTCGGTTTGTGTAATAAAGATGTTAGATCTGTGAATTGGAGAATGGTGGCCTGGTGTTATGCCGGTTGGTTCCTAACCTTGCCTATTGCCGGTTTAATTGCAGGTATTTTGAACGGTATAATATTGAACGCTCCACGTTTTGGAGGAGAGTATCAGATGTCTTAGATGATCTTTAGTGCAACTGTTTAGATAATAATTTTGTTACAGCGAGCTGACATATATACAGGTTAGATGGTGAAGTTGCTCTTCGATCGCCAAGAATACATGTTTTCTTTATAATGCATGACTACGGAATCATATAAGTCACCACTGAGTACGTTAAATACCTGCGGATTTGGAGCTTCAAATGCCGCGTGGATTTAACCGACAGAAACAGCATCATAACGGCTCCTCTTAAGAAGGGGACTGTGCGAACTTGATAGCAAGACCTTGAGCGATGTGCCTGGACTATCTTAAAACGGCTGCGACATGTCTAGTATTCTAATACGTGCTCGGTGTAACTAGGCACTGCGATAGTCAAGATCAAACTACCGTGGGGTTGTACCTTGAGAATTCAGTAACATGATTGCTGAAGCTTTCTTTCGATTTATGGGGCAGCTCTCGTAGAGAATAGAACCCTCAGTCCACGCGATACCAGCTTTAGCAACACACGACCCCGTATAATCCGTCTGATAGCAGCAACCTAATTTGCTGGTCTCATCTGCATCGTTACTATGCATTTGATACGCTTTTATCTATACCATGTATGTCGTCTAGACCGCGTTACAGTTTTGGAGCACATTAAGTCGAACAGGCATAAATTTGCTCCACTAGATGCAAATTCTTCGCAACAAACGGTCCCAACTACCACAACCTCACTCCCGAAGCGCCAGTGATGATTCAACATCTATTTTCTTCCCAGAGAATAGGACAACACAACAAATGGTCCGTCCCTGCTACATTACTGCATTGGAGGTTACTGTGGAACTGATTATTAAGCCGTGGCTGATATAGAGTCCTGTAAAGTCAAGTATCATTCTAATCTACGTTGTCTTGGCATTAGATAACGAACAACCTCACACAGATATTGGGCTTCACATTCATCCTTCAAGTCAATCGACCAACTCTATTATTCTTGAACACTCACCAATGGCTGCTGAAATAATTGACTCTTCACCTCTTCTCTTAAGCGCACGATTCGTTCTGTTCAAAAGACACGGGGCAACAGCCTTACGACACCCAAACCCAAAGAAAGCGGCCAGAGAAGCATATACTATCAATACGTGCAGTACAAGAGATTAAAACGGGGTCGACCAATGGATTCTCCGTCAGATCTGGAACGATTTCGCAACAAAAAGTTATGTGATTGTTCCTTTACGGGATTTAAGACCCTCATGCTTCTTTGTCGGCAGCGGTGCTTTGACATTTGGAGATAGCATAGAGTAGCGCTGCAACGCAGCCCATCCTTCTAAATGCGATCCCACCACTCGACGTCTCCGAATAGTACGTATATTATGGTAATTCACACCTACGACTGTAGTCAAGTATCCTCGAGGATTAGGTTACAACCCGAAACGGAAAAATCTTTAATTCTGGTGTGGGGTATGCATGAAAGCTGGAAAATATGGTATAAGAATGAGCCCATTGTTAAGCGACAGGAAATCTAAAGTAGCTATGCCATAAACTCTTCTTGAGGGGTGGGATGTTCTATCCTTTTTTACCTAGGAGGATGAATTTTGGTGATCCTGTATTTTGGTACAAATAGTACCTCAGAGCCGTTTTTATGATGAACGTAGAGAGTAAACTTTCTTTTCTTTCTTAGATGGGCATAAACGAAAGTTGATTTAAATGGACGTTCCTGACCATCCAGAGGCCCGCGGAAATGGTGGAAGGAGGCTACCACTTATCAAATGTACCCTGTTGGTTTCAAAGATTTCAATGAAGATGGTATTATATCCACACTGGGATACTTGAAAGACTTGGGAGCTGATGCAATCTGGGTTTGTCCATATTTTGATTCACCTCAGAAAGATACAGGTTACTATGTCTCAAACTACAGGAAGGTTTGGCCAACTTACGGTGCCAATGGGACTGCTTTAATCTGATTAAAGAGGCTTACAAGCTGGCATGAGATTTATTGCTGATTTAGTTGTTAACTGTTGTTTAAATGGACACGAATGGTTTAAGGAAAGTAGATCTTCTAAGATCAACCCACAACGTGATGGATTTTTCTGGAGGCCACCAAAGGAATTCGACAGGAATGCCTTATTGGTTTTTGGTTTTGGAGTGACACCTGAGGTCTTTACTCAGACGCAGAAGGGTGGGATGTTGAGGTTAATAATCCTGACTCACATGGCAGTTGTGCAAGATTCTCAACAGAAACGGTCGACATTCACAAATGGCATCAGGAGATGAGCCAGTTTATGAAGCGAAGGGTCAAGGATGGCCGCGATATCATGATAGTTGGAGAAATTTCTTGTGCTTCTGACGAAGATAAAGCGTTCTATACAGGTGCTGCAAGAAGCGAAATGGTTGGACTCCTTCATTACAGCCATACAACCATGCATTAGAGAAGTCTTTCCGGTACCATGTTCAACCTGCCTCGTTAAAGGAACTGTGCTTGCAATTGCGGAGAGTTTCAACTTCATTAATGGCACTGACTGTTGGTCTACAATTTTTCTCGAGAATCGCGATCACGCCCGCTCGATTAGTAGATTTTGTGATGATTCTCCAAAATATCGGGAGCTATTTGGTCTCGTAAGCTGCTTTCTCTATTATTGACTTCGTTAACAGGAACCCTGCGCCTCTCTCAAGGCCAAGAGCTACGCCAGATTAATTTCAAAAACTGGCCGTTAGAAAAGTATGAAGACATTGAGCTCAGAAATAGCTATAAGGCTATTAAAGACGATCCTGCAGTGAGTCTAAGTACATGAAACAACTCATTGAAGGTAAGGTATCGCTATTATGTCCAGAGGCATGCAAGATCCCTCACGCCTTGGAGAAAGGAACCTAAAGCTTGTTTTTTGGTAGCGCTGACCTGAAATCATGGTTTTCCGTCAACGAATCGTACAAAGATGGTGTTTATGTTGAAGGGGGGGGTCAAAAGATTCAAACTCGGTTTTGAACTTCTGGAAGAAAGCGTTGGACTTCAGGAGACACCACGGCACTGTGGCAGTATATGGTGATTTTGATCACATCGAATGAGATAATGACGAACTTTTCAGTTTCACAAGCTACAGAAAGAAAACATTATTCGTCGTTTTGAACTTTAGCTCCGATAACGTATCCTTGAGTTTCCCCCGAAGAGGCGCCCTACTCTCGGGTTCTCGGTAATTATTCCGAGATGTTAATCCATCATCGACAGCCTTGAAGGCCTGGGAAGGCAGAGTCTATCTATGTGAGGCGTAGATTAATGAACTGGGTTTACTAAAGCGCTGTATTTTATTTTTTTTTTTGTATAATAGAAATGTCTTAACTTCCCGATATCGACTCCAAGAGCTTTCTTACTTTATCTTTCTTTGGGTGGACATGCTAATACAGGGATATTCCCAACATTTCACTAATACCACTAGAGTATAGATTATTTTCCCTGCAAGAAACGGAGACCTTCACCTCTTCTGGTGGTTGTGGACGCTCAAACCAAGGTTTTGCCAGTTCTTGGTCTATTCATTTTTCAGAGCACAAAGAGGACGAGATTTTGTAAGCATCTTGTCCCACTTTGCGATAGTATGACTTATGAGCATATTGTGAACATCTTGAACTTTACTGTTACGATTTCAAGTTGCGAAATGTCCCACGCTTTTCTTCTCAGTAAATCTAGAAATTACTCATCACGCATACAGCTATTTTTCAGCTGTTCTCAACCTCAATTTCTGGAAGATTGGCCCAAGAATAATTCTGCGCAATTGATTTCTTATATGCTTGGCAAATTGTTACCAAATATTTCAATTTTTCCTTAATAAATCCTTCCCGTAAAACAACTTTGTAGGAATTTGGCGCTTAGCTCAGTATCAAATTGTACAACTCAATTTTTCTTTGAATTTCATTATTTATTGCCGCTTATTATTGTAGCTGCAGTGGCACTACATTTACACGGTTCATCAGATCTGTGAGGTGTTACGAATAACATAAATAGATTACCAATGCATGGTTATTTTATGTTTAAAGTTTTAGTACCAGTACTTGTATTTTTCAACAGCCTTTCTTAACGACCAATACACTGCAATACATTCGACATGTGATAGCCTATCAGGAGCCTTCATGTGAGAGACTCGGCTACTTTGAAACCCACGACATGAGGACAGACTTGGCCTGATACACATAACTAGTACATCTTTCTAGCGTTGTTTTTTATAGCGCTGAAATTTTGTTGTCTTGACAGTATTGTGAATGAGTTATGCCTTCTCGAATGTTATATCTAAGCAAACAAAACATGATTCGGTAAAAACCAAACTGTTGGATAATGGGACGAATTAAAAGTCGGCTGCAGAGGCCACTATCTAAGTTACACTATGTTCTACCTCGTCATCTTAATGGAAGCTGAGTTCTGGTTCGCTATGTTCGGCAAATCGAGGAATAACTAAGAATCCGCTCAGTGTTAGCAAGAGAATGAACTCCTAATATCACTTGCTGTATCGTAGACTTCGACAATCAGTGTTGGTATTGTTTAGCAAGAGCCCAGGTACGAAATTGCTTTCAAGACATCCAAATAAGGTTGTTGCCTACTTTGAAGATACGTGCTGCTGCTTCGGCTCCCCTTGGAACGCGTTGGTGTTCTTAGAATCTATGTCGCCTCGGGCCTGACTTCTACACATAAACAACGGAAGATGGATTTCAGGATGTTTTCCAAGTTTTCCGTCCCAAGCTTCTGGGGCTCATTGTTTAGTCTGCCTGTGACGGTATCAAGATCCATACTTCGTGTTCAACGAGTCAGGCTTTGAAACTAGGAGCGGTCCATTACTCATCCCGCTTCTCTAGATCTTTTGCTACTCCGCTCAACACTTTGTTGGACGGTAAAGCTAATATAACGGAATAGGCCTCTAGTTCCCCGAAATTATCATCTTCGAGGTTCAGAGTCCAGTCAAAACTGAAAGAGTTAAAATGGCAAGCCGGCTTCATCAGATGGTGGCACATCGCACAAGTTGATCGAGAAATGAAATGTATCCTAACCTTGAGTCAGTAGAAAGTAACCTGTGGCCGAGAAAGAGAATTGATCTGTAAGCCTCGAGGCACCTTGAGCATCCTGTTAGGCATGATAAAGTTGACGGGTGAAGAAAACCTCTTCCACCCTCGAGCCTAATGGAGGAGCCAGGAAACAAGAGACTAAGTGACGCGAAGAGGTATGCCAACTTTATGTAACAGACTGGGTACGACGTTCCCTACTTCTCCTACGATCCGCTCAGAACGACTAAAATGTAGAGTTGGCTTTTGCCCTTTGGAGCAAAGGGCCAGAGGCCTCATGAACAGTGGAACTGGAAATGCTGCCTTGAAACAAGAGAGTAATGTGCCATGTCCCTCTATGAGGTTATGTCTCGTATTTTCCTGGAGGTACACTCTGAGCAGCCCCCAAGACTAGTATTCGCATTGTTGACAGGCGAAAATGACCCGGAAAGGATGAATGTGCCCTAAGCGACCTGTCCCATTATGGAACAGAGAACTGAAAGATATCTCTGTCAGCTCGTTTGAAACTTACCGTGCCTGGAGCGAATCTCGACTCAATTTCTCATTCTCTTCACGGAAGACCGAACATCCACTGAAAGTAAACAAACAGATCGTCGGAATATTCGCTCACTTGCTTAACTTTTCAGGCGGAGGACAGATCACTTCCTAATGAAGCAACCATTGGCTTTGCCAGGCTTCTGCATCCATAAAGCTCCATGCTTCTGCCTTAGCGGTCAGCTCGGGTCTATCGCATCTCATATGAGATCATCGTTTCCTTTTTAAGCTCACGCTTCTAGAACTTTACGTCGTATTCCCTTTTAGGAAGATGGAACATTTTAGGCACCTGTAATTCGTTCCTGTGAAAATACCTTCTTTCTGTTTTTGGAAAAATGCTCAAAATATTGCTCTTATGGAAGGATTTTTTACAATAGAGTTTCCGAAAGAGGGATGCTTCCTCACGAGGCTCAGAAAAATACCCTTTTTGCACGAGCAGATCTGAGCATGGTTCGAAAGATACCCGAATTGGATGTTGGTTTACCCAAGTAGAAGTCAGTGGCGCTGCAGAATAACGGTTTCTAGAATGATGCTGCAGAATAAACATCGATGTTTGTCAGCGCCTTTTTGTTGTTTCGTCATTGTTGATTACAATAGGCCGATAAGACCGCTTTCGAACACTGTTCGCACTTCCGTTATAGGTATCCTCCTTCTCGAAAGGTGAAGAGGGGCGCCTTCTATGCTATTGTCAAGGTAGGACTGAGTGGCCAACATGGACTAAAGTATCCATTTGGGTAACTAGTCTACGACTCCATCGCCGCAAATAGTGTAACTGACCTAGCTCATGGTAAAGTAGCAGGTCGAAGCTACTTTTAGTTGCACTCATAGTTTCCAATTTCCAAACAGTTAAAAGCCCAGCAATTAATCAATCTTTGGAATATGTCTTCTTTGTCGGTTCAGTTTTATCGTGTGATATAACTAAACAAAACGATCATCAATGCTTCCATCTCTGCTCCTTTGCCTACTAGGTGTTGCTTCGGCAGTCCCTGTGGACACCAATGATGATTGCAACACTGTGGTGAGTCTCTCTCGTCGTTCAACTTCCGAGGTTTCTGGCATCACTAATATGTGTCCTGATTTGAACTTCGAATGGCATGCTAAGAACACCAACACCATGCCTTACTATATGGATTTGTTATCAGTTGACCGAGTTGCTGATAATATCTACGAACTCACGATCCATGTGACCGGTAAGGAACAAATTGACTTGAAATACTTATGGTCTCTAAAGATTATCGGTATCAATGGTCCAAGCGGTACCAAACAACTTTACGGTAAGAATGAGAACACTTACATCATTGACAACCCAACTGATTTCACCACCAAAATCCAAGTTTACGGCCAAAAGTATAATAACGATGATTGTAAGGTTTCCATGCCATCATTCCAAATCCAGTACGAATATTTGCAGGGCGACGCTGCTAAATACTGGGACAGTTGGAGGTGGGGTGCTACAACTTTCGATTTGATGACTGGGTGTAACGCGGACAATAACGGTAACTCCAATGCTGACTTCCCATTGTGGTATTGGGATATTTGTGGATGCCCAGCCACTAGCACCACAAATTCTGCTTCTTCAAGCACAACCACTACCTCTCATTCATCAACCTCGAAGACTTCTGTTCCATCGAGCGCTAGCTCATCTTCTGTTCCAGTGAAGCCATCTAGCTCTAGCTCCAGTGTCCCTGTGAAGCCTTCGAGCTCTAGCCCATCTTCTTCTGTTCCTGTGACTTCATCGAGCTCTGGCTCCAGTGTCCTTACAAAGCCATATACCACTGCCCTTGAAAAGTCATATATCAGTGTCCTTGCGAAGCCATCGAGCTCTAGCTCCAGCTCCAGTATCCCTGTGAAGCCATCGAGCTCCAGCTCATCTTCTTCTGTTCCAGTGAAGCCATCGAGCTCCAGCTCATCTTCTTCTGTTCCAGTGAAGCCATCGAGCTCCAGCTCATCTTCTTCTGTCCCAGTGAAGTCATCGAGCTCCAGCTCATCTTCTTCTGTCCCAGTGAAGTCATCGAGCTCCAGCTCATCTTCTTCTGTTCCTGTGACTTCA
>PPHX03000031.1:0-16743 GCA_003705175.3 Torulaspora franciscae
TCGTAGTACGGAGATAACCAGATGGCGTTAGCACCCAAATCTCTGATGTACTCCAATTTCGAAGCGATACCATTCATGTCACCCCAACCATCTTCGTTAGAGTCCTTGAAACTGGCTGGATAAATCTGGTAAACGGTGGCTTCCTTCCACCATTTGGGTAATGTTTCTGGATGACCAGGAATCACTGACATTAGATTCTTTTCCGCTCGGTGATTTGAACTGAGTAGACTGTGTGGCTCTGCGAGAGACAAACAAAGTGAAAACCAAGACAAAAAACGAAATCAGTTCTTCACCTCACTGCAAACCTCATGGCTTTTATACCACAATTTTGCTTAACAGGGAGACACATCTATAACTCAAGTTCGACATTAAGAAAGAAGAAAAGCCTGTTCCACGCGAAGTAACGTCCTTACTGAGGCATTCGTTGGGACCAACTTGGATCTTAGAAATTCATAGTTAATAATGTGTTATCAACTTTCCAACATGACGTTTTGCGTTAGCAATTAGCCTTATAAGCCAAGAACGAGAATCTTAGTAAGGTTTCCTAATGATTTTAACAAACGTAAACCATGTTCTTGGGATTTGCTCAATTTCACACACAAGAAGGCTAGTCAGAGCATCAGCTGAAGACCAGCTATAAAATTGAAACGGCTTTCAAGAGGATATAATAGAGAAATGAAACCACTTTTCATAGTCAGCCTCTATTTTTTTTTTTCGTCTTTCTGAGGATATAACGATGATCCTAGCTCTGGCATATCTGAGCAGGCACTTGCCACCCGTCTGCTGAGTACGGGCTCCTTTCCATGGTATAGCTCCATTATATTGGGTGTGAAGGGGATCTATGGTTATTATGGTATCAAAAGACCAATTTGGCTACGTGTTGTATGGTGGGGCGTCTTTGGCCGAAGATGGTGGTGTTTTGGATAATGCAAAACAGATACGGCACGGCACGCATTTCTGATTTGCCAGGATACTCCCTCTGACAGCTGCCACAACAACATTTTTGATGCCTGTTGAAATTGCTTATTGAAGATGGGCTATCTACTTCTGGTCAATACTGGTAATTATAAACCTTCACTTGTTTTATCCACAGCTTGTATTCTGTTTTATCCACTTCAAACCGGAGGACGAATGGCAATTTGGGCTGGTAGGTTTTCGAGGTTGAAGTCTGTACTAGTACGCCGCGTTTGGTCCATCCCGAATCTTCGAGTTAAGGGTTTCGACCTGCACACTACTAGCTGCCCGCTGAATAGTATCTGCTGAGCAAAAAGGGCAGGATTTGGCTTCTCTTGATTGACTTCCTGTCAGATCTGAAATGACAGTGTACAGTGAGAAACGTGGCCGGCGCATACATTCAGATATATGTCTTATTTCTTTATGCAGAAAGAAAAGCCACGTTCAATCTTGAGTATTTTGGTGCTCTTAAGTGCGATAATTAAGAGGCATTGTCTGGGTTACAAGGACGTGGAATGACCTTAGAAAGCTTGGCCTAGTTCAGGGCTCATTGTACAAATTCCGCGGATGCGAAGCTAGATGCAAAATAGTGCCCGCCCTACGATTTAGGACTAAGAAGACTTCCCGGGTGCTTCAGACCGATCTCAACCCAAGTCAAGCATCCACAGGTGCTAATTATCAACGACTTAGTGACCTGCCGCGGTCTTAAGGAGAATATGATCAGGGCTCGCAAAATTAGAATCTATGCAACGAAATCCCAAAATAATTGCTCAAAAAGTGGCTTGGGTCCCAGTGCTACATCTATAATAAGGCGCTGAAGATGCACTGTGACCGGATGTTGATGAATATTAGTACTCTACGTGACAAACTACTCAATAAGAACACAAACATTTTGGAGCCAGATTAACAAAGAACTTTCGAGTATGATAACGCGAATTTCACGTCGAAGACATGTTTTAATTGTACAAGTGCGAACCTGAGCTTCGTCTGGGCTCCGCCAAAAAAGATATCTGTATAAAATGCTCCTGGGTTTTCGACAAGGACCTCAAAGCAGCAAAAAACTTCACGTTCAAGTATAACTGTGAGAATCTGATGGTAAGTGGCGCGTCTTTCATTTCCTCTGCCCCAAGTGGAGGAAACGGTCGACTCGACATGGTGGGTCGTAACCCCTCTGTACATTAGTACTTTGTAAGTCAATCGTGGATTCTCCCAGGCGTGCTGAAATTGGAGCGGAAATGCAAATCAGCTCTTTTAGGTCACTCTCGCCAAGCAGGGAATTATCATAAGACAATGCAAAAAGACTAATGATAGAGCTTGAAGAGAACCCTGGGACACTTCACACTCATCCTCGCAGTCCACTTCAGGCCCGCCCTTGTCAGGAAGTGCACGATGAGCGTGAGATTCAATCCAAGTTCAGACGCGACGTCACGAAAGCTTTGGCCTACATTATTTTGACCCTCATTGTTATCCTATGTTTCGTTGGGACAGCTCTTTACAACCAAAAACGATTAAAGACCTTGGAAAGAGATGCCTTTAGGTCTGCCGTCCATAGCAGAGAAACGATCAAGTGACTAGAAGTGGGAGTCGAGAGGGTTTCTCCTTTTCACGGGTGTTGCATGCCGTTTGCCCTCCTCTTTCAAGTTTCTGAGCTATTTTTTTCTCTTTGGCAGTATCCGTTTAGGTCCCAAAGTCTGCACAAACCACTTCCCAGTGCTGCTTTTACCATGAGAACATCTGGAATGACTTTTCTCCTTCTTCGGTTGCCATCCATAAACGTTTCAGGCCTTGAGGGAAACGATGTGCAACATGGCTTCTTTCCTTAAATCTTGTTCATTAATTTCAACGATCCATATTAAATTAGTGGTGAAACGAAGATGTATAATATCCAAGAAGTATCTATTTCTCACAGAAGAGCAGTTAAGACTTGAACGTTAATAAGAACCTCTGTGAGACCCTGGCATATTTCAAAGCGAGGTTTTTGTTTATCTTCTCAACGCTATTTGACATATTGCGGATGGAACGTTTTGGCTCTTGAGCTTGCTAGCGACGCATGCGCGCAGGGGGGTAAATTGATCAAGATCATAGCTGTTGTGCTGAAATGCGTGGCCCGGCCGCGAAGGGAGATGTATGAGCTGTAGTGATTACGTCCGATTGATCGCGGATTAGCTTCTCGACATTGAGTAATTTGGTGCATGTGAGGTTCGCAGAGCATGGCCTAACGAAGTTTTAGTATTATGCTGGATCTGACATTGGCAAAGGCTGAGGTTACCTGTGTCAAGTTTCCCATGTAACTTTCAGCTGTTATGGACTTTTCTGATTCCATGCGTCATTTATATTGCTCAACCAAGGATGATTCTGCTTCCCAATGACGTCGTATTCGATACCGTATTTCAACCCGGTTGTTCCAATCACAACAGCTGTGGACACACGCCCACGACACATCCAGCCTTGTCATACCACTGGGAACCCCCTTGAGACCAATTTTGGCAGCTGTAGACTGTCCCAACAACTGACAGACCCGTGAAAGCCAACTTAATGGCAGCGAAAGTCCACCATAGCCACACTATCCTCTTAGATTTGGAGTTCTCTCTCGAGAATGTTTTCGGAGCCGCGACCGATTCAGTGGTGTAGGAATCGTTTTCAGCTTTTATGACCTCTAACAGTCTTTTCGGGAGCTGTTCATCTGACAGCTTAAAGTAACGGAGGATGGCACATCTACTCTGCAAAGGTTCAATGATCTTGTTGGTCTGGTTACACGCAAAGGCAAATCTCGTGGAGTTAGAATAGAGCTCCATAATTCTTCTCAGAGCCTGCTGGGCATCAGCAGTCATTGAATCAGCCTCATCGAGTATAATAATTTTATGCTTGCCCGGTGGCAGATGGCACTTCTTTTGTGCGAAGTGCGTGAGCAGCGAGGAAACCTGGGGTTAAGTATCTCTTTTGATTAGCGTCGAACCTCCAGACACCTCCTGTCCATATTTCGACATTACGACCAACTTGAAGTTTTGCCTTTCCAGGGCTTCTAATCTGTCTGACTGTCGGAGAGCACAAGCAAAGTGCAAAAGATCGCGATCAGGAGAAGGAAAATGAAACCCAACATTTTGATTACGTCGCGCCTGAAGTTGCGTTGGATCTCATATTCGTCGACTACTTCCTGGCTGCAGTCACATATACTAGGGCGTGCGGGGTCGTTCTGGTGGTACTCACAGTTCTCGTTCAGTACTTTCATCTGCCTTTGTTCAGTTTCAAGTGTGATAATACCGAGTAGTAAGGATTTGAATCGTCCCCTTTATATGTTTAAAAGCTGGTTGAAACGGCCTGCAGACAATTGCAGACAATTGGAAGAAATCGGTCGTCATGAGGATGCTTTATCCATGAGCAGGGCTGTCTAACGTGTAGTAATAGAGCCGGATAAATAGATCTTATCTATCTTTGGGGTGTCCGTCTATATGAACTTCGGCACACTGGGTATCCGTTAAGTAGCGCCCTACCTTTAGACCAGAATTGGCAAACTTGACTTGATAAAACGTAGTCGGAAAGTGACAGTCCGCTATTTTGATCTCATAATTAAACTGATCCGAATGCAGGACTCTACATTGTTTTGTTCTGGACTTCGAGCTGGACGTGGGGCGCTGATTCCCTATTATCTCGTATCGCCGCTAAATGCTTATCCACATCTCATGTTCTTCAAAATATCAACTAAAGTAGCACTGCGCTGCGGGTACAGGTTGGTGAGTGTATAACCAATCAGCACTTCCAGTGAAAGCTCTAATCTCTTTGTTACATACGTTCCCACTGCAATGAGACAAGTGATTCGCTTTTACCAGTGTATAGCAGCCACGGCCTGGGGTGCCTATTATGATCTCCGCATTGATCGCAGGATTGTACTTGTTAGCCCAATTGTAACCTACTTGTATCAAGCTGAGACACATTGGTAATTGAGTTGGGATGCTAAAAAGATGTCGAGGAGCATCATCAAGATGACAAGTAATGGAGAGGGTTTCAGATGAAACACAACTTTGACCTACTCTTGTGTACAACTTCCTTTGTCTTGAAACAACATGAAACACTCACATGGAAGGTTTATGTTGCTCTGCACTTAGCGTTCAGATCTGGTGGCTGTTGAGGTTGGTTTGGTACCTCGAAAGGTATAAAAAGAGGACTATTGCTTATGAGCTTACCCAATTCTCATTGATTCAAAATACTCATCCTAGACTCAACTCCGCCAAAGCACATAGCTGTATAAAGTGCTCCTCGGTTTCAACGAAGCAAAGAGCATATGCTCAGGTATATCTGTGAGCATTTGATGGCAAGTGGTGCCTGCGTGCGTTAGCACGTTGTAAGTCCCTTGTGGATTCACCCAGGCGCCACTTAGCTTCTATTCTATAAGGGCTCCTCAGCCGAATCTTCATTCTACTGCCTCCCAGGTTCTGTACAATGGATGTTCTTTCAGAGTATGTTTTGGAGCAAGTTCCAGTTTCTATACCAAGAGATCATCAGCGCGCCTGTATTCATTCATGGCTACCAACATTCGCAATAGTTCATATCTCCATTACTACAAGCGTCCTGATTCAGTCCCAGCAGTTCAATCGACTTCAGACAGCTCGAACAATCTGTGATATCCATGCAAAAAGAGCCACACTCCTTGTTGGCCCTCAGACTAGCCTGTTGCAAACAGGCTGACTCAAGGGCCGGGTCTCCATTACACAAAGCACTCAACTCAACGGTCTTAGCCGCAACACATCCATTGAAATTTCCCGTATTACACTGAGCATTACGTTTTCCATAACTGGGAGGTGAACAAGCACTGAGAGCCGTCCCCGATAGCAGCAGAATATCTAGGAAAAGAACTACCCAAAACATCAAGTATCGACTACAAACTTGCAAGATTACAAGAACCCTCGACATCGCAGGGACTGACGAGCTTTTAAACTGCCACTGGCACTTACGCTCCGACATTTCTCCAAGGATGCACTCGGAAGAATTCAGAGCAACTGCGATACCCACAACGTGTGAATGACGTCTAGGCCAACCGACGCAGTCCCACAGCCATTCTTTAAGTGCATTCAAAAAAAATTATGCAATCGAGCCCTGATGCTCGTGTGGTTGGCTCCCTCGACGTCACCATCTTGCAAGCCATACTTCGCTTCTACCGTTTTTAGATCGGAGTGTTTTGAACGTTAGAGCTATTGTAAACAGCAAACAAGTTGGCTAACAACCGGGTCTCGAAATATCTTTGCGAGGAGCACCTGGGATGAGATTTGGAAGTATGAAAAAGCGAAGAATGATCAAGAGTACTTAAGAATGAAGTTAAGATGTAGATGTGCTAAACCTCGATATCTCATGTCCCTCCTTAGCTGATTCAAACGGTAAAAAAGTTATGAGTGTGCACAATGAATTCACTACTGCGACAGCTGTGGACATCTCGGATCTCGAAGAAGGATTAAAAGAGCTTGACAGTGCAAACGATGATAAGTTTGCAGACTCGAATTCTAGTGTGCCAGATGCTTACGAGCACGAAAGCGACACTGTCGGGAAAGAGAAGTACATCAAAGGGTCAGGTGTCATCAATATCGAACTCTATAGAGAGCAATACAATCGACCGCTTTATAAGGCGATGCTTTTTTTCTCGATTTACCTTGTGGCTTATGTTTATGGGCTGGATGGGTTGGTTCGCTTCACTTATCAGTACCAGGCGACCTCTCGGTTCAAGCAACATTCGCAGCTGCGAATTATCAATTGCATCAAGACTGTCATGGGAAGTGCAGGTCAGTTCGGGTTTGCTAGGTGTTCAGATGTCTTTGGCAGAACTACAATACTGAATATCTCCATTATTATGTACGTCATGGGTACCATCATCCAATGCAAGTCGGATGATTTAGCAAAGTTCAGTGCAGGCACGGTCTTTTATCAGTTAGGACTAATCGGTATACAGATGATGCTGCAGGTTATCGCGATTGACTTTTCGGATTTGAATTGGAGATTGGTGGCTTCTTTTGTGCCCGCGCTTCCATTTGTTATCAACATCTGGATATGTGGCTACGTTACGAAGCTGATCGGCGACAGATGGCAATGGGGTATTGGAATGTTTGCCTTCATCATGCCGTGCGCTTGTATTCCCCTGGCCTTCTGTCTGATGCATATGAGATACCTAGCTTACAAAAACTGTCAGGACAGGGTGGAGAATGAGTTTAAAATGTACAAAGTACTGACTTTCCGCGATTATGTTGTTGATATCTTTTTTTGGAGACTTGATTTCGTCGGATTTTTATTGTTATGCGCCTTGTTTGGGTGCATCTTGATCCCTTTGATCCTTGGTGGGGGATCTTCACTACAATGGCACAAATTGCAAATCATTGTCCCAGAAGTCATAGGTTGGGCAATCGTATTACCATTGTTTTTGACTTGGGAAGCTAAAGTTTCAAAACATCCATTGTTAACATGGGACTTTATACGAGATCGTGGTATCCTGGCAGCACTACTTATCGCTTTTTATGTCAATTTCATCTACCATTTACTTGGCGACTATATGTTCACCGTGCTGATGATCGCTCTCGATCAATCAGTTCTCGCTTCGACTAGGATAACCTCACTGTACTCCTTTGTGTGTATCATTAGCGGTACCTTGCTTGGTTTTGTGATTATAAAAGCGAGAAGAACCAAGCCATTTATCATTTTTGGCATCATCTGCTGGTTTGTTGCTCTGGGTCTCCTGATTCACTTCTTCTCCAATAATCTATCCATGTCTGGAATTGCAGGATCTTTGTGTTTGATGGGTTTAGGAGCAGGATTCTTCACATATACCACTCAAGCTTCGGTTCAAGCTGCTATAAAATCACATTCGAAAATGGCAGTCGTCACAGCACTATATTTGTCGTTATATTCGGTCGGTTCCGCGGTCGGTTCTGCAGTTAGTGGAGCCATATGGACTAACGTCATGCCAAAGCAAATTTTCAAAACTATGAATCACAGCGATGCCACTGCAGCATTTGACTTTCCTCAGCTGTTTATTCTCAACAATGCATGGGGCACACCTGCCAGGGACGGTTTAGTTCAATCGTACGCGTACGTTCAAAAAATTCTCTGCGTTGTTGCGCTCTGCTTCTGCGTGCCTCTTCTGGCAGCTTCATTGTTCTTAAGAAACCATAAACTGCATAGCACTGTGGCTTTGGAGAATGTAGACGAAAAGCAGGTCAAAGAAGATGAAAGGAGACACGACCTAATATGCAAAATTCGAGATCGTCTTAGGGCGAGGAAAAGAGAGAGAGATTTATAGAAACTTTCGTGTTAACATAGAATAATATAGAGAAGTTTAATGCCTATAACGACAGATTGAAATAAAAAGCTTCAAATCAGTCAATTACTCGATGACGTACTCAACATTGAGGAAAGCTCTTTTCACTGGCCAATATCTTTGTACTCGAAATCAAATATACATCCAACTTTAATGGATGGAAGCGGCATACTCTCTAATTTACAAAAAGAAGTCCATCCCAATATTCTCTCTCCTCCACATAAAGTGATGCAAGCTTGATTACGAAATTGCATGTATTCTAGACATCCAAAGTGAGAGACGACGGGTAGTAATTTCCATCGTTCAGAAACTTTAGGTCCTCCACAGCTCTTTCACCCTGGGGAGTAATTCTAAAGGCATGTCTATGAACAGGCTCTTCCCAATCAATTACAGCTGAGTGAGTGACTCTGCGATTATCCCAGATTGCAGTG
Source organism: Torulaspora franciscae (assembly GCA_003705175.3). NCBI lineage: Eukaryota > Fungi > Ascomycota > Saccharomycetes > Saccharomycetales > Saccharomycetaceae > Torulaspora > Torulaspora franciscae. The sequence goes on from PPHX03000031.1 coordinate 8,680, forward strand.
TTACCTGGCTCCCGATTAGCCCGCAGTTGTAGATCATGAGCACTTTCGACAAAGTTGTATAGGAACTCCAAACTGGCGTCAGATTCTTGTTTCTTCAATTCGACGGTTCTCCTAGAAAAAGAACGGTTGACATACAGACTTTTCTTCTTCAACACAGTGTGAATTCTGACCAGAGGATGAATATGAGTGACAGCCTCCTTCTCTGAATTCCACCCTGGTTTTTAGAGTTCTGTGCTTGCTCCTTAGAGCTGTGAATTACATGGAGCGTGCTTAATAAGTCCTGGAAGGGTTTGGAGAGTCTATTGAAAGCCTCAATAGAGTCCGCAAACAAAGTGTCACCTCCACCGTCAGGGCCCTCTGAGGCAGTGAAAAAGGTATAAGATGGGGGTTGCAGCTCGTAGGAGACGCCGGTGTGCCAATCGATCGACGAATGTGAGTCCTTGAACGCTCTCAAAAACTCGTTTTCGTCGGGTCTGCGGAAAGTGACGTGCAGATTGGAGAATTTCTCTGGATGGCCGCTGGTCTGATGGATATGAGGCCTTCCAAAATGTTTCCCAAATTCAGATGCATGAGCAGCACCTTTGTCCCCAAAATCCTGGTTCCTAAACATTACAATACCACGCTGAGCAACCAAAAGTGCTAGCTCATCCTTCCCTTCGCTGGGTAACTCACTTAGTTGAACACCATCAACCTCAACTTTGGAGTAATTTTTTTGGTTTTGAACTGTTCTCCTTCTGCAAGTAGGTTAGGAAAACTATCGTCTGCTCTCAAACCTGGGTCATTATACTTGTGGAATTTTTAAAGCTGGATTCATTTGGATTCCAGGTTGGTAGGAAATCTGGGTACTTAGACTGGTCCCTGTAAGCTTTCTTAAGTCTTAAGATGCCATCAGAAGAAGTCTCGTCTTGCGCATCGAAGAAATGGAGTATCGAAGTTCCAATAGACAGAGCCTTTAAGGCCACCATAGTTCAACAGGAGCTCTGGCAGATTCTTTAATGGGACACTCTGCTCGGTATTAGTTTCCACTTGTTGCTCGACAGTTACAGACATTTTCTTTGTTGTTTCTTTACTTGTCCATACCGTATCAATCTCAACCACCACATGCGTCAAACGTTCCGCTTATATAAGCATTCTGTTTAGTTCCTGCCCATCAACATGTTCATTTAGTAATCATTTCTAATTGCTATGACTTCCATTGGCTATCGCTATACCTAGTCCTGGCGCCGCGTAACTCGTAGTGACTTCCAGCGCCAAGACATGGTCAAATCACAGAAGGGTGTATGATAGGCCGAAAGTTGCATTCCACAGCTACGCAGGCGCACCACAATAGGTCCAGCTCGGCTCGGATACCTCCTTGAACTAGTACGCAGTAAAGGCAGGGTCTTCAGTAGTAACATAAAGTTCTCCTTAGTGACCCGAGTTTGAAAGTTAGCTTATCCGGCAAAGAGATTTTAAAATAGCTTAAGACATAGTTGTGGATGGAAGATTGTATGGATTCGGCTTTTGGCTTTTCTGATACTATCCTTGCTTCACCCGAGATCTGTCAGAGTAATTGGTTCGGCTGTCTTGTTTAGTATTGCAGATGGAACTCCATTTGTGAGACACAATACCCATATTTCCCCATGAAATATCAGGTGCACCATAGATCCAGATGTTTTAGTTGTCATCGATGAACTGAGTTATCGATCCGGCCTACTTCAACTCATCTGTTACGCTCTCCTAATTGTAGGATACAATTGGTCAAAGGGAATCTTTGATCACAGTCTAGGAACCTCTAAGATATCGCCATAGCGCACTATATATACCCTGTTCTTTTGTAGGACATGATAGAGTTTTCGCACGATGAATCGAGGGTTCATGAGCGTATTAAGCCAGATGAGAAATAAATCTCATCGTTGTCGCTTCTATCTGCGGTTCCAAGATTCTGCAGTAGTTTTCAATAAGCTTGCAAGTCTACTAATAGTCAAGCAGAAGTTCTGTCCAAATCTTGATTCGGCTTTGAAATATAAGATGCCCCAGAAGATCTCGCCGAATCGGCATACTCTAGAAACACATTGATAATTAAGTTGGGATGCTAAAAAGATGTCGAGGAGCATCCTCAAGATGACGAGTAGTGGAGAGAGTTTCAATTGAAACACAATTTTGAACTTACTCTTTTATACAACTTCCTTGGGTCTTGAAACAACATGAAACACTTATTATGGAGGGTGCATAGTCTCCACCTTCAGTGGTTCGCTATTGAGTACGTTTCAGTTCTGGTGGCTGTTGAGGTTGGTTCGGTACCCCGAAAGGTATAAAAAGAGAACTATTTCTTATGAGCTTGCCCAATTCTCATTGATTCAAAATACTCATCCTAGACTCAACCCCGCCAAAAGTATATAGCTATAAAGTGCGCCTCGGTTTTCAGCGCAGCAAAGAACATATGCTCAGGTATCTGAGCATTTGATGGCAAGTGGTGGGTCTTCCACTTCCTCTGCTCTAAGTGGAGGAACCGGTCGACTCGCCACGATGGGTCCTGGTCCCTTCGTGCGTTAGCACGTTGTAAGTCCCTCGTGAATTCTCCCAGGTGCAAACATTTCATTGACAAATTCCTAGGATCTCACTTGAAAGATAAGCTTTTCCTATCTCGAAGGTCTATGGCGGTCTTATAAGTGTTTAGCACCGACCCGATGGACGATACTGAATCTATCGAACTGCTTTTTGAGCAGCTTTCTACTGCCACATCACTTTAACGGTCGATTACCATTAGTGCAGAAGTATTTAAAGGACACAGGACACCAGGTTTGGTACTTTTCTGCATCCCGTTCATTCTGTGTCCTGAGCAGGCCCTAAAATTAAAGACATTAACAGGAAAACTAAACTATGCACGCTGCGAAAGATTTGTCGGGTTTCAGAACTGGAACAGTACTTTCCTTCCTTGGTCGTAATCCTCATAAGCAAGAAGGTTTTTTAAACCCCTCTTTGTACAAAGGTTCGACTGTTATACACAAGAGTGTTAAAAGCGTGGAAAACCGCGGCGGGAGATTCTGGTATGGTACGGCTGGTTCACCCACTATAGCTAATTTAGAAGCCTCCTGGACCGAACTCACTGGGGCTGCAGGAACCGCGCTTTCTCCAACAGGACTTGGGGCAATTGTGTTGGCAATTATGAGTGTGGTCAAACATGGGGATCATGTTTTGTTTCCCATGAGTGTGTACCATCCAACAGCAGAGTTCTGTACTTGCATTCTCAATAAATTTTCCATTCGCACTGAGTTTTATGATCCATTGATTGGAAAGGACATTGAAAGGCTGATTCAGCCTAATACAAGTCTTATTTTCATGGAGAGCCCTTGCTCTTTCACAATGGAAGTACAGGACGTGCCAGCGATTGTTGAAGTCGCCAAGAGACACAACGTTAGGACAGTTTTGGACAATACATGGGCAACTCCATTGTTTTTCAAGGCGCACAGCCATGGGGTTGACATTTCGGTTGAGGCAGGTACAAAGTACGTTGGAGGCCACTCGGATATGCTTCTTGGGCTAATTAGCGCCACCAGCAGCTGCTGGCCAGCGCTGAGGAATACTTACGAGGCTCTAGGCATGCTTCCGGGGGCCGATGACTGTCATTTGGCCCTGCGCGGTCTTCGCACTATGGAACTCCGAGTCAAGGAAGCGGAACGCAAGGGACTTGTGCTAGCTAAATGGCTTTCGGAGAGAGATGAAATTGAGAGGGTCCTTCATCCAGCCCTCAAAGACAGCCCAGGCCACGATGTATGGGCCAGAGATTACAAAGGCTCGACCGGTGTGTTCACTGTTGTACTAAAAGACAAATTTTCTAGGGCTGCATTTAACGAGATGCTTGAAGGCATGCAAGTTTTCAAGCTTGGCTACTCATGGGGCGGCTATGAGTCGCTGGTGGTTCCAGTTGCTCCAAAAGCAAAAGAGAAATTAAATTCCTGGTTTCATTATGGCCACGCGATTAGACTTCAAGTCGGTCTGGAAGACATAGACGATCAGATTCAAGACTTAAAAATGGGGTTCAAACGTCTCCAGAGCCACATGTCTGCCCCCACGCGAGCAAGGCTTTGAGAACTTAATATCCAAATTTGATATTTCGTTGAAAGAGGAAGCTCATAAGAGAAACATCCTTCACGACAGATTATGAGCGACATTTACCTATTACTCAGCAATGATTCAAATAGCATTTTTGGTCTCTTCCTAGCCAGAGGGATGCGCAAGTTGAAGGCAATAGCATGATTTGTTTTATGTTGTCTCGGGTGTTCGAATGAATTGCATAGAGGGCTTCTACACTTGATTTTATATTGGTTTTGTCCACTATAACAGTATGAGCGAACCTTCATCTGCTCAGCTCCTCTAATAGATAACTTGAGTGCTTAAGGATTATTGATCTATCAGAAGCGTTCTTTTATAGCATTGTGGATCGAACTCAAAAATAAGTATTATTATGTTGTGGTAAGCTCACTAAAAATTGAAAGCAGTAATATACATTTAGTGTTTATATTCAGGCAATCCCAAGTGACGGAACCTTCTGCGGAAGAAGCTGCGGGTGTCCTCCTCAGTTGGGTTGTAAACGATGATACCATTCTCACTTGCGTGTCCATATTCATAATCACCAGAGTTATAGCTCTTGCGTCTGAGTCACAACAACGACAATGTCATTTATCCAGCAATACAAGACTGGCGCCATAGCCCATCCCATATATTTCAAGATGAATGCGAACCATTTCTCACCCTCTTTCACGTCCCAGACCGTCAGTATGAAGTTTATCTGCTATCAGATCTGTGACGGACAAGTGGAAAAGGCCAATCCCAGGAGTAATCATGGAAAGTTGGTTGACTTTAGGAATGGCATAACGTCCAAGAGATTTCAACCACAAAATGTAACATTCAGTACCGGCGTTACTGTTACACCAAGCACTGTTATCGTGGCAACGTAATTGTTAACATAGTGATGGTTGTTAAAAAAAGACGATTATACGACTAGATGCCGTGGAAAGACTTCAAAATCTTTTTGTTGTTGAGATCGGTTTGGTACCCGTCCAGCGTCCGTAAGTCGACTTGACCTTGTTCGAGAGTGGACAGCTCTTCGTGGAGTGACACGAGGCGCTTCAGAAGTTCGTCTGTAGGAACTAGGCTCTCAGCTGTCGAAACAATAGGATTTGTTGAACTTCAGTTTCACCTTAGCCATTGTTACTGGCGACTATCGACCCAAGATATCACCTCTGTTTGAGTTTACCGATGTTTTAAGTGTCTATTGAGGTGAAGCGTTTACGCGTTAAGCGTGCACACGCGTTAATAGCATTAAAATTGAGGGCCTATTTTAACCTACTTGTATCAAGCTGAAACACATTCATAAATGAGGTGGGCTACTAAAAAGACATTCGAGGAGCATCCTCGAGATGACTAGTAACGGAGAGATTTTGAGATGAAACACAGTTTTGAACTTGCTCTTTTACACAACTTGTTTAGGTCTTGAAACAACATGAAACACTTATTATGGAGGGTGCATGGTACTCCGCATTAAGTGTTCGCTATTGAGTGTGTCTCAGATCCGGTCCTGTGGAGGTTGGATTTGGCATCTTGAAAGATATAAAAGGAGGGCTATTTGCAGAGCCGCTTTCAGAGCAGTTGCCAGGAGATTCAAGGCTTCAAGGGACTAGGAACAACAAATATTACCTGGTTGTTCCTATGGCTGGTGAGGAAATAGCCAGGAAAAGCCCCGCCGAAAAGTTTATTTTTATAGATCCTGGGGTGAGAACTTTCCTTACAGGCTATGACTCCACCCAGATTGTGGTGGAGATCGGCAAGGACGCCGTTGTGCGCATGGAAAAGTGGTGGGTCTTCCACTTCCTCTGCTCCAAGTGGAGGAAATGGTCGACTCGCCACGATGGGTCCTGGCCCCTTCGTGCGTTAGCACGTTGTAAGTCCCTCGTGGATTCTTCCAGGCGCCACTGATATCGCGGCATCAATGATGAAGTTCCATCTCTTGCCGGCGAGTCCATTTCTACCATTCAGGTTCTTGATGACAATATACCAATATAATCGAAGTAATAGAACGCAGAACGTCTAACCATCTCATCGTGCTTGTGGGTTCTCCCAGGCGTTTGTTTATCTATAAAGATTATAATTAATGGTACAGAGATAATAAGTGCGGTCATTTATGCAAAAGAACTAAAAATCCCTTCATGGAGATCGGTGTGAAAAGTCTTGAAAATGCTGAAATCTTCTTGGGTATCATAGTAGTAGGTAGGAAGCCGCGAACAACAAACCAGTGATGCCAGCATTTAATTTGTGGGCTCCACCTTCGACAATAGATAGTGGGTTAATGGTGCTTCCGGCTCCGCTTTGAGTGGCTCCCTGGCTGCCACGGGATTCAACGATTAGGGAAGTTTCGACTGCGGCACTGCTCTGGGTGCTTGAATAGGTTAAAGTAGAATCTCTACCAGAAGAGCCGGAGACAACTGTTGTTGGAACTGGGGCGGCTGAGGTAGTTTCGTAGACAACTGGTACGCCGTTTGTAGTTGTTACAAATGTTGCGGTCTCTTGAGTAGGTCTGTAAGTGGTTACATGAGTAACTGGGACACCTTCAGTAACTTCCACGTAGGTCGAGGTTTCGTATGGAGCCGAATAAGTAGTGGTTTCGGTGACGGGAGTCCCATTCTTAGTCGTGACATAGGTGGAGGTCTCGCAGGGAACGGTGTAGGTGGTGGTGCGTGTAACGGGGGTACCGTTGCTGATTGTCACATACGTGGAGGTCTCGCATGGGACGGTATAAGTGGTGGTATGTGTAACGGGAGTACCGTTGCTGATTGTCACATACGTGGAGGTCTCGCAGGGAACGGTATAAGTGGTGGTGTGTGTAACGGGAGTACCGTTGCTGATTGTCACATACGTGGAGGTCTCGCATGGGACGGTATAAGTGGAGATGTGTGTAACGGGAGTACCGTTGCTGGTTGTCACATAAGTCGATGTCTCACATGGAATGGTATTGGTGGTGGTTTCGGTGATGGTGTTGCCGCTGGTAACAACGGAAGTCAAGGTCTCACAAGACTCGCATGGAACTGTATAAGTCGTCGTAACAGTTACAGGGGTGCCATTGCTAGTGGTCACAAATGAAGAGGTCACGCATGGAACACTGGTGGTCTCAGTTAAGGTAGTTGGGTAGTAGGTAGTCGAGTTTCTTGGTTGAGAACTTGAGGAAACCAAAGAGCTAGAGCTCGATGGCTTCACTGGGACAGAAGACGATGGGCTAGAGCTCGAAGGCTTCACTGGGATACTGGAGCTGGAGCTAGAGCTAGATGGCTTCACTGGGATACTGGAGCTGGAGCTACAGCTCGATGGCTTCACTGGGACAGAAGACGATGGGCTAGAGCTCGATGGCTTCACTGGGATACTGGAGCTGGAGCTAGAGCTCGATGGCTTCACTGGGACAGAAGACGATGGGCTAGAGCTCGATGGCTTCACTGGGATACTGGAGCTGGAGCTAGATGGCTTCGCAAGGACACTGGTATGTGACTTTCCAAGGGCAGTGGTATATGGCTTTGTAAGGACACTGGAGCTAGAGCTTGATGAAGTCACAGGAATAGAAGAAGATGGGCTAGAGCTCGAAGGCTTCAATGGAACAGAAGAAGATGGGCTAGAGCTCGAAGGCTTCAATGGAACAGAAGAAGATGGGCTAGAGCTCGATGACTTCACTGGAACAGAAGACGATGGGCTAGAGCTCGATGGCTTCACTGGGATACTGGAGCTGGAGCTAGAGCTAGAGCTCGATGGTTTCACAGGGACACTGGAGCTGGAGCTAGAGCTAAAGCTCGATGGCTTCACAGGGACACTGGGGCTGGAGCTAGATGGCTTCGCAAGGACACTGGTATATGACTGTTCAAGGGCAGTGGTATATGGCTTTGTAAGGACACTGGAGCTAGAGCTCGATGAAGTCACAGGAACAGAAGAAGATGAGCTGGAGCTCGATGACTTCACTGGGACAGAAGAAGATGAGCTGGAGCTCGATGACTTCACTGGGACAGAAGAAGATGAGCTGGAGCTCGATGACTTCACTGGGAC
>PPHX03000032.1:0-15313 GCA_003705175.3 Torulaspora franciscae
ATCACCCATCCGTTGGACCTGGCAAAAGTGCGTCTGCAAACCGCCGGTCAACCCAAACCAACCCTCATCTTCATGATCCAGAGAGTACTGAAAAACGAGGGCATTCTCGGCCTCTACTCGGATTGCACCCACCCTGTATTGTTACATCGTACAATGAACACTGTCTTTTGGTAATGAAGGACTGATCAAGGAAATCAGCACTTTCAGAAAGCACAATGATATATAACGCAATATTAGCCGTCTCAGCTACATGTATTAACTTTGAGGGCTCCACCAAGTATTCAAACACCAGTCAGAATGATACGATTTCTTCTCAGTCAACTCCGTTCTTCCACTTTGATGGCATCCTCCTGGTCTTTTCGCCCACTTTGGTTTTACCCCGCCTGTTAGTCAGCATTAGCGCATGATAAAGATCTCAAACAATGTCTGTTTCGAGCCTCAATAGTGGATACAGATACAGTGATTATTGCACGCTTTTTCTATTGCTTTGATGACCGTTTTGCGGAAAGACCACTCGAAAAACCTCAAGATGAAATAATTTTTTGTCCCCATAGTAACTGACCTTGCCCACAGAAGTAGTCCAAAAGCGTCCCACTCACAACTGCACTAATACCTTTTGGTGGCCTCAAAAGGTTACTTACCCCAATACAAAAAGCGGATCGAGAGTTGAGATGAAGTGAAGTGAAATATCAGCTAGAGACGAAAATTGCCGAGGTACGAGTTTGAACTGCTACAGTCAAATGTACTGTGGTTTCAATCGGCTCGTCATATGCTCAGCTAACTAATTGCAGTGGTGCTACTTGACTCTGCTCAGTCGTTACTTTTGTTTTGCAGATTACCCAAGTAACAGCAAATGAAGACTTTTTCCAAGCGTTGATATCTGAGGGGGGTTCGCAATTCCACACCTTCTCAGTCGCTAGCGGAATAAAGCAGCACTATCTCTCAATCAATGTCTCTTGGGTAAATTGCGGAGGTTTTCCGCTACTAGTTGGTTCCTGAGATGGCGCAAGTTTATACTCGAGATACTAAGGCTACAGAATACTCTGATTGAGCCATGATAGGAGGCCAGCTAATGTTCTACTCATGAAAGGCCTAACCAGCGATCAACCACTCCCTTTGCTCTACGTCTCATCTATTTTGCTGTTATGATGGCGGTAACATACATAAGGAGAGGGTAGTTATATGTTGTTTTTCTGGCTACAATGCTTGGAAATCAACTAAAAATGAACTATTTGTTGTTAATTAATTAACAGTTCTTGTTGCCGAAGGTTTCTTGCTCTTCCCAGCATCCTCCGAAGGAGTTATTCCCTCGCCGTACCGTCACAGTATCCTTTTTGAGCAAACTTCTAGTTGGCCATAACCAGATTTTGAAGCCTCAAAGAACAATAATCCAAAGCTGGCGGATAAAGTATTAAAGTTAATATTCCACAAAGCGTTGTCATGAAACTATCGAAGTGCTGTGATGCAGGAAGCAGTCGAGGTTGTAGTACATCACATTCCACAGGGCGATTTTCGCTCCTGAAACTAGATATGGCGTATTCATGGGGTAACAATGGTTATAATGGTCCAGTTTTCAGCGAGTTTGTTTGTTTACGTTGTAGAATTACCTTTAAAATTCAGCAAAGCGTTTAATGGAACAGATTGAGGCTAATATGCCAGGTTTATAAATTAAAATAACAGTGTATAAGAACAAAGAGATTACTCAAAGCGGGTAGATAAAAGTCTTGTTTTCAAGATCCGTTAGATCCAGCATCGCCACATTAGTATCCACGACTTGGCCATCGACCTCTACAGCACCGTGGCTGTCTTTGTGTAGGGCAAGCCTCTCGCTATTCCTCTTCTTCAAGATATACCAGATCACCAAAGCTATCAAGGGAGCTAGGAAAAAGGAAAGTACGATTTGTACAATCCAAGCAGGTATATACCGAGGTTTATCTTTGCTTCTCCAAATTTGAGGCGAGATGATGTTAGAGATTGCATACCAGAACATGATAATGGCGTTCCTGGTCAATCTTTTCGTATATCCGGCGCAACTTGTTGTGTTCCAACTGAACATGAGAATCCATGGAACACCAAACAAAGGACATGCTAAACAAAGCATAGCAAGCAAAGCAATCTTCTTGTCCCAATCTATTGTTACCAAAGCTATCGAGCCAGCAAACGATGGGACGGTCCAAAATACGACGGAGAAAGCCGTGTAGTTCCTATGGTACAGCAGGAAACCGGTTGCAATGACGGCGCAAACAGACGCAAAACCACCAGCCGCTACTGAAACTAAAGTCGAGGACAATGCCGTAACGTTACCGATACCTTCAAACAGCAGATTCTGCTGGTAGGCTAAGTTATTGGCCAGCTGCTGCAACAAGAAAAATGCAGAGAAGAGCCATGTTATTGGATCTTTAAAAGCTTCCACAATTTGGTATTTCTTCACCACTTTTTGCTCGATAGAGGCCTTACTGGACTGCTGAACTCTTCTAATGACCCAGACCTTTTCCTTGGTGCTCAAGAATTTTGCATCTGTCGGATTGTTAGGGTAAACCAGCACGATAAGAATGGTCAGCAAAAACGTGCAGCCACCGATGATTATTATGAACAGTTTCCAGGTGGGCACACTCGACTGAGCATGTAGAATACCGTACGCGATGAATCCCACCGGAATCGTGACACCAATAGAAGAAACATACCAAACTGGGCCGTATGAGTTCTTTTCATCGGGAGTCAAGAATTGGTTCATCGTCATGTTTAGAGTGGGAACGGCAACGGACTCGACAAATCCCAGGAAAAATCTCAATGCAATGATTCCCTGATGGTTGTAAGCAACACAATGAAGGAAGATAATGATAGTCCAGGTTGCAGACATAACTGCAACCACTCTACCGATAGGAAACTTTTGCACAAAAAACATGTTAGCCTGACCAAGGAGATACCCAACATAAAAAAGTGTGTTAGCATTGTTGTAGCTTTCCTGCGTCAGGCCAGTGTCCTCCCATAGGCCAAAGATGGAGGCGTAAGACAGAGTTGCCTTGTCAGAGTACAGCGTCAGATTCACGAGAAAAGTTAGACCAACAACGATGAAAGCCACTTTCCTCCGTAGCTTCTTCTCCTCTTCAGGGGTGATGGGAGGCACTTCTGAGTCATGCTCACTTAAAAACTTCAAGGTTACGTCTGCGTCTCTCGAACTAACCACTTTGTAGTCATCTTTCAAAAAACCGGTGCCTGGCACGGCTTTATTGCCATTGTCTTTTTGCTCAATGGAGACCACTTCGGCCTCCACAGATGAAGTGCTTGAACCGCTCATGATTGCCTTTCTGGTTTCTTCGAAAAGACCAAGAACGCTCCAATAATTGGTTTCTTACAGTGTAATTATAGTTCTGGGACCTTCAGCAATCGCCAAACGTCAATCTTTGTCAAACAATGCGTCCACACTTTAGGCATCAGATCTCGGTTTAATTGAATGGACTGTGTCTTTGAAGCCTCGAGTCTTCCATTCTCTCGAAGCCTGTACACATTTTTTTTTCGCTGCCGACCGCTCGCCACCACACCTGTGGCTTCTCTAAATTGATGCAATTCTCGAGGAAAAAAACGCTTAATCCAGCCTTCTGATTGATTGTCCAGCGGGCCATTACTCGTACAACGCTCACTTCGAAATGTTTTTTCCATCCAATTTACTTTTCTTTGACCTTCAGTGACTTTGCACCCTGAAGTGTAGTCTATCATTTGTGAGAATGTTTCTGTAGGGCTGTCCAAAAGTGCCTGCTGCCCAGACCAAGTAGAGCGCGAGACCGCCAACCTTAATGCCAAGAATGAGCTGATTTAGCGCGGTAGGCAATCAGCGCAGATCACAAATGGGACCTAGAATGTCAATTTGTCTGGATAGGGCGATTGGAACTACAAAATTCGTCCTTTCTCCGCATCCTTTGTCCGAGATTGAACTTCCGAGACATAGCTTGCGGAAATGGCATGACAAGTCCACTACTCAGAAATTAAAGCCCACGCTATTCGCTGGATACTAAGACTTTTATTTAGGACCAAATTTAAATGGCAACCTGCTCGCATACTAAGTAGCGGAAAGTTTACCATTCTTATGGTAGGCCATGAAGGATGCGTTGTATTCGTGATTAGGACCGAAAATGATGTCCCCATAGTCAATAAACCCAAAGTACTCATACACCTTTTTTGCCTTGTCGTTGATAGCCTCGAGGATAACTGCAGCATCCTGTTTATCAGCCTCCAGCTTTAGATATTCCAGAATAGCCCTCGCTGAGCCTCTGATTTCCGGCTGGTGTAAATTTTTGCCAATCATGAAGAGATAGAAGTATTTGATTTCGGTTCCCAGCCCGAGAAGCTTCTTGTATTTTTCAACAGCTTCGATATAGTCTCTGTTGAAGGCAGAATCTTCAGTAAGCGCTGTCGCGCTCGCAGAGGCATCCAATGGGGGCATGACAACTGCAACACCGTCATAATCATTAGCTTCTAGCAAAAATCCTCCTTTGGCCATGTACTTCTTGCACAATGAGGCGTATGAATCATATAGCTCTTCGTCAGTTAGAGGGTTCTCTGCTGTTCGATTCTGAAATTTGTCTGTTATGTATCGACAGGAGGCGTCATTAGCGAATGCTATCGAAAGGATCTTCTGCACTTTTTTAATGTTCGTAGTTTTAACAGCTGCAGTCCTAGTCATTGTCAGTATGATGAGCAAGATCCAGTTAGGCCCTATATAAAAATGAACTAGGTAGATAGACTCTTGAGCACTGCGGGCATGTTTATATTGAGAGCGTAAAATTTGTTCTCTTGGAAAAAAACGCTCCGGTGAAGCCCGATGGCGTACCAATTACAATAAATAATTATGAGGAGGACAGTCAAGTGAAGCTCAGCGTTTATTGCCAAGCTATGACGGGGAGAACTTCTGAGACTATAAGCTTAAAGTTCCTCTTCTTCAGTAGCTTGATGAGCGTCACCATAAGCTTTACAGAGGTCCAATGCGGAGGAAATGATGCAATGTAGAGTCTGGCCAATGATGTCATTGGCCTGACTATTTATCTTGAACTCTTCCATATCTTTCTCTCGATAAAGACCGAGGATGTAGTTCAAAACACCCTTCAATGTAACGACCCTTGTGTTCGAGTCAGCCTCAGAGACGGTTAGAATCATGTAGTCGTCGTACTTTCTAGTGTGTGGATCCTGCCCGGTTACTCCCCAGTAGGGTATCGAGTTTGGGCTCAGAATATTGGTATCCTTACAGACGGTTGACTGGAGGTCCCAGCCCAAGACGTCCATGTTGAATCCGACTGCTGGAGCAACCAGTTCTTGGCTGTATATGCCCCCACGCTCCACGAGTACACTGAGCATTGGTCTGTAGTAAGTGCTGCCGCATCCACAATCTTCGACGTGTTGCTTTGGAAATCCGATCCACACTTGCTCCCCATTGACCTTGGGTAGGACGTCAGGCAACGGAACAAACTGCGTACCGCCTCTTATGCCACCAAACTTGTTTTCTTCGCTAATCTTAAGGGTGTCTGCCTCCCAGACCATGTGGCACACACCATCATTAAGAGAGCATTTCAAAATTTCTAGAGGACTGAAGCTGTAGATGAAGTGGATGAATCCACGAGACATTAGAGACTCGCCGACGTTTCGATGGAAGAAAGGCGTCCAGTTTTTTTCTGATATCCTTGGCTCGCGTCCAGCTATGCTGAACTTGACCATTGGTTCGATCTTTCTGTGCGGCAGATAAGCGACCATAATCCTTCTGTCTAGGTCATCGTCTTGTATGTTGTATATTACGACCGGCTCTTCGCCAAACTCTGTCTTCCTCAAAACAACGTGAGGATCCTCTGGGCCTTTCCAGTCACCGTCAGTCCTGAAAGGTACGTTGAGTATTGTTGGGTATGTCATGTAAAACTTGGAGAGAATTTTTTCTCTCCTCTTTTCAGCGTCCAGTCTGTTCTTACTGTTCTCTACTAGGCATTGTTCGTACGCCTGGTGCTTGAACTTGAGGATGCTACAATCTGAAATACCCAACTCCTCATCGATTTGCTTGAGGGCTGCATCCATGTCCCTTGGCATCGGCACATCCGTGTACGGTATCTTCTTCCCGACGATTTCATTCCAGTCTCTGTCGAACGCTTGGGCCCTAATTAGGGAAAGGTGTGGGTGATTCTTGATATGGATGGCGGAGTATATAACTCTAGAGTAAACAACGTAGCACTCTTGCGATTCAAGCCAAACAGCAGAACCACCGAACTGGTACCATTTCTTCTCGATGATCTCGTCACGCGACATTTCCTCCTCGTCCTCCCCCGTGATTTCTTTCGACAGAAAGTTAGGCTCGGTCATTAAGCGATGTCTCAATGCGGCGAGGTCGTCACCCAAAAGAGGCTTATCTTGAGAATGTTGTATAATGGAACGGTAGGCAAGGTCGGAACAGGTGATTGAATTTTTGTAATCCCTAAGGCCGGGGTATTTGCCCCATACGCCGTCGGCTTCGTTATTTCTGGCAGCCTTAGCCTTTTTAGCTAGTACTTTCTCGACATCCAAATTTGAAGCGTATGCGAGAACTTCTTCATCTTCAAATTTTTGTTCAGTAACTCGACGGTTGATAGGTGATGACCTCAAGGGTTCACGTTTCAGCGCCTGGGAGATATCAGCACTTAACAAATCCCTTTTGTTCCTCACTGTCCGTTCGTTGCGGAAAAACAGCCCTTTCTTAGGTGGCATTCCTTGCGGCAGCATTGGCGTTCTCAGGCTCCGGTAAAAGAGAACAGCCACAAAAAAGAGCAGAATCCATGCGAGATTTGAGCGTCGTCTGAGCATACTTGAACGACTTGGCGCTGTCGTCTAAACTAAACCGTTGCAGTTTCGGACTGCCGAACTCTTTATACCTTGCCTGACTTTAGAGCAATAGTAGTAGATGAGCTTTCTCCCTAGGCGAAAAAAATGTAAAAGCAGCAACGCGTAAAAACCCGCCAACAGACACGAAAGTTTCACCAAGTGTTCGCCTTGTATATCGGTATATGTAGGTCCTATAGAAATGGTGAGACAGCTTCGTTATCATACTGAGTGAAGGGCAGGTCTTCGCCCACAATGGCAATCGAGAGGTTGTTTTGATTAAGCGTTTCGTCCTTGAGCGACTGTCTCAATGCCTCAACGCCTTGTTTGATGAGCTCGTTTGGGTCTTCAATTTCCACAAATGTATCGAACGTGCGCTCCAAGTAGGTCTTGGCACCTTGCGAACGGGCCCCGATGGCCGAACCGTAGAGCTCGAGAGTATTCCCCGAAGGCTGAAATTCGAGCAAGTGCGCTCCGCTTCTGTCATACCCGATGATCAGCAGCCCGACACCGTAGGGTCTGCCACCGTATGATTGCGTGTTCTTCTGAGCCTTGTCGCACAGCAGATGGCCTGCTTTTTCGACAGAAAGCTTCCTGTTGAACACCAGACTAGAGTAATTGCATTGTTGTCTCAAATAGTTACTGAGCACACGCGCATCTGGCGCCAACCCCGCTAAAGAAAGGCCCAGATGATCGTCGCACTTGATGATCTTACGTTGGAACGACGAGAGCTCGTCTGCGTTTCTCTTCAAGGCCACTAATACGGCATGCTTGCGTGAGCGCAACCCGACCGTAACGCTCCCCTGTTTGATAGCTTCCAAAGCATATTCTACCTGGAACAACCGCCCCGTGGGCGAGAACGTCACTGTATCTCCGTCGTAGTTATTTCTGAACATCTCAATGGAACCTCCAACACCTGCTTGACTGCCTGTGAGCTCGGTTGGTTTACCTTTTGCCACCTTGAAGAGGTTGAAGATCTTGGCTTCGCGGGAAGGGCCGTATTTACCCGGCCAAATCCTTGGACGTGCCTTAAAACCTGCTTGACCGCATGGACAGACACAAATAAGAGTCTCACAAGGACGTTTGCATGCTTACTAACTGGATTCTGAGTATTGTGTACGCTACTCTGGATCGCATTCCACCGGTTGTGTGGCAGGTGGCTCATGTGATAGCGGACATCTACTTATTTTGGATCCACAAACTGTTGAATTACCTGCGGCCGAACTCGCGGGTGTTGTACCATGAGGCCAGTAAGGAGCTGGATCGATGTACCACGTATGAGACATGGTATGCGAAAGCTATTGTGGTGGATGAGATAACGGGGGCGAACCTGTGGAGAAGGAACTTTTTCTCGGTGAGGTATGACTTCAACTCTGTGTTGGAGCAACATGCTTATTTGCAGCGTGCATTGGAAGCTGGGGACATAGATGCGATCAAGGACAAGCTTTTGGCCATTGGGCCCTGCATGTTGCGAAATTTCGGCGGGATTGCGGACCGAAGGCTATTCACGAAATCCCTTATTGGGACCAAGTTGCTCATCGAACAGTACCTGGATAGGATTATTGAGGCCCTTGACGTTCTGGATAGGGCTGGGACGCCCACGTTTTTCTTCCAGAGGTGCAAGTTGTCGCTGGGAACCACGGCTTTGATCCTACAAGGTGGGTCGCTGTTTGGGATGTTCCATCTGGGCGTGATAAAGAGACTTTTCTTTCAAAATTTGATTCCCAACGTGATTAGCGGCAGTTCTATGGGATCGTGTATCGCTAGTCTTTACGCGTGCATGTCGAATCAAGAGCTTAGGAGACTGCTTTACGGGGAGAACATCCTGGACATGATCAAGCTGGATGTTGAATTACTGCGAAGCTGCGGGTACGGCAACGTGGATCAACACTTGAACCTGGGAACCTTGATTCAGAACTTGATTCATCACGGTTACTCCCAGGACGTCTACCTTTTCATCCAGTTTGTGCTCAAGTACATCGTTAAGGATCTTACTTTCGAGGAGGCCTTTCAAAGCACTGGTAAGGTGTTAAGTATCGTCATCCATCCAACTGACCCCTCTTGTCCCAAGCTTTTGAACTATGTTACGTCTCCGAATGTTCTCATAAGCTCCGCCATCAACTGCAGTCTCGGATCCGGGGTAATATCCGACGATACAAGGTTGCTTTGCAGAAATCTGAACAATGAAATAGTCTCTTTTCTCTCGGAAGAGAAGACTAAAATTACCAAATTCTTGGCCCCGGAAAATGCCACGGTTCTGAAGAATAACGAAAGCCCTTACACAAGGTTGACTGAACTGTTCAACGTCAACAACTTCGTCGTATCCTTGGCACGTCCTTACTTAGCGCCGTTAGTTGTAAACGATTTGAAGCACGAAATCAAGACCTCCAGTTATTACTATTACAAACATTATCCCGACACGCCCACTTCAGTGGATATCTCAGAGCTCGGTTTTCCGCAGCTGAACTTTACAGAGATGGAGCCGCTGGCTTTCAAATTTAAGTATCATTTGGAAAGAAAATTGAAGAACATTGCGACTATGGAGTTTCGACACAGAATGGAGATGCTCGATAACCTGGGGTTACTGAGCTCGTGGATAAAGAGGTTAACAATTGACGAGAAGACACCTCGATCAGCTACAGAAATTACAATAGTTCCGAGAATGAAGAGTCTATCTCTCACAAGGATCATTGAGGGTCAATTGGACAATATCCCATACGGCATTACCTGTGGCGAGCAAAGTACATGGCCAGTGTTGTCACTCATAAGGACAAGATCGTCTGTCGAATACAAATTAGATAGAATAATCAGGACTAGAAGAAACAAGTTTAGTCCCTATGTAGGGTAGCCTATAGCCACTACCTATAGAATAATTTCTGATTTTCCTTCTGGCTCAGATAGAGATACTCATTCTCAACTACGTGGCATGAAAGGTGCGAACTGGGGGCACCACCTCGAGTAACTCTCAACAAACCAGTTACATCTGCCGCTCTCCCCGTATCGAGAGGTTTGAGCGATAAGACCGCTATCGATTTGTAAATACAACCCAGTACAAACCTAGAAAACTCGATCTCATCTCTTGTGACTCCACTTGGCTTGTAGCTAACATTAGTCGCTATGATCAGCAATCCACATTTTTGCATGAGGGGTATTATAAATTTCTTGTGTAGTTCATCACTGGTCAGACCGTCCAGCAGTGTCAGGAGAATCTCAGGTTGCTCTAGGATGACGACCGACGTCGAATCCTCTGGGAAAATATCCAGAAGATCAGAAATTACTTTGGACCTGGGCTTGGTGATATTCTTGATCACAAAGTCTGTCAGGAGGTCAACAATACGATATGCTTCGGAACGCAGGTTCAGTTTGTTTAAGGCCTCCGTGTAAGACTGGGTACTATGAATAAACGATGCAATAGTGGTCGAGCCGCCGCTGCTCTGCGTGGGTGCGGGAAGAGATGTACTATTCAGTGAAAACGGGGCACCAGTAAGTTTTGTCTCTACCACGGCGTTAAGCAGCCAGAATGAAGATGTAGCCGGACTCGATGTGATGGTTATAAGGTCATGGTTTCCCCCAGTGCACAATTCCTTTGATATGACAGAGTTGTCGCTGAAGATTACCAACTCCTGTTTTTGAGCGTTACTCATTTCCAATCGCACAACTGGTTACCAAGGCACGTTCCTTGCGCTAAACGCCGTCGATCTTTTCATAGTTAGGCATCCTCAGTTACTGATGATCTGAATTACTGCTGAAATAATTAAAAAAAATACACACAAAAATTTTCAATAACTTGTCGACCACTGTGAGGACAGATAAAGACAGCAGATCGACGATGTTTACCCTTCCAGAACTAAAATCTGACATTACCGTCAACGTCAACAAAGACGCTAAGAAGACTGAAGCCATCCGCCGCCCAGTAGAGCCAGTCGGCAAGCACTTCTTGCATCATGCTCAAAGAACTTTGAGAAACCATACTTGGTCGGAATTTGAGAAGATTCAGGCAGAGCAGAACGTCAAGAGAGTGGATGAATCGAACGTGGACCCAGATGAGTTGCTTTTCGACGAAGAGTTGGCCGATGAGTCGCTGTTGGAGCACGATCCAAGAGATTGGAAGACAGCCGACTTGTATGCCGCTATGGGATTGTCTAAGTTGCGTTACAGAGCCACTCCAAACCAAATTGTCAAGGCTCACAGAAAGCAAGTTTTGAAACATCATCCTGACAAGAAGTCTGCCTCCGGTGCCGGGCTAGAGCAGGATGGTTTCTTTAAGATCATCCAAAAGGCTTACGAAACCTTGACTGATTCCACCAAAAGAGCCCAATACGACTCTTGTGACTTTAACGCCGACGTTGAACCACCAAAGAAGGGTACGGAGTACGACTTTTTCGAAGCTTGGGGTCCTGTCTTCGCTGCTGAGGCCCGTTTCTCCAAAAAACAACCTGTCCCAACTTTGGGTAACATAGATACCCCAAAGAAGGAAGTTGAGCAGTTCTATTCATTCTGGCACAGATTCGACTCTTGGAGAACGTTTGAGTTTTTGGACGAGGATGTTCCAGACGACTCCTCTAACAGAGACCAAAAACGTTACACTGAGAGAAAGAATAAGGCTGCCAGAGACAAAAAGAAGACTGCTGACAATGCCAGATTGGTCAAGCTTGTCGAAAGAGCTGTTAACGAGGATCCTCGTATCAAACTCTTCAAAGAGGAAGAGAAGAAGGAGAAGGAAAGAAAGAAATGGGAGAGAGAAGCCGGTGCCAGGGCTGAAGCCGAGGCCGCTGCTAAGGCTGCTGCTGAGGCTAAGGCTAAGGCTGAGGCTGAGGCTGCAGCTTCAGCCGCTGCCAAGGTCGACAAGAAGAAAGCCAAGGAAGCTGCAAAGGCCGCCAAGAAGAAGAACAAGAGAACCATTCGTAGCGCTCCAAAGGAAGCGCAATACTTTGGCGACGCAGACAAATCCGCAGCTATCGATGAGCAGACCGGCTTCATTGTCGATTCTTTGGATGACGAACAGCTGGTTGAGGTCGCACAAAAAATCAAGGCAGACCCACAAGCCGCAAAGCAAGCTCTGCAGGATGCTGCTAAGGGCTTGACAGACGCTAAGAAGTTGCCAGGTAGTGTGCTTCCTTACTACTTATAAGCTTTATAGAACTTGTATAGCGATTAAGGTGCATGTGCTCTTACTTTCCTTCTCATTGGGATAAATTTTCATGACACTGAGCTGTTCATTTTATAGTGAAAAAAGGTAGTTTGATCTGGTAACTCTAGGTAGTTTCAACACGACAGGAAGCTTCTTGAGAGTCATTGTGTATTACAGAGGTTGAATCAAGGGGGCTATATTAGTTTGATGTCGTATAGAGGCTCTTTCAATAATTTGAATGGTGCACCTGGAGGTGTTCGTCCAGGAAACTCGTATGCTTCCTTTGGCGGGGCAAGAGGTTCAAATCGGGGTGGCCTAAATGTGCAAAGCCTGCTCAAGGGTGTAGAAAAGTACTCTCAGAAGATTGAGGATTTGACTGATCACCCACTGGCCATCAAATCAAGACCGTATATCCCGGCAATCGCCCGATTCTTCATTGTCGCTACTTTCTACGAGGACTCATTCCGGATCATATCTCAATGGTCAGACCAAATCTTCTATCTGCACAAATGGAAACATTATCCCTATCTTTTCGTTGTTTTATTCCTGATACTCGTCACCATCTCGATGCTCGCAGGAGCTACGCTTTTGGTTCTGCGCAAGCAGACCGTGCACGCCACGGGAATCTTATGCGCATGTATTATCTTGCAAGCGCTAATCTATGGTTTATTCACAGGCTCTTCTTTCGTTTTAAGAAACATTAGCGTCATCGGTGGACTACTGATTGCGTTCAGCGACTCCATAGTGCAGAACAGAAACACTTTCGGTATGCTTCCTGAATTGAACAGCAAGGGTGGGAAAACTAAGGGCTACCTGCTGTTTGCTGGCCGACTTCTCATCGTTCTTATGTTTATTGCTTTCACATTTAGTAAGTCGTGGTTCACCGTCATTTTTACAATCATTGGCACTGTCTGTTTTGCCATTGGCTACAAGACAAAACTTGCATCCATTATGTTAGGACTCATCCTCACCTTCTACAATGTGACCTTGAACAACTACTGGTTCTACGATCAGACCAAGAGGGATTTTCTCAAGTACGAATTCTACCAAAATCTCAGCATCATCGGCGGGCTTTTGCTTGTTACCAACACAGGAGCAGGAGAGCTATCGGTTGATGAAAAGAAGAAGATCTACTAGTGACCGGGAACGAGTTTATGAGACTGTATCTACCTTTATGTACAAGCTTATTACTATGGAAAAGTAAATTACCCGCCTAAGAAGGCCTTCATACGGAGGGATCAAAGAAGGGGCACACTTAATTCAAGAGCTATACTAGCTGAAGAAACTGAATAGCTGAAGGAAATATACACGATTGAAATATGGGTGGCATATTGAAGAATCCTTTACCGGCAGACCAGGCCGCTTCCGAGAGCGAAGAGTCCATATCGGAGTTTAGAAAGCAGGTCTTGATGAATACGCAGTTGAATGCGAAACTGACATCTAAGAGGAAGAATGAGGTTGTCCCACAAAAGCATGTTCTTCCCAAGGATACACTTTCTTTGAAGCACGAGCAGGAGGCGGAAGAGAGGCTACAGTGGAATCAGAAAAACCTTGCTGCGAACGAAATCACTAAGCAACAGTTTCAGGACATACATATAGACGAGCCAAAGACGCCTTATCAAGGAGCAATCGACCCTAATGGGGAGTATTACAAGGATGATGACGAAAACGAAGACGAGCTACAGAACTTCTCACTTGACGGACAACAGCCCCAGCGTGAGCCCTCACCACCACAGAAAAGAGAGCCTTCGCGATTCGAAGAAATGAGGAAGAAGCACTATAGCAGGGAAGGGGCCGTCCCGCACATACAAACATCTCGTGACTATCAGGAAGATGAATGAGTTTATTCAACGCCTGGGTGAATCCACGAGGGACTTACAACGCACTAACACACGCAGGGGCCAGGACCCATCATGGCGAGTCGAACATTTCCTCCACCTTGAGCACAGTAAGTGGAAAACCCACCACTTGCCATCAAATGCTCGCAGTTACACTTGAGCATGATGTTCTTTGCTGCATTGAAGCCCCTGTCGAAAACAGAGGAGCACTTTATACAGCTATATATTTTGGCGGAGCCCAAGTCGTCCTTCAAGTTTCCACAAGTTGAACAAGTCTTTGACGTGAAATCCTCCTCAACCTCATGAACACTTGCACCATCGAACCGCTCTGCCTTCATCATCAAGCGATCGTGGAAGCAGCAGTGGGCGAGAGTCGTCATGTTGGACCTTGATTTTCAGGTCAGCTTGGTGCAGTGGTGATAATTCAATTTGGGGATAAAAACATTCTCGTAGGACTTGCCCAAGAAGAGGGCCGATTTCTTGTGTATATCCTGAACAATATGCGAAATCTTTCCGCCCAGCCTGTGAAAGGCTTTCCGATGGTTTTGCCTCTTCTTGTGCTTCCTGAGCTTGGCCAATTTTGACCTTAATTGCCGTCGTCGGCGCTTAAGCTTCTCGTGAGCACAACCGCGTCGCATGCCAATCTATACCACAGTCTGGTTAGAGTCATATCCCGTTAGGAAAGCCCTCACTCCGGGATCAATAAATATAACCTTTTCAGCAAGGCTTTTCCTGACTATTTCCTCACCAGCAATACGAACAATCAGGTAACATTTGTTGTTTCTAGTCCTTTGGAGCCTGGAATCTCGTGGCAACTCATCTGGAAGCGGCTCTGCAGCACGCAAATTCAAGGTTGAGAATACCCCGGTGCAAAATGACTCGGCTCCCCCTGTCCAGAACTTTTTCAGCCCTGAAAGCGTTTGAACTGATGCTCTTTTTTATCTTGAACTTCAACTTAAAAGGCGTCCCCGTCTTCCTGAACTTCACCATATTACTACTGTAGTTTTTGACCAAATCACGAAGTGCTTCGTCTTTCAAATCATAATGACACTCGGAAAGCCATTGCTCCTGAGATTCTAAACATTAGTATCTCTGTTAAGCAAGGTCTGGTGTAGGCCTGTTATGGTCATTGCCATGCCGTCGCGGTGCGGTTTCAACGCTCTATTATATGTGTAACGCTGACACCCAAACCACTTCTTCATCATTTCTTTCTGGGAACCGGTCGGATAGATCCTAATTTTGCGAGCCCTGGTAATCTCTTCTTTAACACCACTGCCAAGCGGTTACCATTATTATTGGCCCTCCTCTTGCTAACCTCAGTTTCGGCGAATGTTCGCCCGGTCTTGAACATATTGAGAGCTGGCATCCTAGGATGTGTATGGTCATGCCTAAAAGGCGCTTATTGGATTAAAGTGATTTGGTTGGGCCTGTTAGCGCAAGACATTAATGAAACGGTCAGACTAATATTTGATGCTCGCGAAATTTGCTCTAGCATCAGGGGCGATACCGTCGTAAC
>PPHX03000033.1:0-14729 GCA_003705175.3 Torulaspora franciscae
CCTAATTGTCACCAAATGTAATATATCGATTACATCGGAAAGCTAATCGGATAGCTTATCAGGATGCTTTTATATCAAGATTTACTCATTTTGAATAGTTTCGATATTACCTTTGTGGTTAAGGAAACTCAAAATAGAGGTAATCACGTGATAAATATCTATCTACTACATAGCTTAACTTGATTAACCCAATCAACCTTAAGCCAGCTATTTCTACTCTCTGGCCTACAATGGTTTCGATGCCGATCTCTTTCATTGTGCTTTGTTTCTCTCAGAACATTTAATTTAGATGACGCGACAGCATTTGCCTTTGTGGCGCGCTGAGAAAAGGCCGGAGGAAGAATAGCTCAAAGGATTTACACTTTAGAATGAATCTTTATTTGTAAGATCTGGACTCCCATAGCATAGTACTCTTAATTTCTCATGTTTTTGTGCTCAGTAAATTCCTGCATTTGCGATAGACTGTCCAGATCTTGCGTAAAGGATAAATCTCAAATCATTAGTGCTGAAGATCTGGGGGAACTCTCACCAAAATATTGACAATACAAGAGAAATTACACCAAATCACCGAAATGCAATCTTTATTAACCGGCAAGAGCAGACACGAAACTTTATCTGCAATTTTAGTGGAGAAAAACGCTTCGATGCCCGGGGAAAATGTCACAGATTCTGTACCCTTGGCAGACTTCTCACAAGGCAGCAAGAGAAGTATTGGAGAAAGCATTAGGGCAGGGTTCCAGAGTATTAGGAAGAAAACATCCTCATGGAGGTGGTCAAAAAATGAGGATCTTGAAAATGAATCATTGGAAGGGAAGAGTAACTCTGACAGCGGACGCGACAGTGATGACGGTCAGGTATCCTTATTTGACACACAGAGACATCGTAACTCTTGGAGTTCCACCGTTTCTTCCCCCAAATCACATAGATTGAGATCTTGGCTTAACTCCCGCGAGGCAGGACATGAGTTGTCCAAAAATGGTTATCCTAGCGCTCAATCACCTGAAACCGATAAAAGTGATACAATAGTGTACAGATGCCCATCTAGACATCGGGTTAGGTTCTGGTTAAACGAAAAGAATCCATATGGTTTTAGCGATTCAATCTTAGAAGTGAGACAATCCGTGATTACCGCTCGTATTATCCGTGCACGCTACCTGGCAAATATTGCTGCTCTGGAAGCCTCCAAAATGGGCGAGTTTCGTCGTAAAGTTCGAGCAGCAAAGTTCGCTAGTGCAGCTACCGCTGCTGCATTCGTCAGATTCAAAAAAGCAGAGAAGGATATTAATGCAAGCCATGGTAGCATTGCAAATGCGGCTATGTATGCTAGCAGAGCAGTTGCAGCAGCTTCTATTATCCAGCCGCAAAAAAATTGGGACTTCATAAAGCTTCAGAACAAGTTTAATGAGCATTTCAAGTACCAAAATGAGCCAGACTACTTCCGCCGAATCAAATACATTCCCATGAGAGATCTGAAGAAAGATTCGACCGAATATAAAATGCATTTGAAGCTCAAGGCGGTTCCCACTCCTCCACGACAGTATGACATTTACACGTTTCATAGCGACAGACTGGATATGATTATTGCCAAAGGACAAAGAAGAAGATCTGAATTTTACACTGAGCTAAACGCTGCACGTAACGTCAGAAGAAAAATCATTTGAACTGTTGAGACTTAACCGCTTCAGGTGCCCTCAGAAACGTTTGGAGACAGAATGAGCAAGAACCTCTTCCCTTCTCACGGATCTCGTCATGGATCAATCCTGAGAAATGTGGAAAATCCATGGGCTGTATATTCCCCTTGTTTTCATTTATAAATCTCAATGTTAAAGTAAAAGAAAGAGGAAACGTAGTTCTCTCGTTAATGCTCTAATGCCTTATATGCCTATAAGCTTCAAGCTTCGTAGCAATGCGTACGCTACATGACTTAGGCCATCATGAGTGGCGCTTTTTCTTCGTCGCCTCCGCGACAAGTTGCTCAAAAACTTGGCTTTCTTCCTGCTCCGCTTTAGTTCTGTATGCCCTCTGGAAGACTTTGCCCAGTATGAGTAGGGCCTCCCCTCTCCTACGCCTAGCCGTTTTGTCAATTGAGTTGTCGAATATAACTTTATCACAAACCGTTCTCAGGGTGGACATAATCTCATATTTCGAACCGTACCACGCAGCCGACAAGACTTTTCCCATGAGCAACTGTTCTTGAACCGCGAGTTCCTCAGGAGTGGGCTTAGCGATCTCTTTGCCATCTTTGTCGAGTAGTGGAGAATCTGATTCGCTTGCTCCTTTCATTTTCTCCAACTCTTTCATTGTGCTTTGTGCATCGATGGCTGCCGAGACCGTTCTCAGCGTATCCATGAACACACCACCCTTTGCCTTCATTGAGTGAAACATACCGCCAATTCCAAAGACAGTGTTGGAAGCAAGAAATATTCTTGCTCTTTCACAGTAAACATCACCAATAGTATGCAAGATATCCAGCCCAAATGATTCCATTTTCAAAAGATTAGCTTCTTCCTCGAACTTCTTAGCGAACGAATCTTTACAAGCTTCGTCATAGACACTTTCAGTTAGGATAGAGAGTCTCTCAATCAACTTAGTGGCCAGGACCTCCGCATTTTTTTCTTTCTCCGCTTTCAACTGCTCCTCGAACTCCTCTAATTTCGTTTTTTTTGGTGGCTCCTTTACACTAGCCTTCCCATCATGAATCTTCAAACTGTTCATTCCCCCTTGAATTACATTGTCTGCCTGATCTTCTGAGGCTTTCTTCTTCTCAGCTTCCTCCTTTTCCCTCTCCTTTTCCGCCTCATCCTGAGCCTGTAACTCCTCCTGTCGTTGCAAATTCTTTAAGAGGGTCAATTCGCCGATGTATGGCTCGAACGCTTCACCACCAAAGATCACTGAAAATTGTTCTGCAGCATCTTCAAATCCTCCCTTTGGAATGGCCTTTTCCTTACCATATTTATCGTAATTTGCACGCAATTCGCTGTTACTCAGGACTTGGTACGCTTCAGAAATTGCCTGAAATCTCTCAGTAGCCCCCGGATCATTGGGATTCTTATCTGGATGCTCTTCTATGGATTTCTTCCTGTATGCTTTTTTAATCTCCACAGATGTGGCAGTTGTCGCTATGCCTAACAAATCGTAATATTCATTATCGACCACCATAGGATATAAATTTGAAGACTCCGTTGGAAGATTGAACAACTATGGGCAAGAATAGCTCAGTTATAGGCATCGAGCCTATCGTTTTCACCAGGCATTTTTACGCCTATAAGCCATTAAAACTCCAGAGCTCTTCTTATACAGGGTAACATGAGAAAATATCGATACTAGATAAAGGACTATGTTTTGTTCAGCCGCTTCAGAATGTTTCTTGATCAATTCAACTATCACAATTCGTCTAATTTTCACCAGTCTCATCTTCTCCACGGTTTTCTGGTGAGATTTGAGACCTTGGCGACTCTTCTGGTAAATAATCATCAACCGAGCTTTCTGTAGGACCGAAGCCATCTTCTCCATCAACTTCATCTGCCACAGCGGTCACTCCTTCAGAAAGAGCTGGTAGATCCTCTGGTCCAAATTCTTCCAGTAAATTGTTTGACGAATTATCACTATAGATCGAAACGTGTCCAGACGACCGAGCACTTTGATCGCTGGGCAATTGAATGATGGAGGGGCGCCTCTCTTCGATTGCTTCGTTGTTCGAAACATCTTGTTCGTTTATGTGCGGTACTTGAACAACATCCTCTTCGAAGAGTAGATGTTCACCCTCCAAGTTTTGAGTGGTAAGTCGGGTAGTCCAAGTGTGATATACTTCAATATTATTCCCATTGGCCTCATTTTCAACTTTTTCTATCGTTGCAACTGTCGAAGGCAGCTTACGTCCACGAGGACCCTTAGCCCTTCTTTGACGAACATTGGGCGAGCTTTCATTTGGCTTCTCTCGTGCATTTTCTTGGCTTTTATCGGCCGGAGATCTGTCAATAGGCAACGCAGGAATACCCCCGGGAGCACCAGCTACCGGTATGGCAAATAGGGCATTCAAGTTTTGACGAAATTGCGTCTTCCTATCGTCATATGCCACATCCAGTTTTTCGTGTGATCCATTAGATCCAGATCTGACAAACGGCTGCCGTTGTTGATTTGAACCCTGCAGTTGCTCAAGCTGATTCTTCTGAAGCATTTCCTGAAAAGCAGCAATCCTAGAAGACGGTTTCTTTGGAACAGGCGGTGCGGCACGCTTTTTGATAGTTGGGGGTTCAGGTTCGCTAGAAGTATTCGTGTCCGACTCGCGACCTGGTGTCTCGCCCTTTGGCATTGAAGGGGTGAGACTAACATCGATATCTGCCTTAGATGGCCGTTTAGGCATCTCTGGTACGACATCGTTCGTATCTTTTTTAGCTATGGCCCCAGCTTGGGCTTGAGTAGGTTCAATTTCATTGTCGGTCGCAGGTTTTGACTCAGCAGTCTCGTTTTTCCCTTGAGTCAGCAGATCGGAAGCTCGCTCCTCACTACTTTTTTCAGAGGTCTGACCTTCTATTTTGCAAGACTCTGAGAGTTCCTCATCTTTATCAAGTTCCTTTCCTTCCTCTGGCAACCCATCTTTGTAGAGAGCTTCTGTATGGAGACTCTCGGCTTTATCAATGGATTCCTCCTGAGCTGCGTGACCATCAAGTTTTCTGTCTGCCAATTCTTTATCTTCTATAGATTTGACAGTTAGCTGCGCAACTGAATCTGAGGTCTCTTCAAACTCTTTATCTCGACCTCCTTTCTCAAATCGCTCCTGCTTCTCCTCCTGCAATGCCGTATCGACACTATCATTTGAATCTTGCTTTGAGCTAGGGATGACATCGTTTTCTTTGACTTCTGAGTGCGATGACTGTTCACTGGGATCATCATTTTCGTTGTGTCTGGAGATTAACTCCTCCATCTCTTTGAGCTGCTCGCTGGTATTTTCTACCAGACGGTCGAGGCTTTCAGTCGTGCTACGCCTAACGGGCCTACTTGACGGCATTATAGGTATGCCTGCAGCACTGATGGCATCCACTGTCTCTGCCTTCGCCAAAGGGCTTATGGAGGCACCAGTCGATGGAGCTGGAGAAGCTGTGCGCACTCTCTGAGGACGGGAAGTTGGGGGGCATGGTGGCTTGTCATTTATAACATTGGTAGTAGTCGATTCTTCTTCCTTCGATGGCCGATGGGGACGCGTTGAAGGAACCTGAGGATAGTCGTCCCGCTTTTCAATGACGCGATCCGTAGCTGCGTCCAATGGCGTAGGCGACTTGTCGTTCAGCCTCTGAGGTCTGGTTGCTGGTATCTGCGGTGATTTGCGACCACTGGCATGGATCGATGATCTTTCCACACTGGAAGCGGACGGGGTTTCTGGTTGCGCGTTCTCGCAATTAACATTTGGCCTGTGTGCCCTCTGGGGCCTCTGTGGAACCTTTGGCATATCCTCGGACGACATCAAACGTTTTACTCTACACGAAATGCAGAGGTCTTTAGATAGGGGGTAGGGTGTCGGTTAAAGTTATAACTGATCTTGAAAGATCGGAAAGCAAAAAGGCGAATGCCCTTTGCATAATTCGTCACAAGTACACAGGTAGTGATCTATGTGTGTATTAGAAAAGTATACAGTACGCCAGTAGGACACATTAGGCAGAGTAGTTCAAACGGAAGATGTCGTTGAAGACATAGTAAGAGCTACCGTCAGGAATCAAATGGAAGACCTGGGAGAAACGTTGAGGGTTCTGCTCGTCATCGATAAGCAGATCACCTGTGATCATAACTAGCACATCGCCACTTGTAGATGCAGGCTGAGCATCAAGGGTGGTGATTCTGTGTTGAACTCTTGCGAAAGGTAGCGAGACAAGTTTCTCAACAATGTCCTTAGCACCTTGCAACTGACTAGTTTCAAAAGTCAACATGGATTCATTTCTATAAAGATTGCCCAATTGGCTTCTATCGTTGTCAAATTGGTTGTAGTAGAATTCAGTAAACTGTTGAGCTAAGGAGTTGAAGTCTAGGGACATTGTACTAGTGTTTCGGATGCTCAGATATCGGATAATTGATTACCGAGAAGTCGTGTTCTCGTGGAGGAACCCTTTTCTGGTCTAAAATTTGCATAACTTTAAGTAAAAATTTGTATACATTGATCTTTCGAACAAGCTAAGGTCTTACCCTGCTAGCACGATCAGTCATAGGGGCCACTAGAAAGTGAAAAAGCCTACTGAAGTCATCTGGCTAGGCGAACTGTTAGGTGTGTTTCCAGGGCAATTGGGTTGGGATGAAGAGCTCCAGGTCACCGTTCAAGAAGTTATCGCATAGCAGGGAAGCATCTACTGGCGAAAGGCCTTCTTCATCATCACATAAGCGATCAATATCGGGAAGTAGTGCCACGAACAGTCACCATACTCGAAATATAAGCGGTACTGCACCACCCATATCAGGCATTAATGTTTCGCACAAAAGGACCACTTCGAATTCGTCAAGGTCATCTCAGAACTCGAACTTTCTAGCGGAACAATATGAAAGAGACAGAAAAGCTATAATCTCCAGTTGCTTCTCGACGCACGATCCCAGACATTCCGAAGCACCCAACAGTTATATTACGCATGTGAGAATAATTGAGGACTCCAAGTCACCGAGCTCCAGGCCTCCTCCGAATTCTCCTTTGGAGAACAAGAAAAAGCGCATATTGGTTATGAGTGCCAAGCCAAACAATCCCAGTGCAATCCAACTGCAGAAGGGTCGTGAAAATCAGGACGGCTCTTTTCAGATAGGAAGAATTTGGGATCTCAGAGATCTGACGAGGGTGGAAAGGGACACAGAAGTAAACGAAGGATTTGTCTTGACACTAGGGAAGAGGTACTACTGGGAAACCAACTCCGCGAAAGAGAGAACCGTTTTCATCAAGTCTCTGATAAATGCGTATATGCAGGCGTTCGACGGACACGTACCGGAGCTGATCAATTGGGATTTGTCTACTTTCTACCTCGATGAGAGGAGTTATCAAAGGGCGGTTATAACAAGGTCCCCATCATCTTCTAAAAACAAGGTGAGCGCAGCAGCTGCTAGTAGCGCTCCAATGCGAGAGGACAGGACCGTAGAAAACGCGGCAGTCCATCCGCAGCCCATTCCTCCAGAGCGTGCAGACCGCTCATTGCAGCATAAGAAGCCGTCGATAACAGCTAGGAGTGGTCCCAACATGGCACTAAACAAGATTCCCTACTCCAACAGCCCCACAATCATTGAAGCGAACAAAAGATTCGAGCCTCACCGATCTCGCAACGGTCGTTCATCGCCGGCGAGAAACGAACAGGTGCCAGAATCAATTGTTAGTACTGAGTCTGGGATGACGATATCGCAGAATAGCTCGAAAGATCTATCGCAGCCAGAGCCAAAAACGCCTGTATGGCAACGGGATGACTCGCCGGCTGTAGAGGGCTCCCTGAGCAAAGAGGTCTACAATGCTGAAGAGCCGATTAGTTTGTCTGAAAGTAGGAGCGATCATTTGTTGGAGGAACTGAATGAAATGCTAAGTCCCTCTGGCCAAGCGCCGTCTGAGGCAATTGCATCCGAAAAAGCTGACTCAGGCTTAATACAAGAATTTAAGAGCGCTGATACTATAACTAGGAGCGCAAAAGTCGAATCTCTGTCGGAAAGTGACCAATACGAGCCAACAGCTTTTGAACAAAAGAGCATTGATCTAAACGAAACTCTCTCGGTCAACGAGTCTGCGGATGCAGGTGAGGCCGATGACACTAATGATCTATCCTTCGAAAGGGGAGACGATGTACGTTATAGTCAAGCGTTAGATGGTGGATCGATGCACATATATCATGAAGTGTCGACCATACAAGAAGAAACTGTGGGTGTTGACGCCGAGGAACATCCCTTAACGAGTCTCGAAGTAACTAAGCATTTGGAGGAAAGAGAGGAAGCTGTCAGCAAAACAACCTGGAATATCAATGACGAAGAAGTACTTGAAATCTTGACAGAGATCAATTGGGATGTTAATGATGATGCTGAAAGCCTGCTGAAGAGACTTGAAGCAAAAATTGCTGAAACAGAGTATAATTTTAATAATACTTTACTTTCATTGGAAAAACTGGGACCTACATTAATGCCCTACGAGCAGAATGTTGATAGAGAATGTGATAGAATGAATCCAATCCTATCCCACTTTTTAATGGAAATGGGTAACGTCGCTGGAGACATTGAATACGTGGAAAGTCAAAAGAATGGATTACAGGTTGAGAGTGCCAACAAGAAAATGTTATACAATACTCTATCGGAGCTGCTGGATACTGTTTCTCTCGATGAAACGAACCTGAACGAATTGCTGAACTACCCTATCACTGAGAAATACCTGGAACGAATGGAACAACAGTTGACTTCCCTTTACAAGGCTCTGAAGGCTATAAATGGTGAGAGAGAGGAGGGAAATTATAATCTGGGAGAAATGAAAGCTTTGAAACAGCGGAGGAAAGCATACGAGAAGGTGACCAAAGTCTTCATTGAAAAGCTTGTCGTCGAGATGACAGGAAAGTTCGCTAATTCTTCCAGGGATGATATCTCAGAAGACCAACTTTCCAGCTTCTTGACGCGACTTTTGAAATTCTCTTCGTTGACGCTTTTCTGCAAAGAAATTTCTCCAGATTCATACTATCGTTTGATTGAAAGCTGGAATGCCAATATTGCTGGCGTTTATAATGGAATGTGCGATTCTATTCTGCAGGAACTAACTACGTTGAAGAGCATTGCTATGAACCAGACAGAATCAAATGATGAGCAACTTGGTTTAAATGCCCTTCTTTTACAATGGAAACATCCTAAAGGCACGAAAGTCACTCAATCTGAGCCCTTGGCTTCTGAAAAGTTGCTTCATCGCTTAAGAGAATGTATGCAGACTCTTGGAAGATGGTGCGTATTTTATCAGAACTTTGTTGACAATTTCTTTCATATATCATCTAGGCTTGACTTCGAACAGTTTGTCAAAAAGTTCAATGACCCTGATAGCAGAATGACATCCCTAAATGAATACAGAGGTATGCAATCGGATAGGGACTCCGCCTCTGTTGAAATGCACATTGTCTCCAGAATTTTTCAACCAATCGTTAATCATGTTGCGTCCCACTTCACAAGTCTACTGAAGTGTGATAGATCCATTGCACCCGCACTTATGATTTCCCTTGAACAGGAACTAAAGTTATTGGAGTCTACTAATGCAGAGTTTCTCATGACTGCTGTCTCTAGGATTTTATCGCAGGTGAAGCAGGTTTGGTTAGACCACGTCGAGGAGCAAATAGTTTACCTTGAGATACTTACGATAAATGTTTCTTCCCGTTGTTTATTACCTTCCGTCATGGGATTACCTCTGTTTATCAAGAACTCCCAGGACCTAATTAAAGAGACAGAGGACGAAATACACATCGCGGATGACAGCACATTCGAAGCCATACGAATGTACGATAATGCCTGTTCCAAGATGAGTAACGCGGTGACGAAACTTTTGGCCAGGAAGGATGATACCAACAAATTGTTAGACTCTGCGGATGCTCCATCATCCGATTCAGCCAATATTGACCGAACCATCACTTTACTGATGAACTGTCACTGGTTATTAGAACTGCTGACTTTGCTTAACACGAAGGGTGTCTTCGACTCGTCCCTTCAAGAAGCCAAAAGGATTTTTGACGTGGAAAAGGAAACGTATTCTTCCTACCTACTACGGGTGGCAATGCCCAAGTTAACACTGTTTGTGCATGGTGCCAGTAACTTGGTTGACAATACAGCTCCAGGTAGGGTCGTGGATCCCTCCAAGTGGGCGGCATATAGTAAGCAAAACTTGGAGAATATCCTTATCGGCTATACATCAACCGAGATTGACATTCTTGTCAAAAGATTGCACAACCACATGCTAGCTCACTTTGCCAACGAGCCGGATGAGACCGTAAAAGAAGTACTCTGTGACAAATTGTGGTCTTGCATCCAAGGACAAACCGTTTCCCTCTACCTGAAACTTTACATGCTGATTGAAAGACACTACAAGGGGACCTATGTGAAATTCACAAAGAATGATGTCATTACAGCATTTGAGCGTTACAAGAAACAGAATCTCTTATGATACCGCGAGGTCCATTGATGCCCTGAGAGCAGTGGCGACCATGGTTTGATCAGATTTATGCTACAGATACATCTGAGATAAAGTTCTTTCCAAGCCATGTAATTTTGGGTACAGGTATCCATTTTATGCGTTGTCCATTGGGAGTGGGATACGATCAAAGTAATGCATTTAGGCACACAGTTGAAATCTACTTAAATAAACTTGAATATATCTTCACCGATATGGTCCTTGAGGATTATTACTACTCAAGTGAAACTGGCTTTTCAAATGGGATACTTAAACCACTATTTGTGATTCAATAGAACTGTAATTTTCGAAAAACTCTCTGAATAGCTCAATTGTAGTTCCACATCTGCTGAACCTGCGATTTCTCTGGTCGAATGCATACGAGAATGGGGGTTGCCCAAGTCCAAGGTCCTTGTGCGTTATTCGGATATTAACATAGATCCAGGAATTATAACTGGGGAAACCAAATCTGCAGCCTTGGAGGGATTTTCACAAACATGCTTTTTTGACCTGGTCTTTCCTATCAATGGACTTGTCCTATTACTTTAAGCTTAATGGCATGAAATAAAGAAACGACGAGCAGGCGTTCATAACTTGGTATCGAGGTGAAACTGGAGTCCCAATTGTCGCCGCTGTTGCGAGACCACTGAGCCGTTCTGGGGTGATGAGAGACAAGTATTGATTCGGACTTCTTCAAGATAACGAATAATGAAGAGTGATTCAGATGAAACACAACTACGATCTTGATCCTGCATACATCTTCCTAGGGCTTTGAACAACATGACACTCACATGGAGGGTTTATATTGCTCCGTAGCGTTCGCTATTGAGTGTGTGGCAGATCTGTTGGCTGTTTTCAACAGGGACTCCAACGCAGCAAGGAACATCATGGTCAAGGATCTGTGAGCATTTGACGGCAAATGGTGGTCTTCCACTTCCTGTGCATTAGCACGTTGTAAGTCTCTCAAGGATTCTCCCAGGCGACGCGTCATCAACAAACAGGAACAAAGAACTTCAAAAGACAGCATCAACCTTTTCAAGAGGGAAATGGTTTGCAGATATCATAGTGATGGCTGCTGATGATGATAGCTACGACGATATCAATGAAGATGAGTTAGAATCTCTTTGCGGTGGAAGTGTCAACAGAATTGTTCACGAGACGGTCGTCAGGAAAGCAATACCGGTACAAAAGGATTTAACTGGCCGTCGAATCGAAGGTCAGAAATCCTATTACGAAGAAATAAAACAAAAAGTCACTTTTGGCCCTACTCACCATAAGTTGATCCCAGATGCATTGAAGTACTATATATATCCAGCGAACTTCGAAGTACGAGAGTACCAATTTGATATTGTACGAAAGGCACTCTTCGAGAACACACTTTGTGCGATCCCAACCGGTATGGGAAAGACCTTTATAGCGAGTGCTGTCATGCTCAATTTCTTCAGATGGTCCCAATCGGGGAAGATTATTTTCACTGCACCGACAAGGCCATTAGTAGCACAACAGATTAAGGCTTGTCTGGGCATAACTGGGATTCCTCAGGATCAAACCGCGATTTTGCTGGATAAATCAAGGAAAAATAGAGAGCAGATATGGGAAGAGAAGAGGGTATTTTTCACAACGCCACAAGTGGTTGAAAACGACCTGAAACGTGGTGTCCTACATCCTAAGGACATTATTTGCGTTGTCATTGACGAGGCGCACAGAGCAACAGGGTCTTATGCCTATACAAATATTGTCAAATTCATCAGCAGGTTTAACACGTCCTATAGGATATTGGCTCTAACGGCTACTCCAGGGACTGATTTGGCGGGTGTGCAAGAAGTGGTCACTAACCTCGAAATCGCAAGTATAGAGGCAAGAACAGAAGGAAGCCGGGACATTGTGCGATACATGAGAAAAAAGAGCAAGGTGAAAATTGATGTGGCCCCTACCCCGGAGATCGAGGATCTAATCGAGCAGATTGGCATAGCTGTTCTACCAGTTCTCTCGCAAGCAATTGAACTTAAGATCTATGAAGACTGCGACCCCTCACATATCAATGCATTCAAAGCCATGCAGCAGAGTCAGAAGATAATTGCAAATCCCGGAATACCTGAAGGTATTAAGTGGAGAAACTTTTTCATTTTGCAGCTTCTTAATCATGTTGGCCAAATGTTGAAGCGTATTAAGATTTATGGCATACGGACATTTTACAATTATTTCACTGATAAGCATAAGGAGTTCACAACGAAGTATAAGTTAGGAAAATCCACAAACAAAATTGCGGCCGAGTTTTACTTCAATCCGATTCTAAACAATATGATGAAGCAATGTGACTCGCTTCTCTCCGATCCCAATTTTTTAGGACATGGAAAGTTGGAACATGTTAGAGAAGAATTGGATGGTTTTTTCTCCCAAACTGGGTCCAGTTCTAGAGTTATCATATTCACAGAGCTCAGGGAAAGTGCATTGGAGATTGTCAAATGTGTAGATACAATGAATGAGACCAGTCAGCCCTACAAAATTAGACCTCATATCTTTATAGGACAGGCTAAGGGGAAAGAAGGTTTCGATGAGGTGACGTTTGCAAGAAAGAACCAACCCAAAGGCAGGAAGAAAGCGGACAGATTGAAACGGCAAGAGGAAGAGAAGCGGTTGGAAGAAGAGAATAGGACGAAGAAGAGGCAGGATAAAGTGGAGAGAAGTGCGAGGCGAACCGGTAGCTCTGAGGAGGCTCAGCTAAATGGTATGACACAGAAACAGCAGAAGGAGGTGATACAAAAGTTCAAGAATGGGGAATACAACGTCCTTGTGTGTACATCGATCGGAGAAGAAGGACTGGATATAGGTGAAGTTGATTTGATCATCTGTTATGACACAACGAGTAGCCCTATAAAAAACATTCAGAGAATGGGTAGGACTGGTAGAAAAAGAGATGGTAAGGTTGTTTTGCTGTTCAGCGGTAATGAATCTTACAAGTTTGAACAAGCTATGAAGGACTACGAAAATTTACAGCATCTGATTTTTCAAGACAATCTCGCGTATAAGAAGTCCGATAGGATAGTTCCATCTGATGTCAACCCCATTTGTCGCGAGGAAAGCATCAAAATTGATGAAGATGCCCAAGCAGTCAACCAAATGGAAGATACAGAGGAAGTCATTCGGTTTGCTACCCAATGCATGCTCGGCAAAACCCCCAAGAGAAAAGAACGGAAGACAAAAGCTGAGAAAAAAGAGAAGCGATTCTTCATGCCAGATAATGTTAATACAGGAATTGTAACCGCGGATACCTTGGTACAAAAAGTGAAGCGGCCGGGAAAAGATGTAGGAAAACTTGTTCTAAACAGAAATCTTATATCGCTGGATCCCGCAGAACTGAGTCCTCTTGACGGCTCATCTCCTGTGAAACTCGAAGTCGCTGATGAACGTATTTTCGAGGGAACGTATAACGAGCCACCACATAGAGAACGCTTTCCTGGGGTTGGGAGTAGAAGTCCCCCGTCTGAGCCACCCTCGCCCGAAAAGACTTCGAGTGATGCTTTGCAAGACGTAAGCCTTGGCCAAAAAATGGATAATGATGACAAGTGCCAGTCTAATCACATGAGGACCAAGAGGAATCTAGAAGAAGAATTATCACAGCCGATAGTTCTCAAAAAGTCCAAGAATGCTGCAGTTGCACGATCAATTTACAGCTCAGAAGGTGAGCATTGTGGTTTACTAACCTCGCAAGAACGTGAGTACTTTCTTCGAAATTATTCCGCGGCAGACAGTGTAACGATAGACACCATACCGGACTTCCTAAACAACACGAGAATAGCTAACATTCAACACAGCACTCACACCCAAAACATATTGGAACTATTCGAAGATCTACGATCAAACAAAAAGAGTCGGACAATCGAAATGAATAGAACTAAGTGCATAGCACGCGGCCTGCAAAGTGGGATTGTCAACGCAGAATGCGCGCTTCCACCAATAATTGTCAAGAATGATAGCGTCAGCCGGGTTGCTGAAGCAAAAAATGAGCAAAGCGATGAGATTGCAGAGACGAGCACTAAAGAACTAAATGACCTTCTGGACTCTGATTCGGACTTTTGAAGTATATGTAAATTGTGGTTTTCAATAGCGTATACGATGATTTGTTTTCGTTTTTTCATCGACACTCTAGTTCTGAAGTGAGAGTATATAAGAGGGCTTACAGTCTTTTTTCTGACTATTCTCTAATTTCAACTTCTTTCGAAAAAACCATCCTTATGCAAGGGAAATACGCATATCAGTGAGGATTCGTCCGAGATTGTGTTTTTGCTGGTTGAAATTTAATTTTAACCTGACCTTCTTCTCATAATCGACTACGAGATGTTCGCCATTAGAACATCTTATGATTATGTAGAGAATTTTTGGACTCTTTCATGAAATTTTTCTAATTTTCATGCTCATCGAGGTGAAAAGAAGATTTATTTCAACAGCGGGAAATATTGGAAGCCTCTTATGGTGCTTTCGAATCTCAAAACCTTATTTCCATGCATAGCTTTGTGAGGTCACAACGCAGGAATGGATTCACACATAGGAGAGCATAAATACCACCCAGAGATTGAGGGTCAAGTGATGTCACTAAAAT
>PPHX03000034.1:0-11422 GCA_003705175.3 Torulaspora franciscae
CTTTCCGCCTACTTGGAGTAACATCGGGCGAAAGGGCACTTCCTGGCTCTTTCTCCTGGTTCAAAGTTCACAACACACATCACATTCAATGCTCTGGCTCCCTGCTATCCATTGAGTACACGCAGGCTCATTTGGAGAGCCAGGCTGTCAATTCACCTCGGAATGACTCGACTTTGTCTCGCAGTACAGTCCTTCATTCGCTCTCTTATAACTGTTCTGGCTATTATTCTCTTTGTTTATTTTGTTCTTGGATCCTTAGTTTTCTCCCCTTTCTTCTCTTTCCATCTCACACTCAAAACATAGTCCACTCAACAAAACATCAATTCTGACCATCAAGTTTAGCCTACAACTCAAGACACACACCCTTTTGAGAGTCAGTGGCAAGTTCAACGTACCAACAGCAGCTTTGCATATGTTCTAGGCCAAATTCATGGCCATAAGACCTGGATTTGCCGCTATATGGCCAAAACTAGGACCTTTCACACAATATTTGAAGCTAGAGCGGCACATACCGCATACTGTGACTTTTATACGCCAAGGAAATGGTAGATATCATTAGTCTACGTATTGAGAAACTACTCATACTGCCTCTGGCCCCAGGGACGGTAGATTTGCAGGCTCTTCGGCTCATACGTGCAAGGCTTTCATGACTGAAGGGACCCTCGTTAGCTGTGTGATACTGGCTAATGCAAGATCTACTACTAGGAGGAATTCGAAATAGCCTGAGTCGATATGTTTACGACTCCCGAGTTTGCCAGCCCTGATTGGCAGCGTTGGCCTCTGGTATCCCCAATAAAGAAACGTTACAGAGTGCGTGCCGGTATAGTTCCTTAATATTAAATATACAAGGCATTTACGGATATTTTGATGTCAATACACCAGTTTGGGTACGTGTTGTATGGTGGGCGGCCTTCGTAGCAGAAGATGGTGGTGTTTTGGATACCGCTGTGCAAATACGGCATGCATTTCTGATTTGCCAGAACACTCATTTTGACAGCTGCGCTAACAACATTGTTGATGTCTGTGGGTCTTGCTTATTGAAGATGGCTTACTTACTTCTGGTCAATAAGGGTAATTATAAACCTTCTCTAATTCTATTTGCAGCTTCTATAATTTTCTTTCTATTTCAAGCTGGAAGATGAATTGCAATTTGCGTTAACAGAGTGTTGATGATAGAAACAGATCGTCTCGTCTCATGGTAGTAACTTCATTCAGGGAAATATAAAGCAATGTAACAACGAATTAGATATAATTTGGCATGGCATTCCGATTTGTTCAGTAAGCTTCACGCTACTCACGACTCCACTAATTAATCCGAGACGAATGCTCGAATGCATTGAGTTTCAGTCCAGCTCCAATGCACTGACCAGCTCAAGAAGAACAGTTAGAAAACGACAGCTTTAGGTAGCAGTGAGGTACGAAACATTCATAGATGCGGATTATACGTAGTTCAACAAAAGAGGCATTTTCTTAAATCTCAAGGGAAATCATCAGTCAGAACACTTTATGTCAGCTAAAATGGCCAGTCGGCCTGAGTAATCATTTTTAACTTGCGCAGCGTGGCACGCTATAATGAAGTAATACATGGCACGGGCCAAGACTCAAAGAGACTGCTTACACGACTGGTTGAGTGGCCCGCTCTCGCAAATACTTGTTCCAACTAAATCAGCAGCCTCAGCAGCCTTCATCACAGGCGCCTTCGAGACCCAGCGGCCGACAACGGACAGCTCTTAATCTTCGGTGCCACCAGGCCGCTGCAAGCAGACCTCCGTTATAATGACGGATAGAAAGATCATTTCTTTTGGGAAGTATGAACAAGCTTCTGAAAGTGCCGTACTCGAATAAGCCAAGTGCACCATTCTGATGCGTTTCTACACGCCATTCTTCAAGGCGGACTGCCTGATAAGACGCCACGAAGAGTTACTTCAGTTCTTGAATGCAATGGTGCCCAGCTGCTTGCAATGTTTTGTCGACGAGAACGACGGCTCTCTAAGATAAAGGTTTGCCGGTTCTGAGGTCCAGTCATGCTTGGGAATAATGTCATACCAAGGCCAAAAGGACCATGAAAACTTGACATTGTAGCAGCAACGTAAGTTGCCATAGTTTCGGATACCCGCGTGTACCGTGAGCTTACTTGGTTACGAGATAATACTTCGGGCTGCGTTGTTGTAAAGCATGCTCCGACTAGTGTGTGGTTTCGAGACATCATTCAAACAAACATTCGGTCCTTTTCATGACTGGTGAAATTGCTTATATTTTTGTGATTGCTTTGGCGCCATGCGGCCTGATATTACCTCTTGAGGCTTTGATTACCTTCTAGACCCCGCAACTCGAGAATGTTATCTATCCACACATGGCTAGTGCCCGCACAAGGAAGAGGTATTCCATAAGCACAGCTTGCCGAGAGTCAAGTCATTGCGACGAACGTAATCGATGGACCCATAAATTACCACAGCTTAATATGCGTGCGTTGCTCTCATGCGCTTCAGAAATTCATAGCTGCGCAGAGAATCTGTCGTCCCTGACCCATACCCATACTGAGACTTTGTTGTAGGATCCTGAAGTCCAACCCTGACCCGGATTGAGGGATGACGAACATGGGGTGAGATAAAATTGGGCTTTATCTAAGTGAAGCCAGTTAGTCAATTGGATTAGGAGGAAGTTATAAGCTCTCAGGCGCACTCTCTAGATTTATTT
Organism: Torulaspora franciscae; assembly: GCA_003705175.3. NCBI lineage: Eukaryota > Fungi > Ascomycota > Saccharomycetes > Saccharomycetales > Saccharomycetaceae > Torulaspora > Torulaspora franciscae. The sequence goes on from PPHX03000034.1 coordinate 2,698, forward strand.
CCATACAGTGTTATTCTCATAATCAAAGATTTCGGAATGTTGAGTTATATCACGGTTGGGACGAATGATTCCCAAAGTGCGGTCGCCTTCTATGAGTCGATTTTCAAGGTCCTAGAAGTTCCCCGTATGCAACCCTGGGTCGAGGGCTGGAATTGTTGGGGAAACGAGGAATTTAGTTACTGTTTGTGCCCAACCTTCGACAAGAAACCGGCAACGGCAGGAAATGGAACTATGTTCGCTTTCAAGGCTAAAGATGCGGAGCAGGTCAGAAAGTTTCATGCATTGGGAATTCAGGCGGGCGGAACCGATGAAGGCAAGCCCGGCACTCGAGAGGCCTACGGGCCAAATTTTTATGTTGCTTATCTTCGGGATCCCGACGGGCACAAGCTGGCATGTGTATGCTACCCTTACGATGGCTCTTTGGATGAATCAGAGAAGTCGTAAATCTGGGGCCTTGAGTCCAATATTGATGAACAGGGGTTCAGACATCGTTCAGAAGAGAGAAATTTGTGAACTTTATAGATGATCCGCGAAACGTGTAAGGTATGACCCGTAACATCATATTGTAGTGCTCGTGAACAATAGGATTTTTCCCCACAATGACATGGTCCTAGTTAGATCTAAAAGTCAGAAGCTGAACTAGATGTCAAAGTTCTCTAAGCTCGCGACAGGGCTCCCTCGCAAGCAAGATGAATCAGAAGCTCCTCTAAACATCTGATCAAAACGAAATAGTAAGGGAGAAGAATGATTTATTTGGCCAGGGACATCCCCACTGAGCTTTCTGTAGTGCAAGCGCAAATAAGTGTCAACACAGCCAGGTCTATTTAATCACATCAAAGAAATGTAATCCTGCTTGCAACGCTCCGCTGTGAGCACGGATTATGACATGTTCCGGGATGCCCAAGCAACGGGATCACTACTAATGTGCTCGAGCCTCGCTGAATACTTGCAGTGTGCGCTTCCGGAAAGGTTCAGGATAATAAACCAAGAACTTAATGACTCCCAGTCGCTTCCAAAATACCTGTAAATTGCTTATGGCCTTCAACGTTACGACACAGCTGATCAGAAGTCAAGGAATATTGATCCCCCATTGATAGACCTCCTTAAAGCAATATTGGCCTGTCAGGATTGCGGAAAGGCAGCTTTTGGATGGCTGCCAACGGAAATCGAGTGAATTGAAGGCTGCTTCTCTCTATTTCCATCTTCTATCGCATTCCGACGTCCTCCCCTTTTCTCAGTCTGCATTGTCTGCTCATTTCCTTTTCATCTCTAGAGGTCAACCATTGTCCCATCGCCTTTTTCCTGCCAGTTCTAAACACGACTATATACCCAGAAACTAACGTTGAAAATAACACTCTTCATCATTATCTCCTCTTTCACCTCTTATGGTGTGTTTGTTCATGTGTCAAGTTCCTCAAAGGCAACACATTAGGGAACGCACCAGGAGCCGAGCAAGCATCCACGACCATTAGCCAACTGCAAGGCGAGTTCCTGTCGCTACAGCCCCAACAATCTTTTGAATCCCTACGCTTGATCACATGGGTAAGCCTTGGACTGTTTGCCTCAATAACAGCCGATTCTTAGCGCAAAGTATCGCCTTGCACCGATTCCCTCCCACAGAGCGTAATAGAACAACGGGCGGCTCCTTAGGATAGACCTCCATTTGATCAGGGCCCTGAACGATGCCCTCTCCTTTTTCTGAAAACGTCAGGCGTTAGGCACAGTCCTCATGGTATGCCTATGCTTATTACCCAGTCGATCTAGCGGTATCCACCTTAAAGCTTCAGTAAGCTTCCAGTCGTCTCGAAGAAAACCTCCAATTGTCGGCTCTTTATCTAGGTGAACTAAGTTTGCCCTTTCCTGCTTAAAAGCTCACTGCAGTTAGTCTCCTATCAGGGTGTAACTGTATCTTCTGCTGTATCTTGCTGATAATTGAGTTCCTAGTGTGGGCAGCATCTTAAAGACCCTTCTCATTGCATCAGTCGATGGATGCTGGACTTGAACCGACCGTCCTAAGTGCCTTTGCAAGTGCCTTTGCACTGAACAGGATGTGATCCTTCCAATACAGCTTTGCTACAGCGGCAGTGGGCTCACCCGTCGGAAATCTCTAAAACTTTCGCCCATAATTAACTGAAAGAGAGCTCATTCATACTGATGGGAATGTAAGTATTTCTTTTACTAAACCTCCATTGAAACTTTCTTGGCATCTGCTATTCCACGACACTTCAAAATGAGGCTATGACGCTCCTACTGCTGAGCTCATGAAAGCTATACGCAACAACGCCGAAGCCGTCGTGAGAGATTTCTTCAGGAATCAATCAAGGGTATTGCAGGGTGCACCTTTGACAGCGGAAGACTGTTTTGATGACGGTAGTAAGATAAAGGTGAAAATCTCCATCCATCCTCAGAATGGTGATGGTCTTTGTGACTTTGACGGAAAAGATCTAGAGGTCTACAGCCGTATGAACTTCCCGCCTTCAGTCCCTTATTCTTGTGTCCTTTATATTCTGAGGTGTCTCATAAACAAAGAAAATCCACTTAATGAAGGCTATTTGAAGCCTCGCCTATTCAGTATACCAAAAGGAAGCATTTTGAATCCAACAGAATTTGTCGCGATCTGTGGCTCGACAATTTCAGGTCAAAGATAACGATGTTCTTTTAAAAGCGTTCAATTCATGTGCTGCATCCCAGGGCTGCGCTAATAGTTGGGGTTTGGTACCGGAGGTAAACTCCCCTTGACTGGCGAAGCAAGAAGAGAATTTTCTTTCGGGGAGGGGGAGATGTGGGCGCTGGCCCTTGGGGTGGGGTCGCAGCAGACGCTTGTAACGTTCGTTGTACTAATACTAGAATAGCAGATATTGAGATAATTGTGCACAGGACATCTGTAGTTGCAAGTAAATAGCAGATACAGAGGTGGAAATGGTGGTATTAGAGAAATTGAAGCGAGAGTTCCACTAAAGGTGTTCATTCTATCTGAAACGCAGATATTTGCTCCTTACGGTTTGCCAGGAGGACAAAAAGGCGCCAAAGGCTTGAACCTTTGGTTTAGCAAACAAAACGATGGTTCTTAAGCTTCAACCAAAATCGGAAATAAACAAACATTTTCATTATCAGTAGGAGACAGAGTGCAAATCATACACCTGGCGGAGGTGGGGGGAGAGGGCGGGAAAGCTGAACAGTAATATTTTCCCGCTTCCTCCGAAATTGCAAAAATGCCCCAAATCCAACCATAAACAAGGTAAAGAGAAGGGGAAGAAGACCAAATACCTAGAAAAACATTAGGTTTATATCTTTCTTTCTAACTTAAAAGTTTGTCCGCTTGATTTTGAGCGAGAAATGAGTGATGCATCAATCTTAGGGATCAGCCATGACACAATAAATTGCTAGGCAGACATCAATTAAGTGAGCCCACCTAAAAATCTCTCCGTTGTATTGCCGCAAACATGCTTGACTGTTAAGCCCAGAAAAGCCTTTCATTCGTGGCCTTTCATTCGTCATAGTACTTGAGTCATTTTTCCCAGTGGATGCAGAAGAGCACCCTGCATTGTAGCCAATAGGCAACTTACATTCCTGGCCATGTATTCCATCCTACAATTCGAAAGCTTTTACAAGGATTCAACATGCGGGGAAGAAGTTTCTTATAGATCTGCGCATTCGGATAACAGGACAAATAAATTTACGTTTAGATAAAAATTAGTCTAGAATGAAATTCATGTATACTCAAAATATGTGCATTCTCTTTTTTCTTTTCTTTTCTTTTTCTGCCCTTTTTTTTCTTTGCAAAATTGCTTGCGAACCGACAATAAACCAAATCTTGATTTAAATTGGCTCCCACTTTGTGGTCCCTGCATCGGTCACTGCTAATCAATAATTTACTCATTTGATTGACTTCGTGAAGAGTTGGAGGAGGCCCTATTGTCGATATCATCCATTTCTAAGCAGGCAGATATTGCGCTAAAGCTAAAGAAGACCACTTCTATAATTAGCACAACGTCTTATACTCTTTCCAAACCCGGAACTGTTATAATTCGCTGCCACTATTCTAAAGGTCGAAGAGCCATTTTAGCCTCCCCCTGCGTACAAAAACTAGAATCGGAGATGAAATACGACTTGTCCTTCGGCGGCCCCGATCACCTTTGGCTTTTAGGCATTTTATAACCGCCCATGACAGCCATTTTGGTAGCCATGATAATCGCTCCTAGACACCACCACTTGAGCAAGAAAAATTGCTAGCGATCCGGCATGAAGTGCTCTTCTTTTACACTCTTAGATTAGGATTGTTCTACCAAAATTGTCGTAATTTATTAGGGACAGCTCCCTGAAGTTTAATAGAGCTTTCAGTTACAACAAGGGCAAGACGGAGAGTGTTTCGTATTTTGTAGTTTCTGGTTTTTATCTGATACTAATACACAAGCTAATAGCTGTTAAATGCATTTTACAGGGAATATTTTTTTGGCTTATGATCTGTTGAATTTAAGTAATGTTCAATAACTATATTCGAGACCAAGTACTTACAGAGGCTCATTCTTGATAGAGATGAACACGAATATTCATTGTATGAGCAGCGTGGTATGAAAATGTCAGGAAAAGTGATCAGCGGTTTATAGTGCTGCCAGAAAAGCATGTTTCGCCGAATGCTTTTTTCAAAAGGCGGAAATGAAGATTTGAGATGCCATAGACCAAATAACGTTAAATATCAACAGACAATGCAACTTTGAGGAAAATTTGAAAAAATCGTCAATTTTAATTTCTGACCTCAACGTTGCAACAACGGATTTTTCAAGAGAATGTGCTAACGACGAACGCTCAAATTTCTCTGGGCGGCAGTAAGTTTTAGGATTTTACCTTTCAGAAGGCTGGTAATGCAGACGGTTTGGTTTTTGAGATCCCCACCAGGATAAAAAGCAATAGTCTTTCAGGCGCAATTATGGGGCAAAGACTCGTTAAAAACAGGAGAAATAATATTTTCCTATAAGAAATCCTGCTTAAGGTAGAAGTGTGATCCACATACTTTTTTCTATCGGTTAGAAATGCAATGCGGTTCGAACATCTCATATACTCCACACCTCAAAGATACTGGACCAACATGCCTTTGAGGTTACCCTAGGACAACAGCTTGCCACATTTCTGATCGAAACAATAAATTTTGTTGGTGATGGGGGAAATTATAAGATCCCAATCGCGAGAAACAACGAACTATTTTCAATGTATTTTATTTTTGAAGAACTCATCAATAATTCAAGACTATGCAAAAATAGGTTCATAAAATCTCTATTGGAATGCTCACTATGCACTCTAAGTCTTTTTGAAATGCGCATTCGCTGAGTCCGAATATTGTGTTATGTAAGAAGGAAGGATCATTTTATACCAAAGGATCGTTTCGACTTCATTACTTCTCAATGGCAAGGATACAAATTTTTAGATGCCAGTGAGCTTCAAATTGTGAAAAAAGCTTAAAGTATACCTGAAATAGTCCATCATTCTTGCCCCAGAGTTGTGAAGTGATGGCAGATACATGCATCAACGATGAAATATCACACTTTTCTAGATATCTGACGATGACGTTATGAATCTGGGTTCGCATGACAATTACGAGGCCTTGTAACAAGGGTTTGCGAAGTCCTCTTTTTGGTCTGATCATCGGAGAGATTAACCTCAGCCAATTAATTTCTTTCAAAAACATTTTGTCCCACAAATGTGAACTTAACAGAGTTTATCTGTTTTCCCTCTTCTACATGGAAGAACACAAACTCCTTACTTCATCGGCGTGTTAACTAGTCTTCTTGGGGAGAAAACACTCGGATGAGGATACCATCTCTCTCACACAGCTGGATGGCTTTTTGAGAATACCCTATCCACCATTTTCTGCTGAAATCAGCCTATTCATGTGCTTTACCCATATTGTTCTGTAGTAATCTAAGGTAGCGCGTAGTGCTTATAATGCTCAACGTGTCTAGGATGTTTCAAGGAAAGATATCAGATTGAGGAAAAAAAGCCAGAAATTGCTAACCAAACCCTTTCAGAATACCCTAGGGAGTTGCGAACTGCAGGTTTGCAAAGCATTCCCCCGGTCCCAGAATGTTAACTTCTGTCAATTAGAAATTCGGCGTTATTAACATAAGCCGGTCTGGGATAGATCAAGGTACACCCAGAGAAATGTCGCTTAGCTTCAGCTGACATACCCAATAGCTCGTAGCATTATGTGGTGTACCTCATTTCCCTTTTAGTCAAGCAGTGAGTTTGTACGGGTCCTGATGGACAACTTTTTAAAAAATGATTTCGCCCAGGATCGAACTGGGGACGTTCTGCGTGTTAAGCAGATGCCATAACCAACTAGACCACGAAACCATATATTACTGGTTTTATTGTAATAGTATGACTTGGACTTACCAAAGGAAGAGTCAACTATTATGAATATTAGTGTAATTAGTAGGTCATAGACTTACTATGGAAAGAGTCAACTATGAAGTATGCAATAGTATGACTCTGGACACAGGAGTGGTCCCAACTGAAATGTATAAAAGGGCACCATGAGTTGGACAACTTATACCAACTCAGGTTCACTCCAAAGAAACAAGGAATTAGATTGATCAGTTTAGTATATATCCAGTAAAAAATACAACCCGTATTATTACATTTATTGTAATAGTATGAATTAGACTTACCAAAGGATGAGTCAACTATTAGACATGGCTGGCCAAAGCCAAAGCTGAGTAAGCGCTAAAGAGACTTACCCAGCATTGGCAGGCCTAGAAGTTAGGGCTGGTCACAGTCGAAATGTATAAAAGGCGCCATGAGTTTGACAACTGAGACAAACTTGAGTCCAATTCTAGAGAACCAGGATTATACGAATCAGTAGTTAGTATACAGTAATAAGTACAACCCGTATTATTACAGGCTCCGTTTAAATACATTTAAAGTATGAATTTGAGTTACCAACGAATCAATAAAGTATTAGGCATATGGCTGTTATAAGTCAAAGTTGAGCAAGCGTTAAGGAAACTTCCCTAACGTCAGAGCCACTAGAATTTTTAGGGCAGGTCAAAAAATGTAGAAAAGGAGCCATGAGTTGGACATCTTGAACTAAGTGGGGTCCACTCAGAAAACCAGTATTAGACTAATCGATTTGGTTAAACATTCTGTAATAAGCAGACGCTTTAACTAATTAGACCCTAAGTCAAGGATTTTTATGAGTTGTGTTATTGTGTGTGAGCTGCATTATTTACAACAAACAATCCTTTTTCGAGTTTTTCCAGGAATTACATAATTTTGTGGGGTAGATGTGAAGCAGCGTTTTATCTCACCACTGTTGACATCCCATTGGATTGTCCTGCTATCCAACTTACTGAACGTCTTGTTAAAAATTAGTCAAAGGTAACACCAGAAGGTCTCAAAGATTTGTATCACGTGCCTGTATAAAGTACGATTTCTTCCTTTTTTTTTTCCCTTACCGAATCCACATATATCGAACTATGACTCAAATGTGCTGTAAATATATTGATTTACGAAGCATTTGCAATTTATTGGATATAGTGGTTCGTTTTTAGGTCAAAGACAAAGCTCACTAGAACTGGGGCGAATAAATATATTCTCTTTTTCTTCTACAGCTTATCCTCTCTCCTTTTCAAATGTTATAACAATGCGAAATTAGAGCATTTTATCCTAATTATTAAAATAAACAAAGCTACAAGTGGCTCATTGTAGCCCCATCATTTTCGTCTATGTAGCCTTATCTTCGATAAAGATGATCTTTATAGCTTCAGAAATTTACCGTGATGATCCCCTAATGTTCATCGCGTCACCTTATTAACGTTTTCACATATATCAAAAAAAAAAAAAAAAAAAAAAAAAATATGATGCCATATGTACTCTAGCCCAGAGTCCTTTTACTGAGAGGAGTACCAAAGGTTTAAGAAATTGGCAAAAAATAAGGAAAGAAACGTTTTGCGTGACCTTTGCTTGGGACGCAAAAATCCAAAACATTCCCGGTTGCGTCTGCCGCGGATACTGTCTTCGCAGCAGCAGCGGCATCCACTGCGGCTGAACCCTTCAGTTCCACCTACAGCTATTTTTCATTGTCATTCCATCAAAGCGCCGTAAACAACCAGTACCATTCTCGCCAACAACACCGCCAGCTGATAAATAGTACCGTTCCGGTCGGAAAGACCCAGCAAGAACATTTCGCAAGTCTCCAAGAGTACGAATCCTCTAAAGTTCTTCACAGCAAACGTCCCAGAGCCTATACTGTCGACGATGGGAACTTAGGCGGAAGAAAAGGTGTACGGCCGTTACACAAGAAACCCTGTGCGATCGGATCAAATTCGGCGTCCCCAGGAGAAGTGACCGCTGTCTCTTGCCATTGAAGAGAGCTAGAACATCCGCCGTCCCAAGTTGCAACGAAGCATCGAACGAAGAACAGAATGCTCTCAAAACCGCAACCTCATCCCCGCAACCGCACTACCCCAATCCTACAATGACGAGTTCCGCGCTGACTAGCAACCAAAAGCCGCCCGGTCGCTCCTCACAAGCCGCCTCTCAGTCCACGCCGTTCAAGCGCGACGCAAGGACCAACCTTTCTTCCAACACGCCTTCCTCGGCGCAACTTTCTCGCAGTAAAATGAATAGACTGCACGCAAAGCCCAAAGTGCTTTATTCGAGGTCCCAGTGTATGGTGGGGTCCGCAAAACGTCTCGATGTTCAAGATCTCTATCTATAGAAGCAAGCC
>PPHX03000035.1:0-11282 GCA_003705175.3 Torulaspora franciscae
TTGTGTTCCATTTCCTTCTTCACTACATGGTTCTGCATTTGCTTTTGCCAGGTGAGATTTAGAATGGCCATTAAAGCTCAGCATAGAAGCATTGATGATATTGTCTACAAATCCCCACTTGGGATTTATGGCGGTATATTAGGATGTATTTTGAATATTTTGCTTGTGGCCGGTGAAATTTATGTCTCAGCATTTCCTGTTGGGGAACCTAGTTCAGCTGAAAACTTTTTCAAATACTGTATGAGTATTCCAATAATGATTGCTGTTTATTTTGGACACAGGGTTTATCGAAGAGACTGGAGTCATTGGTTGATAAGGGCGAAGCATATTGATCTAGACAGTGGGTGCACTGCAGAGGATCTGGATGATATAAAATTGAGGAAAAAGGCAGATAAGGCCCACATAGCCTCGCGGCCATTTTTTTATAAAATCTACAGGTTTTTTTGTTGAGAGCCTCGAGCAAGTTTGTCTCTAACGCCGCGGATACCATCGCTCCTTCGATCTCAAGCATTTTGGTTTAAGATACGTCATCCGGCCTTACTAGGGCCTTTCAAATTCAAGAGGTTGGAGGCTCAACCGGGAAAATTAATTTCTGCTGTCCATTTCAATACACGCATACATCGTACATTAGCAAAATGAAATCATTTCGATCGTAATGCAGATCAAGAGCAGGCTAGAAAATCAAAGCTTGGCTTGAAAATTTGGAAAACAGATATGGCCCTCTGACGGTAGGGGAAGGCTCTACCATGAAATGGTGATACCAAAATTCGAAAAATGGAGCGATCCCTTGAATGTGACGCCCAATTTAAATCAGTAATACTTCGGGCGGAGTTCTAGTATCCGAGCTTGTTGTCTTTGAGAGCTCTAATGTATTGTCTGTCATATTTCTTCTCGGTCTGTTGCCTAAAATCATGTTTAGGGCAAATGGTCATGTTTATCAGACTATTTTGTTTGAGATGAAGAGCAAGCTCCCGCAAACTACAATGGAGACGGGAAATTAAACATTGGAAAAATGTACTTCCAATCGAAAGTTCTACTCACTTCTAGTTGAGTTGAGAGTTCGAACTAATCGTTGGCAACTTCGATTCAGGGCAGGGACCGGTGTCTTAAATTCAACACCGCATGAGGCGCCAGTGTTGCAGTGCGTCTTTATCTCTTCGAGATTCAATCGTGAAGTGTCAAATACCGGCAGCTTATAGACGGTTTTCAAGACGTTTCGAAAGCGCCCTATGAAGTATTTTAAGTTACCAGGCAATAACAGGCGCGGCCTTATTGTGGGTCAGTGGAAACTCTATCACTTCTTGCCGAGTGAACCCTATCATTCCTTAAACATCAGTACTCTGGGGTCATACTTAGGTCGTTATTAAAGGTGAAGTTAGAAAGTGAAATTCACTGTTTGTTGCTCACGAGACATCGAAAGGCCGCCGCAGGTTTTCGGTGGTTGAACATCTCTGTTTACTAGTTAAAAGTAGGTGGTGCGGGCCGTAATAATGAGAGTGTCCTGACAATGAGAGCGTAGTGTGCTATTATGCGAGTGGAATATATGAAGGCAGAATGGAAAAGGGCTGTTGTATCGGAAAAACGCACAATCATTTTTTGGCAAGAAGCAATCTGTTATCAAGCAGTTACAGATGGATACCATAAAGAGTTATGGCCGTGCCATTGCGCCTTTGATATTTATGTTTCATGACTGACAAGTTGTCCACCTTCTCAAGCTACCGCGAGTACAATGATGATGACAATTTCACAGAGGTTGACTGTCGCAGGTTACTCAAAGACATTGCGGACAAACCTAAGGACAAAGTCGATGTATCTTATTGGTCCTGGCTGTGTAACAATATGCTGAGGGGCACCGGGACTCTCGGAAAGGTGCTTCAAGATTTCGCTGATATTGATCTAGATAAGAAGAGAACAGCAAAGGCTGCACAGGGAATCAGGAAGACACTGGATGCTTTCAAGGCCTTCTTAATTTTTTGCACCATGTCCACTGCGGATGGAAACGGATTGTTTGACGATGATAATGGCTGTTACAACTGGATCTGGATCAAAAATTTGTATCGCCATGTCGTCGAGGAGGAAATAAACATTGACCAGTACAACTTCAAACTTCTCCCAGAGAGAATGGGGGTCGAGGTTGCTGGTAAGCCCTTTGATCGCAAGTATATTCGTGACTTCTACTTTGAGTGTAAGAGAAAGATAACTTATCTCATTGAGGAGCTAAACGAGGACTTTGACATGCCAAGTGTGGATGGCTTTGCAAACTACATCTTGAGAGAGCGTGAAATAAATTTCAGCGAACCGCTCAGGGGCTCCAATCTTCCCAGAGAGAACCAGTCTTTTCTCCAGTTAATTCCACTTGCCTACCGACCCGCCCTGGTCCCAAGACTTTTGCGAGGCAAAAGGCTGACAGACTCACTTAGAAAGAAGGTTGTTGTTGTTGTTAATGAGATTGCCCCTTACTTGATGTGGATGGTTTACGTTGGTGTGGGACATCCCTACAGGTTTCCTGAACTGCAGCAAATGGCGTTCAGTGGCCCTCAAAGGAATCTCTACGTCGATAACGAAACCCGTCGCCTGCAGCTGTATTGCGATTATAACAAAAATAAGTCTTCTGATATCGTTTTGAAAACAATGGACAGCGTTACCTCGGAATACTTGTTTTACTTTGTCACTGTCATGAGACAGATGCAAATAAATGCACTCGGTGAAGACTACGGCGGGATCCATCTCAGTGGTGAAGTTGATGCACTTGAAGCTAATATTTCGCCTCAAGAAGAGTCGTGGGGTGCCTTACAAACTTACATATTCTTGGATACCAAGCGCGGCGACCTTGTTAGCTACGACTCATTCAAAAATTTGATGGACTGTTTACCATCTACAAACCCGCTACATTTAAACTTCCGGGAACTTCGCCAGGCTATGTGTGGAATTATCAGATTTTACGTTAATTTTACAACAGATGAGATGAGGGACATGAATGAGGCTCTTGTCCATGAACTTATGGCAAGCCACAGCATAACGACAGGACTCAGCACATACGCAGTTGATAACACGAAGCTCTCCTCCTACGCCGGTACGCTTGCTGCGTCGTTACAAATCCGTGCTTCCCTCAAGTGGATCTTGTGGTTGCAATTAGAGGAAAGAATTGAGCAGAAAAGACCTGACCCCGCTGCTCCTTTGAGTCCAAGAACAATTAGGCGGAAGAGAATGTGGTCAGAATCAAGAGATATTGACGACTTGATAGTGGCCGGCCATAGGCTGTTTGGGGAGGACTTCCAATTCAGAGTTTCTGCCCAAAAAGACATATCCACCAGCATATATATCGGAAACAGGCCCTCCATTGCAGTGCATGCAACGACCGGCTTCGGGAAAACAGAGCTGTACCATCTGCCGCTCATAGCGCTGGCGTCTAAGAAAATGTTCAAGTACGTATCTTTCGTGTTTGTCCCATATACTGTACTGCTGGCCGACTGCATACAAAGACTGCGTCGGAACGACCTTCTCAAAGTGGCCAATGCTAAGAGTTTAATTGATCTGGGATACGATGGTGTGACGGATGTCTATGTTGGTACTTTCTACGACCTAGCACAGCCCGCATTTGCATGCAGAATGTCCCAATGGGAGTGCGCCACCAGTTGCAGGGCAGAAGTGCGAGAGATCAAGTTAGGCTATGCAGTGATGGACGAGTTCCATAACTTTGCGACAGAAACGTACCGAGCATCGCAGTTTGAGGCGATAAAAGAGATTCATTTCGATGAGTTTGAGAAGGTTATATTCCTCAGTGCATCAGCTCCTGCCAGAATAGCGAACGCATCGCTTCAAAGGATTGGCTTCCAAGGTACAGAAAAGAGCGACACGGGTTGGAACGATAAGGCGAGGGAAGAGAATGGCCGATTGCAGGGCATCCGAAGCTTTCCTACCAAGATGTTTGATTTGGTCACCGATATACCTTTGAATCATGTTTATAAGGAAATGAAACAGGTCATGAACCCCTCACAGGAGGCGTTTAGGCTTCTCAAAGCATTGTTCAGTTGTATTTCCGATGCAAAGGCTGTGGTTGTAGTAGGCACCACCCAAATGGTTGAGGAGCTGGCAAGCGAATGGGAAGACCACTTTGATCTCGTCTGGACGCACGGGAAGCTCACCACTCTCGATAAAACACGGCGAACACAGACCTTTATCCGAGAGAAAGGCAAGCGCCTCTTATTGGGAACAAAGCTGGTTACAGAGGGTATTGACGTACGTGAGATGAAGATGGTTATTATGCTGAATCATGTTCCCAACATGGTTGAGTTTGTGCAGGCTGCAGGTCGACTACGGCGAGCTGGATTGTTTTACGGGCTTTTTAATCCTGAGTTTTGCCTTACTGAGAGAGACCCCGAGTATCCTCCTATAGGACAAGGATGTCTGAATGCTCAGATGGCAGTGTTCTATGGACTTGGTGTCAAGTCAGGTCACATAGGTTGCTGCGGATCAATAGAGACTTTGGCAATGGAAACCAGAGAGCTGATTTTGAAACATTCCACCGCACTGAAAACATTGGGATATCAAACGGATCAGGACCCAATGGTAGAAAGGAACGTGGCGAAGCGAGGCCCTTCCTCAGAGTTTGACGTGGAGTACAGTCGGAAGAAAGTAAAGGATGAAATTTATGGCGAAAAGGGCTATCAAAACATTCTTCTCCATATAGGGCTTTCACCGCACGATGCCCATGCCTTGTTTTTTGGTTCTACTGATCTCTATTTTTGCCCGCTAGGCCTTTTCACCAACAGCAAAGAAAGCTGCGAGAGGTGTCTGAAAAAGACCACACTCTGTTTATGCCCTCGAGGGCACAAGAAGTCGTTCCGACAGGTTGCTTGTGACGCGTTGGCTTTGCAAAGGATGCTGCTGGACGACAGAGCATACTCCAATCACTTGCTCGAAATGAAGCAGTACAGCAATGACCCGGTCGGGTACTTGCAAGCTGTCCTGAAAGAAAAACCCCGGATTTGTGGCGCGGTGCTTTCTAGTTACCAATGGTTTTTGAATCTGTCAAAAGGTGTTACGTCCATTGTTGCAAGTGAGTCTCGAATAGGATGGGAGAAGAGTAGCGTATTGAAGCAGTCATCTGTTTTTATCAGACAAACCTATGGTACATTGTGGAACACTTTGAGGAAACAAAAGACCGAAGTATTGCTGTACTTTTTGCGCTGGACTTCCAAGCCCTGCGAAGAAGCATGGATTAGAGACACGACCCGGGAGGGCAAGAGTCATGGTGACATTCTTCGAGATCACGGAACATTCGACTTGCTATTGCGAGAGAGTAGTGCCATGTATCATGGGCCTTCGTATGCTCATAGCCAGTTTTGGACCACGCCCAAGGTACACAAGGAGAGGTACATGTCCTGGAGGAAGGCCTACGGGTCAGGAGCACCCTCGTGGGACATGTACCTTTCGATGGCCTTGGGCATGTTTTTCAATGACGAGCTAAAGATAAGAATACGTAAGCTCCTCGAACAGGTCGGAGACGTGAGGCTGTTCCCGCATTGGTTGACGCTTCTCATGTTTCAGGCGAAGATGGCGGACGGAAAGGCAGTTCCCTTTTTCATGTTGTGCGCAGCCATCCATCGAGATATGGAACTGTAGACTAAAGCTTATTAAGAGACCAGTCTTGTATGATTTGTAGTTGCTCCCCTTAGAACCCTCCCCTTGCACAGTGAGCTCAGCTCTTGACCCCACAACGAACGGTCAGGGTCTGGAGTGCGCTAACACCCCTCGAACTGGCGTTCTTCGTCCGCTGTGGACCAGGCTTGACTGTCCCAGATCATGTTTTGTTGGCTGCGCTCTGATTTAAAAGTTTTGAATGGGAAGAAAGAGCTGAAAAAATTGAACCAACTACATTAAAATAAACAATGAGAAGAATAGCCAACAAAGTCTTAACAGTTGCTCAATAGAACGTTAAAAGCTAACTAACAATGGCGTCAGTAAACGCTCTCGCTTAATGTTTGACTATAGGTGGGGAAGGGGTGCATTGAGCAGCAGCTCTTGTAGTAGCGGACAATGAGTGAAAGTAGCACAAGTTGCAGAGAGCACGCAACTTACCAGCTGCCTCGACCAGGCTATGATAGACAGAACCCAAATAGTTAATGAGGTGGTGCGCACATGTATCAAATTGACAGTGCCGGAGAAGGAATGGGGGTCGGGTCGCCTCAAATAACACTCAGCCAAAGTTGAAGTTTGAAGTCTTGGCGTGCCGCCATAATGTTGGTGCATGCGGAGGCACTGAAAGAGAATATGAGATTGACTGAGCTTTGAGGGGCGTAATTGATTTCTCCACAATTGCGAAGTAGCTGCGAAGTAGCTGAGGGCCTACACCTAACTCACGGTGCGAGTGAGGTGAAGAAGACTAGCATTGCTACGACCACGACAAATTTATCATACTGTTTCCAGCCTTGTATGCTTACTAGCGCAGAAGCATGGCCGGACCATTTCTGAATCCTCATCCTAGAGAGCGATTGGTTCAGGAGGAGGGGGGGGGTTCAAATGCACATTGACATTGACAAAAGTTGGCTGGATGGCCAGCGCAGGAGGCCTCACGCTTCCGGAGACTCGAAATACAAAAAATGGGAGCCAACTCAGCCAGCCAGTTTACTAAGGCGAGGTGATCACGTAGGCGCTGTGTTTACTGCTGAGCCTTGAGACTCGTCGCCTAACGAACATTGATATTTTTACCAAGTAAAAGAAGCAGAATGTAAACAAGGCCACGGAGAGACACCAAAAGGGCTAAGGAAAAGAATAAAAGGCATTGAAATGGACCAGGTGTGTTTGGAGCCTGCAAAGCAGGTTCTTTTACTT
Source organism: Torulaspora franciscae (assembly GCA_003705175.3). Classification (NCBI taxonomy): domain Eukaryota; kingdom Fungi; phylum Ascomycota; class Saccharomycetes; order Saccharomycetales; family Saccharomycetaceae; genus Torulaspora; species Torulaspora franciscae. Next base: position 6,835 of record PPHX03000035.1, read on the forward strand.
ACTGCCGCGTCACAAAAGTAAAGATGAAATGGAGCTGTATCCGAAGGATCCGGTCGGGGGTACCATTACATCATGTGCAAGAGCAGATTTGAGGGAAGTTTACGTCTGTGACAACTTGCGTCTGTGACGACCTGCACGAGTTATTACGTTTAAACAGCGCAGAGAGACGCTGTTCCTGTCCTTGAGCCGAGTGATACGGTCGGGAACTGACCAAGAGTGAGCCGAAGTGATACGGTCTGGGACTGACCAAGAGTGAACCTAACAGGGCGCCAGTACACATGGCATCTGATACTAAGGGCTGAACAATCCAGAAGAATTCGAAGTCCAGGCTATTGGCGTGCGGAACGGTGTCTGTCTGTCTGTCTGTCTGTCTGTCTGTCTGTCGGTCAGGTAGATGCTAGCACAGCGGACAGAGAGTCTCAAACCGCGAAGCAGGGCTTTACAGCTTTCCAGTGACCGATTGCTCGACATGGGTAAAAAGAAGCAGTGCGCGAGAGCAGGAGGAGAACTGGTTCAAGAAGCAGAATTCGTACTCTCCCCTACATGTTGACAAGGGTACATTTACATTTACATTGCTGCCACGAACCCGTAGTCGATTGACTTGTGTCATTATGCGCACTTTTGCTTTTTGCCCGTTGGCATACAAAGAGGCTGGAAACAGTGTGCAGATGTGGCATTGGCTATTGCAGTGGCTACACCCTGAGTTGAGAAGCCATGTGTTGGGGCTCTGTTAACCTCTTTCCAAGCTTGCTTTTCCCAAATAGGAAATGCAGGGTCAGTGAGCATACGGGTAGAAGACAAGTTCGTTAAACTAGGCGAGCTAGGGACAGCGAGTGACAGCCAACAGTAGCATGTACCTAACCTGAGACTGAAACCATGTTGATCGCGCGTATGTGGTGGAGATTACAAAGAGGTGAACCGGGCGGAGTCAGAAGTTGCTTGGAGGAATGTTTAAGGCCAAGACAGCCACGGTAGTAGAAAATAAGTGAGCACACGACTTTGTACTGTAGTAGATATTGTGTCACCTCCTTTGTTTATGCCAAAGGGACAGATCGTTTGTGATTAAGAGTGAATTATGGTTGGTTTTTTCGGGGATAGAGGAGAGGCAAGTTAGCTGGTAAATTGTGGAAGAGAAAAGCAGATAGACTGTCGAAAGATTTATACACCGCGATAACAAGACATGGCGTCAAATGTATATTGCTGCGAATGTCGAGGCTCTGGCGCGTTATAATTGTGGTGGAGTCAATGGAAAGGATCAAGATATATCCGAAGGTGAATAGTCTTGAAGTATTTATCGACACCAAAAAAATAGCGCAATGCAGCACGGATCTGAGCATGGCTTCGAAACTTAGTTAAGATGAACATAGGTGAGACTACTATTTGGGAGGAGAAGATTATATCCGTGTCGATGTTTATACAGTGAACGTAAGCGACTCAAAACTATTAGAGTTTGTAACAGAGCAGACTGAGTAAGTTCGGATTGGCAGTAGATTAGTAGGGGAAGAAGAGTTTGATAGGAACGCATAGCCTGTTGTTTCTCTTGATAGAAAGAATAATAGATTTTTTTTTTTTTTTTTTTACGTTTAGGTGATTAAATTGAAGAAATGCCCTTGAGGTTATTTACAAAAATAAAGAATCTCAGAGTAAATGAAGCAGGAGGGGCAATGATCGAATGTGTCATTTCTCAAGTTAGTTGAGCCAGAAGGGGAGGAAATACCTGGTAACACAATTGACCCTGATCGTTAAGTCAAAGATACTTGGTTAATAAGGCTTGCGCAGGTCTAACCAGAATGCAGTGCAACAATCGTAATCCAACTATCACCCGGTATGTACTAATATTGATTTGTGGCCCAGATAGTGGTCATATCCAGAGTTGGCCAGATGCTAAGCCAAGGTCACGAAACTCACCAACTTGGAGGAAATCATGAACTAGAGTGTTGGTCAGACTAAGACTTTGTGGGGTTGTCAGAAGCTCATATAGTTAAATAGGGCATCTGGAATGGGCTTAGATGTTAAGCACAGTAGCAAGAGGGTGTCTAGAGCCATACTGGGGTGGTCATAGGCAGGTACAAGCAGTTGTCTATTGCGAGGGAAAGACCTATTGATCGTTCTCTTGACTGACGCTTGCCTCTAACTTGCTTTTCCTGAATAGGGAATTCAGGGTAGGCCGCCTGGGACACAAAATAAGTTCCTGCTGCTCGGGCTGTCGGTCTGTGAGAGACGTGACGCTCGGGAGGATTGTTCTGCTACCGGGCGGAGTTTGAAAGAGCACACAGGGAGCGAGGAATTGGTGGTGGGATTCGGGCTGGGATTTTAGATCCTAATAAACATGCGGAGCGAGAGCGATTGATATAGTCTAATTAACTTACGGATAAAAGTTGGGAGAAGTGGGAAGTGGGAAGTGCATTAGCTACTGTTGTAAAAAGTCAAGAGATTGTCAAAGAATAACGACAAAATATATAAGATGGGGAGAGCCCCGAAAAGTAAGTCAAGAGTTGAAGGGGAGGTGAGCTGAAGTTGAATGGGTAGTTTTTTTTTTTTTTATAATCGTTCGGGTGGAGAAAGAAACTTTGAGATTATATGTTTTGGTGGATATCAAGGGAATTTTGGTAAAGATAGTTTGGTTAGTCTGGGAGTGAGGTGAGAAAAGACGAGACGAATGTTAATTGAGTAGAATTGATGATAGAATTTGTTGAATTGAAAGTTTAAAGGTGAAGAAGCGGTGGAGATATAAAAATGATTTTAAAAAGGTTGTAGTTGAGGTTAGGGGTCTGATGAGTAGATAGTAGAGGAAATAGTAGAGGAAATAGTGAATAGTATATAAATAGTAGATAAATAAAAATATTCTGGGTTGAAATTGGAAAAGTCGAAGATAATATGATTAAAGAAAATGGATTGAAAGTAGAGGGAAAGTGGAAAGAAAAGAGAAGATGAAAGTTGAGGAATAATAGAAGATGATGAAGGGAATTAGGAAAAAGTGAGAGAGAAGTGAAGTATTAAGTTTGAGGAAGGGAAAGGAATGGAATGAAAGAAAAATGAGGATGAGGAGATTAAGAGGGGAAAGGAGGGGGTAGGTAAAGGTGGAGAGGAAAAAGGAGAATAGGGAAAAGGGAGAGAATATTGTCAGGTTGAGATTTATAGATTAAATAAAGGGAGGATGATATAGTGTGAAGATGTGGTGGGATTAAGGGGGTAAGAGAAGAGAATGGAAATTGAAGTAGAGGGAAAATGAAAGAGAAGTAAGTGTAGAAAATAGGAATGTGGTCGAGAGGAGAGATGAAGTTGTAGGTTTGGGGTTTGTGAATGAAGTAGAGGGAAGGAAGGGGGTGGTAAATTGTTAGAAATGGAGATGGAAGAGGATGGGAGGAGAGTGAAGATTATGTGGATTGAGAGGGAAGATTGGAGGGTCGAGTAGAGAAAGTAAAGGGTAGGTGGAAAATGAAAGATGAAGATAGTAAGAAGAGTGGAAGAAAGGAGAATATTGGAGTGGGGATTAATGAATGATGGTTAAAGGAGGTGAGGATGTGGTGGAGTGTTTAATAGATGGAGGAGGGAGGAAAGGAAAGAGAGGAAAGATTATTTTAGGGTTGATATTAGAATTGTTGAAGATGATGAGATTGAAGGAGGAGGAATGAAGGTAGAGGGGAGGTGGGATAAATAGATGATGATAAAAGGAAGTGAGGATGTGGTGGAGTATTAGAGATGGAGGAGGGAGGAAAGGGAAGAGAGGAAAGAATATTTTAGGGTTGAAAGGAGAAATGTGAAGGAAGGAGAAGAGAATATGAAAGTTGAGGATTAATAGAGGATGATAAAAGGAAGTGAGGATGTGGTGGAAAGTGGAAGAAAGGAGAATATGGAAGTTGAGGATTAATAGATGATGGTAAAAGGAAGTGAGGATGGAGTGTTAGAGATGGAGGGGGAAGGAAAAGGAAGAGATGAGAGAGATTAGTAGGAGATTTGGGGATTGATATTTGGAAAGTTGAAGTTAATGAGTTTGAATAGATGGATTGAAGGTAGAGGGAAGGTGGGATTAATAGATGATGGTGAGGATGTGGTGGAGGTTGGGGATTAATAGAAGATGATGAAAGGAAGTGAGGATGTGGTGGAGTGTATGATGGTAAAAGGAAGTGAGGAAAGGGAAGAGAGGAAAGAATATTTTAGGGTTGATATTAGAATTGTTGAAGATAATGATATTGAAGGAGGAAGATTGAAGGTAGAGGGAAAATAGAGGGGGGGTGAGGATATTAGAGATGGAGAAGGGGGAGGAGTAAAGAGAAGAGAGGAAAGAAGATTTGAGAATGGGAAGAGGGAAAATTTGAAGATAATGAAATTAAAAGGTGTATTGAAGGTAGAAGGTAAGTAGAAGGGAAATAGAATATGGAAGTAGAGGATAAATAGAAAATGGTAAAAGGAAGTGAGGATGGAGTGTTAGAGATGGAGGGGGAAGG
>PPHX03000036.1:0-10906 GCA_003705175.3 Torulaspora franciscae
TACTGGGATAGGCCCTGACGAGAGGATTAGGTGGTGTAGATTGTATTCTCTCAAAATGCCTGTAAGTCATATCAGAGCTCAGATACTTTCACACGACATTTAAGTTTTTTTGAAAGAGAGCGGGCCGGTGCGAGACGGCGCGAGACGGCGCGAGACAGCGCGAGAAAAAAGTTTTTCTTGACTGGAAGGAAGCTTGCTGGGGCGGTTGGTCGCCGCCGGGCTGAGAAAATTTTTAAAGCCAGTGGATGAAGGCGAGTTTTGGCTGTCGGGCAGTTTGATCTTGGGCTGGATGGGGTAACTGGGCCCTGCGAGTATCATGTAAATGCATTACGAGGGCCTACATGCACAGAATTGATCCAATGGGGGGGGGAGTGTCTCGGGGTTTGTGCCCAAAGTGGACTATTTTTTAACGCGTCAGGGTTTTTTACGCGCTCAGCGTGAATCTCGTTTAGCTTCACCACCTTTGGCATGAATACTGGACATTATTTTTCCTACAAGTGTGCTCAAAATATGATACTATCTTGCAAATCTGCTGACTGACAAAGTTCAAGGTTTTCAAGCTTTAGAAAACTAATGACCCATCGAAACAGATTTATGGCTGTCGGCGGCTACTTGCTCCAAGCTGTTGAAGGAGAGAGAAGATACAAGATTGTGAACTTTAAGGTTGTTCGGCTCATTATGACAGAAGACGAGCAGAACGAGCTCGAAGGTGAGGATCTATTTGATATTGACGAGTATCTATCTGAGGAAAGTGATTTGTTCGACAGCACCTCGAAGTCTTTGTTTGAGTATATTCTTCCAGAGCCCAAACTGTTCTATGAACAGTCTGAGCCTGCTGGTGCCACCAAAGTGGTTTCTAGCCGTACCAGTGCTGCCTGCAAAAAAATCAGCAAAAGTGAACTTGTCATTACCATTACGTACAAGAACAACAAAAAGAAATATGTGCGTTATAGCAATGCACTAGGTGATCTTACGTTTACAAATCCCAAGGACTTGTTTATTGTTGATGCTTTGGAAACCAACAATTCACCATGCCATTTGCTTTTCGACATTGAAGGCCTTGTTTTCACCAAAGCAGACTCCAACATCATCAAGGAGTGCTATCTCAACAAAGGCTTTTACCAAAGCTTCAGCCAAAAACTCATGATGCGCTGCTACAAAGTCGCCCAAGCCAGGGGAAACCGGAGTGTGATGAAGACGTCCTTTAGCGGGAAAAAAGAGGCCGTGCTTAAAAAGCTCCATAGAAAGACTACCGAGTACTATGGTCATTGCATTGTACCATATGTTTTCATGCTCCTACGGATTGATCGGCTATCGACGTTTAAATACTATAAAAGATCCCCCGAAGAAGGTTTTACGGAAATCGATTCTCGGAGACTACTTCTCGACGTTGTCAACCACAAGCCAGAGGAAATTAACGTTACTTACTGGTCACAGCTATGTGTCGATATGCTGCGTGAGAAAGACACGCTCGGATGGGTGCTTCAAACCCTTGTCAGGTGTTGTGCCATGGAGTTTGAAAATGTCAACTTGGATGAGCGGAGGGAGGGAAAAACTCCAAGACATATCAGGAAGTCAATGGATGCTTTCAAAGCCTTTTTGATGTTTTGCAGCATGTGTAGTGCCAGTGGACATGACCTGTTTGGAGAGGACGGAGGATGTAACAACTGGAAGTGGGTTAAAACAATGTATTCTCAAACAGTTCAAGCGGAAGTGAGCATCGATCAGTACTCATTTACCACTGTGCCAGAGTCGCAGGGTGTGACAGTGTGTGGCAAACTTCTTAATCGTCAATACATCCGTGATTTCCACTTTACTTGCAAGTCGCGGATCGATAGCCTCATTGACAAGCTGCAAGAGTATTTTTACATGCCTTCTGTTGAGGATATTGCCTGTGGTATTCTGAGGAATCGCCGTGTGTCATTTGCAGAGCCCATGGGCGACATTGTATACAGCGAACCTTCTTCTTTTTTTGATTTGATCCCGCATCAATACCATGGGGACATTATTCCAAAATTTCGGCAAGGAAAGAAGGGAACAGCGGCGGTTAGAGCGTTGGTTGAACTTGTTTTGAATGAGGTTGCACCCCTTCTCATGTGGATGGTGTATTTTGGGGTCGGGCATCCTTACCGCTTTCCTGAGCTTCGACAGATGGCTTTCGCCGGCGCTCAGCGAAACGTTTACGTCAATGACACAACACGTCGCTTGCAGCTTTACAGTAACTATAACAAAAACAAGTCGTCGAACATTGTTCTTAAGACGATGGACGGTGTGACTTCGGAATACTTGTTCTATTTCATTACAGTGCTAAAACAGATGCAGTTCTGGGCTTTAGGTCCTGACTACAAGCCTATCAATATTAGCGTGGAAACTGGAGTTCTGAAAGAGAATATCTCATCAGAAAGAAAGTCCGAAAGGGCCCTTCGTACTTACCTGTTTGTCGACACAGCGAAGGGCGATCTGGTTCCATACAAGCTCTTTCGGAATCTTTTGGATGAACTACCAGAAGGAGACAGAACGAGGTTAAATTTTCGAGAACTGCGCCAAGCTATGTGTGGCGTGATAAGATATTACTGTAATATGACACTACAGGATCAGAAGGATCTCCACGAGTCTCTTGTTCATGAGCTAATGGCAAACCATAGCGTACTGACTGGGTTCGAAACCTATGCAGTTAACCACTTCAATATGTCTTCTCTTAGTGGTTCGGGCACGACAAACTTGCAACAGCGTGCCTCGGAAAGGTACATATCATGGCTGAATCTGGATGATGCAGCCAGTGTTGTCGAAACGAGACCATCGGATGACCTTGCGAACGAGAATTCGACCAGAAAGTTTAAACTGTCATCGGAATACAGGCGTTATGAGGATCTGGAGGCTGCCGGTCGGAAAATCTTTGGCCCAGAGTTTTCATTTCGGGATGAAAACCAAAGGACAATCACCAATGATATTTACATGGGTAACCTGCCTTCTAGAGTAGTACATGCGCCAACGGGTTACGGTAAAACAGAGATGTTCCATCTGCCACTCATCGCACTAGCCTCAAAGAAAAACTGTAAGCACGTATCATTCGTCTTTGTACCATATACTGTCATTCTGGCGGATTCAATGAGGAGGCTAAAGAGCAAAAACCTTCTTCGAGTTAATGATGTTAAACATTTCATAGACGCCGGATACGACGGAATAACAGATGTCTACGTCGGTGTTTTTGACGATCTTGCACAGACCCAATTTGCTTCCAGAATTGCTGAATGGGGCTACGCCAATAGCCTCAGATCAACAGAAAGACAGATCAAGTTGGGTTATACGATTATCGATGAGTTTCACAATTTCCATCTCGAGAAATATCGTAAGCCACAGTTTGAGCCGATTAAAAGATTGAGTTTTGACGGGTTTGAGAAGGTACTGTTTTTTAGCGCCACCGCTCCTGCCCAAATAGCTGACGCGGCCCTCCAATCCATCGGATTCATAGGCCTAGAGAAGCCAGCGACGAGTTTGAGGGAGACTATCTTGGCAGAGAAAGAGTGTTTGAGAGGAGGCATCAGGGGTTGTTCAACTCCCATGAGTGATCTAGTCCAAAACATTCCTTTGAGCCACGTTTATAAGGAGTTTAAACATGTCTCTAAGCCTTATCAAGAGGCTTTTAAGCTCTTGAAATCTCTGTTCATGTATGAACCACAAGCAAAAGCTGTGGTCCTTTTGAACTCCAGGTGGATGGTGGAGTGGTTGGCGAAGGAGTGGGAGTTGGATTTCAAAATCGTTTGGATTCACGGTGAATTAAATGCGTCAGAGAAAGCTAGGCGGGCAGGCTCATTCATCCGGGATCAGAAGGAGAATGTCCTCTTGGGAACAAAGCTGGCAACTGAGGGCATTGATGTACGTGAGTTGAAAATGGTCATTATGGTCGACTACAAGCCAACCATCATTGAGTTTCTGCAGGCTGGCGGTCGCCTAAGGACCTCTGGCATGCTATACGTACTGCTAGATCCGGAAACCGCCTTCAAGAGAGGAAAATCTCACATTGCTCCAATGGATTTCGCATGCCCTACTAGTCAAATGTCTCGATTCTATGGCCTTCCTCTGCGTAACACGGACCTTCATCACTTACAGTGCTGCGGCTCAACTAACTTTCTTCCGGCAAATACAGAGCAGTTGGTACTGAGAGTCGCAAAGGCTGCCACAAATACTGCTTATGAGACACAAAAGGACAAAGATAATCGTATGACTAATAATAAGCGGAAAGCTCCTGATCTGCCCTTCCTCTCCATGGAGAAAAGAAGATTGAATAGACTTTTCCATAGGAATGGCGGTTTTTATACGAATATTTTCAATCATATGGGACATGGAGAAACGTTGGCTCAGTGTTTGCAACTGAATGGCATCAGTTCTCATTTCTGGCCATCGGGCACTCTGATAGAGAAAGGAAGCTGCCCTAACTGCCTAAAACTATCCGGACTGTGTGTGTGTTCACAAGACCCAACTACTTACAGGCAGATCGCTTGCGAGGCGCTTGCAGTTCAACGGATGGTACTAGACGATGAGCAGTACAAGAAACATCTGGAAGAATCAAAACCGTACCTTTTAGATCCAGTAGGCTATCTTTTAGTTTATGATAAAGCAAAACAGAACCTATATGACACCGTCCGTTCGAAATATGTTTGGTTTTGAGATTCTGATAAGGCGAAAGGTGATTGTTGCCGCAGAGTGCCTGCATGGCATGGAAAATAGTCCCTTGTTCAAATACACAGCAGAACAGATTGAGAACACTTATCTTGACAAATGGGCCTTCATGAAAGAGCAACAAACAGAAGCTCTTGAATACTTCTGGTGCTGGGAGAAACGTAAATGCGCAAAGGTTTGGGAAAGGGAAAGGTCAAATGAGGGCACTAGCTTTGCTTCCTTGATCGAAGACCATGGCACATATACTCGGTTACACAAAAGTAGCAACGCCAGCTTCCATGGGCCTCACTACGTGCAGAACCAGTACTACGGTGGACATCTGAATAGCAGGAGGCTATACCTGAGCTGGAAGAATAGCAAGGTGGAGCGCATGTTTCAGCCCTCATGGGACATGTATCTATCGATGGTCCTCGGTATGTTCTTCAATCAACGGCTGAAATCCAGGATATACTCTCTCGTTGAACAGGTCGAAGATGTCCGGCTGATCCCTCACTGGATGAAGCTGCAGATGATAGAGGTGGTAATGGCTGATGGTCAAACTATTCCCTTCTTCATGCTTTGCTTTGCAATTCATCAGGAGATGGAGTCTCTAGCTGGTTAGTATCCTTGCAGGGCGATGAGTTAGTCTCTTCAGCTTTTCACCATTCTTTAGCTTCTCATTTCAACACATTCAAATGTTGTATAGATGATTTATAGTGCGTTATACTTTTTACCAGGAGCCAAGAGCGAAAGTGTATTTCAATTCAAATTCATCTTTCCTCGGATGAAGGTCGTAACGACAAGGAAAGTACTACTGGCAGAGGTCAGAGTGCCATGCAATTGGCTGTAGCTAGAATATGCTCATCAGAAGATGTTGTTGTACTGAATAGAATTTGATGAAGAGATGGCTAGGTGCGAGTAGTCTGCACTTGGACCGGTACTTCTTCACAGTTTGATCACCTAAAAAACAGTACTCCAGAGAGTCAAGCTCTGGATGATGTCCCAGTCATTAGGTTAGCTACTTTGCTGGACAAATATACTGACAACCTTGGATCTTAGACAATGAAAAGGGTAGCAGTAATGGCAATTGAGGAAAGATGTGGGTCTATCTAGACACATTATCAACTTTGCGATTATTCCATTCATATGACTAACAAGAAGAATGCCTTTCCTCGCTAGATATGCCGCTTCAAACTCTTGTTGATGACAGCCACTAGAAAAGAGGATCAAAATTTCAAAGAGTAGAATGGACCTAGCGAAGAACCATGACTTTCTGGAAGCTGTAAGAGGCTATTACTTGAAGTATGATTTGCCAAGATGCAAAGCAAAGTCGAGCGTACACAGATATTGTGAATGAAAGGGCGCTTTTAAACGGTACCACTGCCTAGTTGGCTGCCTAGTTGGCTTTCAATATCCCAAGATTGCGATCAAACGCTTTTCCAGGGATGCGAATGTAGTGTATATGAGAGAAGTAGTGCCTTTTGAGTGTCTTTGGACTCGTTTCGCCTTAAAATCATGTTTAGTTGGGTGAACTATATTCTTTGGACTACACAAGATGAAAATGAATACAACAAGTTAAGGATAGAGGTAGAAAAGTAAACAATAATGATCAATACTAAAGCGCAGAGCTAGAGGCCTATTTTCTCTCTGTTGCAATCCAAAATTCACTTTCAGGTTGCTGAAACTTCAAATTAGTGGCCAAAGAGTTTAGTTCTTCGACAATGGTTGAATTAGGGGACTAAGAAGCCTTTTGGATGAGGTTCTACCGTATATAGCTTGTGAAAAGGACCTTGTCGAGGTGCTTATGATGCCACAGTAAACTACAGACCCAAGCACTAGTAGTAATTCCTTTCAGATGTGTAAAAAACACGAGAAAGAGAGCTTCAGGCTTTAGTCAAAGTACTATCAAGCTTGAGGAAGGGAACTAATTGACAAGAATACATCAAGGACAAGTGGAGAACATCTAAACCCCGGTAAATAAAGTCAAAGGTTAGTGATCGAGAATAAATTGTGTGGTGACTCAGCAGCCTGGCCGGCGTAGGTACCCAAAACCTGAACTTAAACAGGCGGCCGCCATCGAACAGCTTACTTAGCAAGCAAAGGTGCTGGGCATGTAAAGATATACACTGGTGATATCGGTTAATATCTGATTGAACTGGCCAAAATGTGAATAAAAACGCAGTCGCAAAAGCTCTTGGATCCAACAAAAAATATAATGTTCTGGCGGTTGTGACCCGGTATTGATCACGCCAAGATGCTGAAGTCTAGTTTTGGCCATTAGTAGCTCAAACAAAGCCACCAAATCTTTTGAAAGTTACTCTTTTCTTACTTTCTGTCCTGCGTTTGATGTGAATGTATCAACAATGGATTGATACGCTCGAATCAGCAAGTACCAGACGACAGAGAGAATAGCAATAGAGAGCATTGGTTCATTCCAAATCAATTCGTTTACAGCTTTTTCTCTGCCATTGCTTAACTGAATATGGGGGATTATAACTCAACCTGCCCGATCTGTGTGGAAGCACCTTGGTTGAAACAATCGGCGAAGTTGGTGTACACTGAATCGTGATAGAGTGGAATGACACTGGCCTCCTAAGGAAGATGCGCTGCCAATGGGGTCATCACTTGGCCTGAGGTCCACCATGTCGCCTCTCACTAAAGACCCTCTCGATAATCACGAAATGATGACTCTCTGTGGAGCATTGCAAAACACCAGACAATATATGTTATAGCCAACTGAAATTGTTTTCAGCTTGTTGTCTCGGATGAGCCCATCATGTGTGTCTTTAGCTTTCTGTTTATCTCTTCGATGTAGTGAGCGCCCCTATCTCATCGCGATTCTCTCACTTCGCGATGAAACCAAAAATCTAAAGCCATGTAACGCAGGAAAGCGTTAAACAATGAAGAGAGGAGAACCAAAGACGGGCCAGAAGAACTCTAAGATGAGCCTAATGACTTTCGCTGGGAATTGCTGTTAACTATGACCAGTCAGAGCAATTCAAGGTGCCCAGATCGGTCATTTAGTGAAACGAATTGATAAATGTGATACTGGGAAGTGGCTGAGAGAGGTACGGAGATCATTGTGCCAGACAGGGGTCTAGTGAGCTTGTAGCATTTCTGTTAGCATATAAAGTGTCAATGATAAGTCGTATACACCACAAGAGGGGGGGGGAGTACAACTGCAAACTGCATTGATATTATCTTCTACTCAACATTGTCAGCAGAAAAACGCTAGCGTATGTGAGATGGCTTTTCGGGTGAGGGTTTTAATGTGAGGTTTATCATGTGTCGTGGTTTTAAGACTACTATCCTTGTATCTGTACATGTCAATGAGCTCAATGCGCGGAAACCGTCGAACATGGAAACTATTAACTGCATATAACTGCATACTTCGCAGATATCTCTGGTCAGCTTGGAGACTGAAAGACAATATTAATGTTATCTTTGAGTATGATGAGTTGCTTCATACTTCGATCAATTGGAAAGAGCAGATAGTGTTTGATGGGATAAAAATTCAATGCGGAATGAAACACAAAAAAAAAAAAGAGAGGAGCGACTGACTTTGGATTTTATGACATATTTTGAATAGGCCATCACAAGGGTTTGGGTGACAATCGTCTCTGTTACACGTAAAGTAGGAAGCACACGAATCGTGGTGGGATGAGAGTCTTATGACGCAAGAGTGCCCGTGAAGAACTGGAATTCCAAAGTGTACCACCAGACAAGCAGGACACCTTGTACTTCGATGAAAAAGGTGCTGTATCGGAAGGATCCGCTCAGCCTCATTAATTCAAGAAAGGTTGTCATGAAGTGGGAAAGTACGAAAGTTGCAAGGGAAATGGGTTGGTGCGTGGAAGCGTGAGGATTTTGGACAAGAAAGTTAAATACGCAGGTCTGAAAGATGAAACCTCGAGAGAGAACGACAGAAAGCTCTATGCGAGGGTTGCGTGCTGAGTGTGGTCAGGTGTCGTAGCAGGTGGAAGTGCGGGCAAAGATTATTACTATTCGATTGCTATTAAGATGTTATAAGGTCTAGCAAAATTGTTTTTCATCAAAGTTGACTTAATGGGTGCTCCGGCAATCAGTGCCCAGGGAAACTCGAATCGAAAGTTCAAGGATTTCTCGCCTCAAATAGCAGCCCATCGTACTGCATATGCTGGGTGCAGATGTGGTCGGTACAGAAATATCCTATGGTAGGCCCTCATGATACCTAAGCGTCTAGTTATCGATCTATCTAATATCTATTCTTTAACCCAATTTTTCTCAACGTACTAGAACGTGAAAGTCACGAGAAAAGGCTTATATCACGTGGACAGCCATACTGGCCAGCATTGACCAGATTTCTAGGTCCACGACACACGACTAAGAAGACCACAAGGAATAACCAGCATTCCTTTGTCCGATCTTAAAAATGAGGCAAATATTCAAAAGTTGTTCACACACCCCAAAGCGAAGAGCGTAACCAAATGGGAGCAGCGACCCGTCCAAGGGTTTTTGCCAGATACAAACACCTCTTATAACAGACTGTTTGGCATGGTGAATTGTCAATCGAGCAAAACAGATTTCGACAATTCAACCATAAAGTTTGTCTCTTTACTTACATTACAACACGTGCTACGTTGGTTGCAATTCCCTGCGGTCTTGTCCTGATCTGGTTTCTGCCGCTTGCCAAAACTTTCATGCATTCCATACTGCGTTTCTTGATCCCTGCACCACCGCGATTTCCCGATTAGACCACGCTAAACCGATTTAATTCTCTTCTTTTATCATGCGGAGATCACAAAGTACGTAAAAAGCCCATGTAACTAAAATCCGTCTAAAAAGCACCCCAAGCATATTGAGACCGAGTTGGACCCCCAGCACCAATATTGGGTCGAATATTATATCATATTAGCATCTATGGGGGCTCAAGAATGTGCACTTCTGCATATAGTCAGGTTTGCAAAGGACCGAGGGCAGAAGATGTTTAAAAGACCCAGTTCAAACGTCAAATACAAGCCGGTATACCATCTTTCCTATATAGTTATGTTACGCTCAGCAAGGAGAATAATATATATCCCTGCTGGTCTGTTCCATATACCCATTAAAAAAATGAGTACTTTAGCTCTTGAAAGTCACATTATACGTTAAGAATCATGCCTGTAGGGTCAATTGTAAAACGTCTTCCGAGCCTCTTGGCAAAGAGTTAGACCTCTGATACCATTTCTAACGCTCTCTTTTATTATATAAAGCTTCTTAGATCTCCAAAATCTCCCGATTTGATGAATATTTAGGTTTGCAAATTCACTTAGGTTTGCAAGTTTTGAGATTTTGGGTCAAAATGCCTAAAGTCAAAAAACACCCCAAATAACCAAATTTCGAGCTGAAACCAAGATGAATGACAATAAATGGCGTGGAGAATAGAATGCGACTAGTCTCAGGCTCTGAAGAGCTCAAAAATGATGAATTCCGTGGCGAATGATATTAGGTTTGCAAGCCTTAACTATGTAAAATTAGGTTTGCAAGAAGAGTCGTATATATATCCACCACAACTTCACTCTCTTCCCACCCATTTCCCTTTCCCTCTTTCCACTCTTTCCTCACCCTATCTCCACACCCCCTTCCACTCTCCTTCCATTTCCATCAATAAATCCTTTACAAATCTTTTTTATCTCCCCCCTCCATCTCTAACAAATCCACCCCATCCTCACCTCCCACATTCTCACCTCCTTTAACCATCATTCATTAATCCTCACTCCAATATTCTCCACCACATCCTCACCTCCTTTAACCATCATCTATTAATCCTCACTCCAATATTCTCCACCACATCCTCATCTCCTTTAACCATCATCTATTAAACACTCCACCACATCCTCACTTTCTTTCATCATTATCTATTAATCCTTACTCCAATACTCTCCTTTCTTCCACTCTCCACCACATCCTCACTTCCCCTTAATCATCTTCTATTAATCCTCAACCTCCACCACATCCTCACCTCCTCACCATCATCTATTAAACACTCCGCCACATCCTCACTTCCCCTTAACCATCATCTATTAATCCCACCTTCCCTCTACCTTCAATCCATCTTTTCAAATATCAATCCCCAAATCTCCTACTAATCTCTCTTATCTCTTCCTTTTCCTTCCCCCTCCATCTCTAACACTCCATCCTCACTTCCTTTTACCATTTTCTATTTATCCTCTACTTCCATATTCTATTTCCCTTCTACTTACCTTCTACCTTCAATACACCTTTTAAT
>PPHX03000037.1:0-10291 GCA_003705175.3 Torulaspora franciscae
TCACATTATGCTGGCTCCCATCTGTAAGGAAACGCGCTACCTTTCCCTGATTTCTGCCCGCGTAGTGTTTGATTATCTGCGCGACGTTTTTCTCGCTTTCTGGACCGGTTTGGCATAAACTCTAAAGTAACATCAGCGTCTCTTGAACTAATAACTTTAACCCCACGTTCTTGATTTTCTTCATCTGACACACTCAGCGTAACGTTGCTGTTGCCACGAATAAATTTCGAAGTACTGTTTATGCTATTGACATCATTTTCAGTAACTATGGCCTGATTTTTGTCACTTGGACTTGACATTCCTCTAGAAATTAGCAAAAGCGGTTCAAGAACCTCTACTAAGAACTGTCACAGGGTCTCCTGCCTGAACTGGTCAAAGTGCCAAGGACGAAGTCCCTCTTTTATATTAGTTTCATGTTTTCATTGATAAAGCAACCCTGAACCTATATCCACCATCGAGCCACATAAACAAGACACAGGGAGTCCACGAGCTCTACATTTAGACGAGTGTTATCCCTCGGTGCCACGTAATCTTGGATGATCGTAATGTGCCAAGCGAAAAATCCGGCGCGTGGAATGTCCGAGGGAACTGTGGCACCAAGTATTGTCTAAGAAACTGTACTAGAAAATCCTCGGCTTTACTCCATGTTACAGATAGCGAGCGCTTCTCCCCACCAAACAATGACACTAATTGAATGCAGGGGTCCCCACAAAGTGTCTATGACATTACTTCACTTCATGTTTAATCAACTAGCTCATGGGGAAGAAACTTGTTGATAAATAAAAACAAAGCAGTAGCATTTAGCATTGTTTGATGGTTAGTAACAACCGTCATTTCTAATACACATTCGTGCCTTTTCTCGGAGCAAATCTCCACAATGACCAAAAGAAAGATTGTTTCAATGTCTGTGAATCAATAATATTACGGAGGATCGGTTGACCCTTTATTCCACTGACTGTTTATTGGCGCTTCTAGCTTGTCGAAGAAATATGGCAGCAATCTTTATCAAGAGGATTTATTCTTCCTTAGTGGAGTATTGGTACGTTAATAAGAAAAGTATGAAAACTTTGCAAGATGTTTTGAATGAGTTTTACTATCGTTAATATTTTATTGATAGGCAGGAAAGAAGGAGCACCTCCTAGCCATCTGACTAGTGTGGTTCCGAACGGAACCACGACAATGATCACGGCAATAATTTTAATATCCTTGTCATCACCACTTGTGATACCATCCACTGAATCCTTGCTGTATAACCAAGATGTGAACTTGATTTGATAGCGAGAAGTATGCCATCAGAATCACGTTAGCTCTGTGCGTAGCGCGCGACAACTAAAGTGGTCACTTAAGTTTTGTTTCATAATCTATCAAATATTATAAAGTCTAGCTTTCTCTAATTAAATGTACTTGTATGGATTCAATATACCATTGGGGTCATAATGTTTCTTAACGTCTTTCATAAATCTGATCTCAATATCGCTTCTAGAGTAATGCAAATGACCTTTCTTATGGAACCCGACACCGTGCTCAGCACTAATAGAGCCTTTCTTTGAAGCAATATATTCGTAAACGAATGGTTCCAATAGGCCTTCAATTTCTTTCGTGAATTCTCTGACGGCAATATTCAAGTGAATGTTACCATCGCCGACATGACCGTAACCAACAGATTTGACGATTGGTTTTGGTGCATCACCAATAAGCCCTGCTTCGTTAAGTCTCTTTGTAACAGCTTCAGAAACAGAGTACAAGTCTTTCAATTGCAGTGACATGTCGTACTTGTACATACCGCCATAGGAGTTACAAGCTGGTGGAACTGATTTCCTCCAAGTCCAAATTCTTTCATAAACAGCTTTGTCTTTGGCCATCACACCTTCAGAGAGTAAATTAGAGGAGAGGGCACTTGAAAGAAAGGCATTCAATTTTTCATCATCATGTCTCTTGTTGGATCCTGAAGTCTCGATAAGGACGTAAAAGTTATGCTCATTCTGCAAAGGAAAAGGTAAGCCTTTCAAATATTCAATAGTACACTCGATCGAACCACGATCCATGAATTCGAATGCTGAAAGAATCTCGGATAGTTCACCCTTAGCCTTGACGAACAAGTCCTGCACAGTATCAAAGCTGTCAATGCCGCAAAAGATGGCATTTAAAGCTTTAGGCTTGGCAGCTGCAAGTATCGAAACACCAGTAATAACACCGATGGTACCTTCCGCACCGATGAACAACTGTTTCAGATCGTAACCTGTGTTGTCTTTTCTCAAAGCGTTGATACTGCTTATGATTTCACCGTTAGGTAGGACAACTTCTAAGCCCAAAACGTTTCCGTGGAGAGAACCATATCTCAGCAAATTCAATCCGCCTGCGTTCGTCGAAACAACACCGCCAACGTGGCAGTTATTTCTTGAAGGTAAATCTAACGGGAAAATATGGTCATGATCATGCAAAAACTGATGGGCATCACGCATAACAACACCTGCATCACACTTAAATGTACCACTGACGGGATCAAAACTTCTAACTTTATTCATATTCCTGAGGGAAAGGATGATCTCATCGAAAACAGGGACTGAAGCTCCCACCAAGTCAGTGTTACCACCTTGTGGAACAACAGCCAATTTATTTTCATTACAGTACTTCATGATTTTGGAAACCTTCTCAGTAGAATTAGGCAATAGAATAAGGTTTGATTGACCTCTATACTTTTTCATCCAGTCCTGATTAAACGAAGCGAGCTCTTCTGGAGATTGCGACTCGATAATTTCATCACCTGTCAAGAAAGAACGGAAGAACTCCAGATCTGCGGAATCAATGACCTTGAAACTTGCATTTCTTTTTACTTTCGGATAAGCCTCAGCAGTTAACTGGGCAATAGAGGATTGAGCAGTCATTATTCCGTTGCAATCAAGTTTTTGATTCGGCCATAATTCTATTGCTTGCCACCATACCTCCTATTATATACACAGAAGTATTAGGTATTTATCATACCTCGGTACAATCCTTTTAGTCTGCAAGAGCCACGCGTGATCCACTTAAACTTTTTGGAAAAGTGGTCAGGCGGCCCGAAAATTTTTCATGCTTAGATGACTACTCAACTATGAATGACTCCTCGTTTAGATAAAGATGCAGAGGTTTGATTCTCGTATGAATTAAATCATAGAGTCTGCTTGAACAGTCATATTTTGACTTCATGACCAGTGGCAATCCCAATTAAGACATCAAGCAGAATTCATGTGCAACTAAAATTAAAATACCCATCAGGGTTCCCGACAAATCGCCCAGCTACACCACAACCTTTCCGTTTAGTAGGGTATTGATGACCTTATATCATTGTTGACAATAAACTTGACGCACATTAATCCAGTCAACTACGTGGGTCGAGTTCTAATTGCACGTAAGAATTGTCGAAGATAAAGCTCTGTGCTCCCCAAGAAAAAAAGGTGTTTGAAGCGCAATACCTCCTAGTAGTGTGTCGGTAGTCGATGGAAATTACGCTCCTTGATATTATGTACAATATAGCCATAGAGTGTAAGGCGCAGATCAAGGTCTGTCATATGCAGAGCATTTGTTCGAAAATTCTAAATCGGTGTCATTATTATAGTTTTAGAAGGCAAGTCTGCTGCAGGAGAGAGTTCAATCGCTAAATTTTAGCAATTTGGTCGAGGATCATTCAAGTAGCTGCAAAAGGAAAAAGCGACCAATGCAACTATTGTCACTGAGAAGAACAGAGACGAATTCTGTACGCATATTTCTCAAATGGCTGTCAAGTGACAAAACAAAGATGCTTTGAAGGATTAGCTTTAAGCTACGCAAACAAGCTGCCAGCTGCTACTTGCTCCATTAGCCAATAGATAGCATAGAGATGCTCTTAAATGCCCCTCATTGCGCTGTTTATTTCTGTACCACTTCCTTGGTGAAAAGTTTCACTTTTCTTTAGGCGATGCTTCTTGCAGCACGGCATTGGAGGGTTCATCTCACCTCAGCAAGCTGGCTAGCACTTAGACTTTCTCAATTTTGGTAGTGCAGACGGCAGTGGACATCTTATAGTCGGCTTCCGTTTGTGCTTGTGGAGTATTCTCATTCAGTGTCGAAAGCACATGATATTCATTGTGGTGGAAACAATCAAAATAATAATCAAACAGAACAATTCACTTCTACTGCAGGTCAACTATTGGCGTGGTGGTTGAGCATATGTGACAACACTGACCATTTACTGACGGTTCCACAGCCGTAAAGAGATCGAGCTCATCCGTCGAAAGTTAACTCATTCATATCTTTTCGGTGCCTCTTCATTCAATTGATATCATAGCAAAACGCCAATGCACTTTGACTTGTTAAAATAGATGATCATAACCCGGCTGAGACACTTTCCGGTTGTTCGCTTCTGCAAGCCTGTGCTTCCTTGCTCTCATTCCACTATGACTTATCAGTGCACGATGCCATCCATCGGCCCTTTGTTGGTTTCTAACATTCCAGTTAGCCAGTTCCCCCAAAGCGCTACGGAACCACTCTTTTGCCTTTTCTCGCTGCTCGACCCCAAAGCAAAGTCATCCCAGCTCATAGTAGCTCCACGCCCGCACAAATTCCGCCTCAGTGGTCTCTTCAGTCGCTGGGTCCAGAGAATATAGCGGTAAAGAGCATCGACATTTACATGAATTTGGCATACTCGGGAAAATCCTTGTCGCTACAGTCCGAGAGCTGTAGAAATGTCGATGTTTGTTGCGCGACCAAGCACGTAGTCTAGCTTTTGGGCTGGAAAAAGGTTTCCGGTGCCAGCATCCGGATATGTCTTCTGTAGGTAAACTGCAAGATCGAAGGAGACGCCAACTAGCGAACCAGCAGCCGGACCTTCAATGATTGGCAGAGTATAGTAGTCGCTCTCGTCAGGAATTCGCGACAGGCTGGTACCTTGAGACTTTGGCGAGCCGTCCAGGGATCGAGTGACGGAACAGCTTTCCTCGACCGGCGGTTGCAGTGAAATGACAATGGGCTTCGATGCTGAAGCTGACGACATAACTAGTTGGATGGGTGTGATATCTTGTCTAGATAGGCCGAAAACTTGAAGCCTGTAAATGTCGAGCAGGATTCATGAGTAGTGACATTTACGCTTTAATTCAAGTCGATTTTCTTGTGGAGACGGCGCATTCTGGGTAAATATCAGATACAAGTAGCACCTGTAAACGATGCTAATAGAGTAGGTCCTACTAGAACCTGTATATGGAATCCTGTGTGGTAGAACGATCAGATGTTGTAAAACCCATGTCTGATTTATTAACCTGATCCTACTGATGAAAAATCGATCAACTAAATACTGCCATGGGTTTATGAGTCGTTGGCGACAGACAATGAAAAAGGATAATTTAATTCGTATGATCATATCCTGCCTATGATGAACTACGTATCAAAAGAAGCCGAAGACTGGACCGCACTTTTTTATGCGGTGACTACCCTGCGATCTTTCAAGCATAAGTTCTGGTAGGATATCAAGGGAAGGGCTGCGCAATCTATGTATGGCTGACACCACAATTACCTGACCAAAGACTATGGCAGTATTACAAACGCAAAGAGGGGGACTGGTTGCCAATCCTACAAATGGCCATATGGAGGTACGGCATTTTGCGCAACATTCATGTGTAGAGAGTGTTTTTGAACTATGCTGTGGTGGAACGTTACGCTAGGGAGAGGCACCTAACTAATAGCAGCGCGAAGCGCACATTGCTAAATCGTGTTCCCTCCGCCAATTAGGCAGAAAGCATCTGGTGGTAGCCTTCGTCCTCCCACACAGTGAAGCACAAGACACGTCTTTGGACTAAGGTGAGGACAAAACGGAACGAAAGAAATTTTGTTTCTCATCGTTGACTCTGCTTGTTAAATACGCTTACGCCAAGCTCAAGAAACAGAACTTCACATTGAGTAGTCAGAAAGCTTCCCGGGAGTTAACGACGCCTCTTGGATCTCTCACACGAGGAAGTTTTGGCTAGCCCTCTGGAAATCTTAGCAGAGAATTCTCTATCACCCTCTTATCAGTCAAAGATTAGCCTAACCTACTCTCTCAACATCCTTCGGGCCCTTCATCAAAGTGATGCTAAGTTTGTTAGTGAAAACATTTGGTGTTTTGACAGGACGACCGCACTGAAGGGCTAGAACTCTTGAGCTATCGATCATGCTCTTCTCATCAGCATTTTGGCTGCACCTGAGGGTGCGTGCTGGTGTGTCGAAGATTCTGAGATGCTAGACATATTTAGCTTATTCTGCTGGTATCCGGTTCATAATGGTTCCGTATACTTTACCTCAAACATCGTCAGCGCCCAGTCAGTACAGAAGTAGTGGCCGAAAATGCGAATGTGTCAAACGGCTAACTCACTTGCATAAGATGGAGGTATCTGCCGGCTTATATCTCGAGTGCGCAACGGATAGAGGCTCTGGTATTCGAGGGCAAAATATTATTAGTAGTCAACGAGGGTTTGTCTACCGTTCGCTCTAACTCTCGCAAACGTGCTCGTTACAGACAAGACGGAACACATTCTGAAAGCTTGTCTAGCTCTTTCATGGCCTATGCAATTTTAAGAAAGCAGGCTTTTTTGACTTTAGTTGAAATTCGAGGGCGATTCAAGTTGCATTACAGAGAAAGCATGTCAAAAGAATAGTGAACCGAAAAATCGAACGCGGGTTAGGGCTGGAACGGTAGCAATTTTCTTCTATCAAGGATAGAACCAAAAATGAAACCAACGACATGTTGATAAGGTTTATGTGCATTCACTAGATTTCTCATAAGAACTGTACTAGATGAATCTAGAATTCACATAAATAGGATGGGATGTTGGCCCAACGGTACGTTGCAGCAGGAATGAATGGTGTATCTACTCTTCACGATTTTAAAGAAAGTTGCAGGTGATTGCTTCTTTTACAAAGATCTTGCGCTTTAAAATATGAAGATAAGTTGCAGGAACTACTTCGACACTGGTTTCCGATTACTATACTGTTGAAAAGACCACTTCAGTTCACATTCTACAGCAATGGGGATTTTGATTTTCAGTTGAATCGTGGTGTGAGAAAGGGCATTTCAACTCAAAAGGTAATAATAGAAAGTATGTGTTTACCGATTTCTTAGAAGGAGGAAATTCCGTCAGTCAGCCCCCCTAAAACGAAAGTAGAACCTATTATAGCCGTTCCGCGGGCGAATAAGTCACTGGTATGTCTGCTATCATTAGGATCGCAGCCTCCATACTCACTACTTGTCTGATACACCATGCGATGAGAAAGAGGGTGCCGTGGTCCTTTGCCTCGCGATAAGCCGTTTGAACCTTTCGGAATTGTGGACATTTCTCAACTATTGGGGAGTATCTCAAGCCCGAGCTCCACTGATAATCTAGATTCTTTTTTCAATGATCGAGGTTTCTTCAATCAGTTAAGTCTCGATTGAGGAGCTACACGAAGTAATACTTGCCCACTCGAAAATTAGTTTTATTCTTCCAGCTTCCAAAGGTTGTAAGATATTGTCTACCTTTTCTACAAGCCTAATCTTTGACTGTTCCCACTGGACCTGCAAGGCAGCAGCTCACTAGAAGAAAGCCAGGCCGCACTGTCTAATTCTTACTACAGACCACTGTGTATGTTCTTTACCTCATGTACTAAACGCAGATTATGGCCCCGATTAGGATTCATTCGCGAAGCACTGTAGCCTTGAAAGAAGTCATCTGTACTTTCCTCGCTTATTTCTAGGAAACTGTCTCACTATCTCAGCCTAGACGTGTGACCAGTATCATGGTGACTTTTCCCAATCAGCACGCGTCGGCATAAAAGTGACTAGAAGGCTCGACAGCTGATAACAGGTAATCATAGATATAAAGGGGTCGAGAATGAGCAGCTCAATTGCTCAGTTGCAGGAGCCCACAAATTCAATTAATAGCCACCAGCAAATCCCGATTTAAGATTATTAAAAATGAGTGCCATCTCCTCTCAAAATCCTGAAAAGAAAACCTACGGATTGAAAAAACCCAAAGCTGCTTATTTCCCCCATCCTGGGTCGAAGGTCTATGCCGACAAAGAATTATATCAACAAATTGCAAATAGTAAGAGACGGTTAGTTAAGACTTATTTGATCCAACCAAGAAGTGCTCTGGCCGTCGAAATTCCCGCCAAAAGCATATTCCGACTAAGTACGCCTGAGGGTCCACAAGTCGGCGACCTTAACATTTGGAACCGCCACAACCCAAGAGAACGGTTTTGGGCTGCCCGCACCAGGCAGCTACATAGTGCCCATGTTTCGACCTACGACAGGTTGTGGTCGAATCTGCCATATTTAAGGCCTTTAGTCACAATAATTGGCGATACTTTAGGCGGGAGACACGATGAATGGGGAGGAAGGGTCCATGACACCTTGGGAACTAGGTGTGATCCCTATGTGGACAAACTGATCAGTGGCGAGGATAATGATTTTCACTGTCACTCCAACTTAACTCGAGCCGTCCTAGCCTATGGTCTCACGGAATTTGATGTTCACGATGTGCTCAATGTATTTCAAGTGACAGGACTCAATGAGTACGATCAATACTTTATGGAAGCCTGCCCCTCTGGAAAGACGGACTATTTTGAATGTTTTGCCGAACAGGATCTGCTGGTAGCTCTTTCTGCTTGCCCTGGAGGTGACCTTTCTAATTGGGACTGGGGTGAGGACAAAGACAAGGTTGATGACAAGGGAATGATCGACACTTGCAGACCGCTACAAATCGAGGTCTACGAACTAGAAGACCCTGAAAAGGCTTTGCAGGGCTGGGAAGAGCCGCAATTCCCAAATTATCGTGGAAACCATGGACTGGCTCTATCTTCGAAAATTTCTGAAAACTAGTGTAAGCAACCAAGCACACAGGCTACTACGCCTGGGAGAATCCACGAGGGACTTACAACGTGCTAACGCACGAAGGGGCCAGGACCCATCGTGGCGAGTCGACCATTTCCTCCACTTGGAGCACAGGAAATGGAAGACCCACCACTTGCCATCAAATGCTCACAGATATACTTGAGCATGATGTTCTTTGCCGCGTTGAAGTCCCTCTCGACAACCGAGGAGCACTTTATACAGCTATATACTTTGGCGGAGCCCAGGTCGTCCTACAAATTTCCACAACTAGAACAGGTCTTTGACGTGAAATCCTCCTCAACCTCATAAACACTTGCACCATCGAACTGATCTGCCTTCATCGTCAAGCGATCGTGGAAGGAGCAGAGAGCGAGAGTCGCCATGCTGGACCTTGATTTTCGGGCCAGCCTGGTGCAGTGGTGATAGTTTAATTTAGGAAGGAAAATGCAGTCATAAGACTTGCACAGGAAGAGGGCCGATTTCTTGTGCATATCCTGAACGACATGCGAAATCTTTTCGTCCAGCCTATATAAGGCCTTTCAAAGATTCTGCCTCTTCTTGTGGTTCCTGAGCTTCGCCAATTTCGATTGCGACTGCCGTCGTCGCACCTCACCAGCCATAGGAACAACCAGGTAATATTTGTTGTTCCTAGTCCTTTGAAGTCTCGAATCTCCTGCCAGCTGCTCTGAAAGCGGCTCTGCAAATAGCCCTCCTTTTATATCTTTCAAGATGCCAAATCCAACCTCCACAGCCACTAGATCTGGAACATACTCAATAGCTAACACTGAGTGCGGAGTATTACGTACCCTCCATAATAAGTGTTCCATGTTGTTTCAAGACCCAAAGAAGTTGTGTAAAAGAGCAAGTTCAAAACTGTGTTTCATCTCAAACTCTCTCCGTTACTAGTCATCTCGAGGATGCTCCTCGATGTCTTTTTAGTATCCCACCTCATTTATGAATGTGTTTCAGCTTGATACAAGTAGGTTAAAATAGGCCCTCAATTTTAATGCTATTAACGCGTAAAATGCCTCGGACATACTTTGTGAGAAGGAAACGATGGACTTCTTTTCTTCGTTAAAAAGGAAGACGGTTCTTTCCACGGCATCTAGTCGTATAATCGTCTTTTATTAACAACCATCACTATGTTAACAATTACGTTGCCACGATAACAGTGCTTAAAGCGGTGCATTTTTTTCGAATACCTTTTTTTTTTTGCCGATACAACATCTCATTCACGCTGTTGTAATGATTCTGGCTTCCATTTTAGTGTTTCTGCTGATTCCACACAAAGCTTTTTGTGATGACACTGGCGAGGAACGGGACGCATATCAACAAATTAATGAGGGGATTGGAAACGTTGCAGCTTGTGGACCCAGTCTATTCAAATCTTCCTTCTGGGGAGCCTTTGCATATGGTGCTAGCAGAGTTGCTTCTGAA
>PPHX03000038.1:0-10278 GCA_003705175.3 Torulaspora franciscae
AAGCAGAATTCTACTTCAATTTATACCTGTCGAATGTTTTTGTGTTCCAAATGCATCGGCCAGTCCGGTGGGTCCAGACCAGCTATAATATTTCTTCCCCAGCATCAGACTTTGATTTTGTGACACCATAGGTAATATAATCTCTACCGCTTTGGTACGTTTTAAACTATCTTGCAGTTCTTCTAAGCGTACTAAAAAAATGTTCTTGCTTTTACTGAGCTTGCTTGTCATCTGGAGACGGTGTCAAGGTAGCTTATGAGACTAGCAAGACACATTGATCGTTTATGTAAAAATTACAAGAGTATAAGGCGATCTAGGAGCTCTGACGCATCCTCATAGATTTTTGTGCCTCGTTGATCCTACTAGCTATAATATAAAATTAAGTTATTTTATTAACGCGCGCGCCAGATCTTGATTTTGTGACGCAACAGGAGAGTAATGAAAAGCACATGAAGAGTTCCAATGAATGGTACGTGATGATGTCCAGAATCCATATCTAGTTTCGACTCCGGATACAGAATTTTTTGCCTAACAGCTTGGAATCTCCGTAACTGTTGATTTTTCATCAAAAACTGTTACGATAGAATTCTCGAAATTTCTTTCTATTAAATAAGAAGCTATTTCAGGACATGAGATGGCCTGTCGACGGTTACAAAAGGCCCATTATAAGGCATACTTTGAAGTAAACGGTTTGTATATAAATTCTCGAAACACCGTAAAGTATGATTATAATAGGGGCCGTTCCTTGAGAGGTTGAGCAGGCTTTGAACATTTCATTATAATCACTAATTGTATCACTAATTGTATATCAAGCAGATCAGTCACTAGCGTAGGATTCAATCAGCTAAATTTGTCGTAATGTACAACCCATATGGCGTGCCGGGGACTCAGAAGCCCCAGGCCACGGGTTATTACCAGCAAATGCAGCAGACGCAGCAACCTCAGCAGCCTCAGCAACCGCAGCAACCGCAGCAACCATCCTACAATCAAGCCGGAAGTCAACATGCAGGATTTGGTAATTTGCAACCCAATGCAAACTCCTTCCCAATTTCTCAAATGTCTGTTCCTCAATTCTCTGGGTACAATAACAATAACTCTCAATTCAATCAAGTGAATCCAAAACAGACAACAGGAAACTACTATGGACAGCAAAATACTGGAATGATAAACATGACAGGTGTGGATGCCAACGGGAAGCAAGTTTCTGGTCAAGCTTCTTACGGGAGTTCGGGTACTTTCCAGGCACCCGTGCAGTCCATGCAAACTCAGGGAACTGGCTTCTACAACGTTCCTTTTCAACAGCCTCAGATTCAGCAGCCGCCGCACCAACAGTCTCAACAGCAACCTCAGCAGAGTGGTATGCAATCGCAGCCTTTGGCCCAGCAGCGCACAGGTCCTCAGTTACTGGCCCAACAGTCTACTGGCCCTCAACTACTGGCTCAACAGCGTATAGGTCCGCAGCCTCAACTTTTGCAGCAGCAGAAAACTGGATTTGGTCAACCTCAGCAACTGCTGCCTCAACAGACGGGGTTTTATGTTCAATCTTCGCAGCAGCAAGTCCCCTTAGAGCCATTAAAACCAACAGCGACTGGTTTCGTGAATTCCTTTGCGAATAATGGGATAAATAACGACGTCAAGATCCCTGCCAGAAGACTTTCATTTATTACTGCAAATGATCAGGCCAAATTTGAAAGGCTCTTTCGCTCTAGAGTCCCAAAAGGATCTAACACAATCTCGGGAAATGACTGCAGGGCCATATTCATGAAATCGGGATTACAGCCTTCAAAATTGGCCAAGATTTGGGCTTTATGTGACACGAGCAAAGCTGGTGAACTGCTCTTTCCAGAATTTGCTTTAGCGATGCACTTAGTGAATGATGTTTTGCAGGGCGATTCAATCCCATTTGAGCTAGACACGAAGACTAAAAATGAAGTTTCTAGCTTCATTGATGCAATTAATTTGAGCATCGCCTCTGATAGCTACACGGATTTGTCTCAGTCTCGCACTCCTTTTGATCAATTGATAAACTCTGGTACATCAGGAGGTCTTCAGGCACAAAATACAGGGTTCATGCCTCAAACCAGTTTTGGTGCCCCTCTGCAAGCTCAAATTACGGGAGTTAATGTAAATAACTCTTCCAACAATTTTGGTGCTCCTCTACAATCGCAGATTACTGGTGGTGCAAATCCTTCACAAGCAAATTTTGGCGCGCCTTTAAACCCTCAAATCACCGGCAGCGGTGCTGGTACACTAAACAACTTTGGAGTGCCTTTACAATCCCAGGTCACTGGTGGTGGCATAAGACCACAAATTACTGGCCACATGCCTCAGACAAGTTTTGGCGTGCCAGGTCAACTTACTGGAGGTCAGTTGAGCCAGCAGCTCACGGGTAGCAGACTGCAGCCGTCTAACACTGGATTCATGCCCCAGACTTCATTCATTCAAACTCACGCGACAGGAAATGGTATGATTCAACCACAAAATACAGGTGGATTCTCATCAGCCATTTTAACCCAGAACACCGGCAACTTCGGATCGTTTGCTTCACAGCTTGGGGGTGAAGGGAGCGCGGGCTTGAACTCTCAAATTTTACCAACAGCGGGCGGACAGCAACCTCAGTTGACCGGCGGTTTGATTGGTGGTCAAGCTTCCGGCAACGTGCTACAGCAACAACTAACTGGCGGGGTCCCCGGAGCTATGTCATCTTCTCAGCGACAAGGCAGCGTTCCTGATCTGGTGACACAATCTACAGGCAGCTTAATACCTCAACAGGCAACAGCACCTCTAACAAGCACACCCCAGCAATTCGGTGGTCCACAACCACCATATGGAAATTTTTCAGCAGCCTTGCCTTCGATGTCGACTGGTAATCTTCCTGCTTTACAAAGCCAACAAACAGGTTACCTGCCACCTTCAGGCTTCAATCCTACAATGCCTCTCACAGCGCAGAAGACAGGTTTCGGTAATAATGAAATTTATTCACAATCGAACTTTGGCTCTAATTTCACTGCCCAGAATGAGGACTCTATTACTCCCGAAGAGAAGTCATTATTTTACAAGATATTTGAAACCTATGACACTCAGAGCAAGGGTTTGCTAGATTCGGCATCAGCGGTTGAAATTTTCAGGAAATCGGGCCTCAATAGAAGTGATCTAGAACATATTTGGAATTTGTGTGATGTGAATAACAGTGGAAGTTTGAACAAGCAAGAGTTTGCACTTGGTATGCATCTGGTTTACCGGAAACTGAATGGGTTTCAATTACCCAATAGGCTACCAATAAGCTTGATTCCTTCTAGCACAAAGATAATTGATAATGTCAAGAACCAACTGAAGAATACCCGGTCAGACGATAGCAAACAAAAGAGTGCCAAAATCGACGCTTTAAGTTACAAGAACAACGATGATGAGGCAGCCCTGCCCAGCTTCAGAAATCGCAGAAAAGTTTTCAGTACCGCTAATGACAAGCCCGTCAACAGTAGCGGTTCAAATAGCTCATCTTCGAATGCTGCTAAGAAAAGGGAAAAACTGGCATCTTTAAGGAAAGCGATAAAGGAAAAGAGAGATCGCTTAAATGCCGAAAGAAACCGGGAACAATCCACTTCAGAGCAGGACGAACTAAGACGTATTGAAACTCTTAAGGCGGAAATAAAGGATCTGCCACAATTCTCTAATGTGGAGAATGATACCGTTCCGGCTGAACTGCGCGAAAGGTTTGATCGTATCATTTCGAAGTTACCGCACTTATTTTCGCAAATTACAGAAGCAGATGACGATATTACTAAGGCAAGAATCCAGCTTTTCAAGCTGAAGACTCCATCTTCAATGATAGGTACGGGGCCCAATGGAGAAATTACTGAAGATGATAGAAAGAAGGCTAAGAGCAAAGCTCTTCTCAAAGCCAGAATGGATGCCCTCACAGGAAAACAGACAGAAACAGTGGATTCTCTTGATCAAGAGGAAATTAGGTACAATGCGGAAATCAGCAAGATCAGAGATGAGAGTTGTAAAAATCAACACATAATAGATGATATTAGACGTTCCATCTCTGAAATATCTGCTTCTCTGAAATCTAATTTGAACGGTGGGGCCATTAGTGGTAGCCCATCTGATTTCGGCAAGTGGGAGTTTGGAATCGGTTTGGAACCTGACGTTCGTAGATTTATCAATGCCTTGAGCTCTGCCAAGCCAACAAAGTCGGGAATAACTAGCTCTTCGTCTGCCACCAAATTCTCAGGCAGCCCAGGGAGCTTGTCGCAACCTGACCGGGGTTCTGACTTTTACAACCAAAACGACTCGCGCTACGCCACAAATAATGCATCTACAAGTTACAGCAGTCAAGCAGCGCCATCTCAATCGCAAGAAAAAGACTTTACCGAAGATGAAGAGGATGAAGAAGAAAGAAAGCTAAGAGAACAACTGCAAAAATTGAAGTTAAAGAAGAAAGCCGATAAAGAAAAAAGATTGGCTGAGTTGCGCAGGCAAATCGAGGAAGCGGAAAATGATTCAGAGGAGGATCAGGACGATAACACGAATTCAGGCATAAGAAACGCAACTTCAAGCGCGGCTCAAAAGGTCGCCGGCCCTTCAGGTTCAACCATTCAGCCAGCCACTCAAATTCCATCTACGTCTGCTCCTGCTCCTACTTCTGTTCCTGCGCCAAATTCTGTACCTCCCGTCTCTTCGACGGCCACTGGTGGCAGAAACCCATTCTTCCAACAGGAAGGTTCATCAGCCTCTTCTTTTGACGCCAAGGCCGCGGAAACGCAAAGGAGATTGCAAAGAGGCCTCGGCGATGATGACGATGATGACGGCTGGTCTGATGATGAGCCAGAGGAAAGACCTGCGGCTCAAACTGCTGGTGAGCCTGGTGCCAATAAAGTTGAGAACCACCCTGATCCGGTCGAGGTAAATCAACCTCAAAAATCGCCAACCGCCACGTCACAGAATTCGGTCGTTCCCGTGGCTCCTCCACTACCGGCAATTTGTGGTGCCATTGAATCTGCGTCTCCTTCGACTGCTGCAAACTCCGTACCCGTACCAGTCGCTCCCCCTTTGCCACAAATTACCGGATCCAGCGGATCCGCTCCAATCCCAACGGCACCACCTTTGCCACAGGTCAATACTGGTAGTACCTTTACCATGCCGCCCCCTCCCTCCTTGCCGAGCGCTACACTTCCAGCCATGACACCGGCTCAGACTCCTCAGCTGGCGGAGACTCATGAAGATTCTGACGATGATCTATCCATTCCCGAATCAGTGGCCTCTGAAGAGGACGAAGATCGATCTGCGCCACCTGCAGGAATACCACCTCCTCCCCCATTACCTTGAGGACAGTGAATTATTAGAGTACGCTTTGTTCGTGTGGCGCTCGAATATTGTCGTAAATAGACACGCTACATGATGTATAGTACCTTTACAAATATATTAAAGTAAATTCAATTGGTATTAGCTCTGTCCACTTGCTCCGTGGTTTGCCATTGGATCTTCTAGCTCCACCTTTTGTCTCTCTTGTCCTCTGTCCGTTATCCGCAGTTCGTTAGATACATCAACCTTGTCCTTATTCAGCTCTTCTTGGACAGCTTCTCTGTATTCTTTCATATCTTCTCTGGGGATATACCATGCGTGATCTACCTTTAGTTCTTTCCCTGCCACTTTTGAGCCATTCAGGTTATCAATGGCTAAGATAGTCGATCGTTGATCTTCAAACTTCAAGTACCCAAAACCTCTTGAATCACCAGTTTCTCGATCTCTAACGAGAAAGATGTCCACAGGAACTCCATACTGTGAGAATATTGTCAATACGTCAACTTCTGTAAGTTCGGTATTGAGACCTCCGATGTATATATAGGCTCGATCTTGGAACTCATGATGCCAAGATTTACTGGGTGAAAGAATTCCACTTTTCAATTCGGTGTCATTGATTCGTTGTATGGACCTTATTTGATTCATGCTGATTGGATTAAGGATAGTGCTCAGACACCCACTTTCGGAGCTTACAAGGCTTTTCTATATAAGAGCAGATCTTCCGGGTCGGTCGCTCTCAAGAAACTACATGAAATGAGTCTGACAATTTTACTTGTCAATGAGCTCTTACATCGATTGTCTGAAGGATTTCACTACCTGTGATGTGGCTGATGGTTTACTGAACTTTTGCAAGCTCAAAGATGGAGGATTCTTCGCCAACTTAACTCAATGGTCTGGTCATTCGGAGAAGTCTGTGGTTGGTAGGGCTTATACAGTTTTGTTCGCGCCAGCTGATGACCCTAGACCGGCAGTCAACTATATTGATGAGTTACCAAAGGGCAGCTTCCTAGTTATTGCGTTGACGAAGTCTTTACAATGCCCATTTGCCCCATATGTGAAGGTCACGCAGGCATGTTATGGTGGACTAATGTCCACAAGAGCTCAGTACCAGGGTGCAGCAGGTTCAGTCATCTTTGGTCGAATCAGAGACGTTGATGAGCATAAGAGTCTTGATCACCCTGTTTTCAGTTACGGCTTGGGTGCATGTGCACCTAAGGAAGCTGTGAAAGCGGTTGCTGTGGGGGTGCCTTTAGAAATCTTGTCCATCGATGGAAGCTTCAGTACCATCAGACCCAATGAATACATTATAGGTGACAAACATGGTATAGTCAGAATCCCAGGGTCGGAAGACTCGAAAGATCGACTTCAATTCTTAATTGACTACATTAGACTCTCAATTGATGCTGACGAGCTAGTATCCAAGGACATAAAGTCGGGAATCCCTGCGAAACAAGCTCAAAATGAGAGGAGAAAGGTTCTGAAAGACATGCTAGGCGGTTCCTAGGATTTTGCATGGACTTAGGACCATGATCTATTTTTCGTAGCCGTAGGTGTTATGATGAGTAGTCACATTTCAGGTAAGATTCTGAAGGTTTGACATGCTTATATGCAGGGTGAAAACGACTATTAGTAGATTCGAACTTGTCTTTGCTTTAAACGTCTCAATTTACTACAAGAATAGGATTGAGAAGAACGGATTTGCCGTTTTATTTACTCTCAATGACCCGTATGCATTATTAGAGGAACTGCCGGAGTTCCTTGATCTGATAAGTGATGCATGCGACTGCGCTGCATAGAGGATATAGAAGCCTCGATGAAGAGTTCGCCCGAATAGGGTGTCTCGATCATTTCGAATTCTTGACATGGTGCAGACGTCGACAGTTGGCCCCGGGGAGCGATTTCCTTCAAAATCTTTGTCACTGGTTCCAAGCTGACACAACAAAGTCTACCCTCATCTTAGTTGATTGATCCAAGACGGATAGTTGACCTCTTTCGGATTCTGTACTAGTCTGCGTCTCTTCTTTGTAAGCGGCACAGTACATGAAATTGCGACATTCGAGTATCTGAATCCAAGGATTCTCTTCGACCTTTGGAATTATCAGGCCCTCTATATTTAAAGGTGAGTCATAAATGCTTCCCAGAGTTTCTAATGAGTGATATCTACCTCCGAAATAATCGGGATGATCCTTGAAATCAGTTTCGGCTCCACCCTCAAACTTGCAAGTTTTCAATCCACCATTGATCCAAAGCAATTCACGAGACTCATCAATATGCGCTATTTGTGTCGCGCAGATCTGATAAAGAGAGAAGGTCTCATGCTTTGATTTCGTCAAAGGGCCAGCAATTCCTCCATCCGTGGGATAAATAGCATAATTCTGTCCTGCGTACAACTGTCCTAGCCAAAAGATTTCTTTATCTCCGTAGACACACTTCTTCATTTTAGCATCTAAATTCATAAGAAACGAAAGAAGCAGGCCGCTTAATTTCTGAGATTTATTAATCACAACCAGACCACTTTCAACGTGGTGCAGCTTTAACTGATGAAAAAACCCTTGGTAAGCTGCAGCCTCTTCAGATTTGTCGAAGGATTTTGTACGTGACTGATAGTTAATTTTACTCCCAATTAACTTCTTCTCCTGTAGGGAAGGCTCTACCTCTTCCAGCATCTCAACACAATATTGTAATGTGTGTTCTTCGGGCATGTTCCTATCCTTATACATGAGCATTCCACTTCCTTTATACCTTTTCTCTGCCAAAAATCTTTCCATTGGTACGAAAGGGACAGCATCGACATCTAAAAGGATCGGTTCTTTAAAGGTGTTGAATATTACTGCTACCCATTTGTTAATGACGTTGCGTATATGCTCTTTCGCAAATCGCGAGTTCAGCAGCGAAGAGCAATTGACTAAGAAGACATTCTGTTCAGAGTTCGCGACCCTTTCGATAAGTTCCTCTTTGAACTCGTCAGAAAAATCATTCCCGGTTGTGACAATCTGGATCGGAAGAGTATTACCATTATGGTCGAAAACTTTAAGTTGTTTGTACAGGAGGGATTTACTTCCTTCGCCGAGAGTAATAACGATTCCACTACCACTAGCCATTCTTTTCCAGTTAAGAAAGAAATTCTGGTTGAATTTGTCTGGCAATCTGGGTACGGGTTCTATATGCCCAGTTCTTAAATTGGTGATTTGAGGCCAGAATAACGGGTCATCATGATCAGTTAACTCATTCATAAATGGGAAAAGCCTCATAATAAAATCGTTCTGGGAAACCATGTTATCATACTTTTCATCAATGAGACTTTTGAGTTCAAATACCTCGCTCGACTCAAGTTCACCCGCGATGAAGCAATAGTCAAACATTCTTAACCTCTCGGCCATCAGAGATATAAGCACATTATCAACCTGGTCGTTACCATAAAATTTAACGATGTGTTCATTCGACCAATCCTCATTAAGTGCGTAGGTGACATCTATCATGTATCGGCATTTTTCAGCAAGCGGAGCATGATCCCAATTGATTAGAAGATCGCTCTCCGAATCTCTTGATCTACCCAAAAATTGCCAATTACTGGACATCCTTTTTTGCCGATTTATAGCTTTCTTCTGACGCTTTTCAATCCAGTGGAAAGTCGAATCCCTCCCAGCACTTCTAGCGTCTATATCCGACGAGCTCTCATTGGAATTGGAGACTTCAGCAAATGTATTTTTAAAGAATATTAGGTACAAGACCGCTATAAAGCTCCCCAATACTAAAAATTTCCTGAATCCGGCCCCATTCTTTCTTTTCATGCCGAGAAAGGCCTGGTGAAACGGTACCATTGCGAGTGGTCTCATGTCCAAGTCACTACGCAGGGTGGTAGTAGGATCTTAAGTTACCCCCTCGATGCTTAAATCTAGCCTCCTATGTGGAATGATATATTAGGAAAGTTGACC
This sequence comes from Torulaspora franciscae, assembly GCA_003705175.3. NCBI lineage: Eukaryota > Fungi > Ascomycota > Saccharomycetes > Saccharomycetales > Saccharomycetaceae > Torulaspora > Torulaspora franciscae. The sequence goes on from PPHX03000038.1 coordinate 9,243, forward strand.
TGATCTCAATAGAACTGATCTTACCTGATGATGGATGGTGGATGTCAGAACTACCACTTCATTGAACATAGGAGGATGCAAAAATAAATGCTTCCAACCAGATTCGAACTGATGATCTCCACATTACTAGTGTGGCGCCTTACCAACTTGGCCATAGAAGCTCCTATTTTTCGAAAAAAGTCGTAAAATATGCCAATCTTGTATTGCTCAGCTAAGTAAGAACTCGAGGCGCTCGAGATGCAGCCAGACAGACAGATTTCAAGCGTATTTTTCCAGTTGAAAAGAGTGAAGTTTAAAGCAGATTAAGCATGTTTGTTCCTTGTGTATGGTCATTTATCAACTTACTGCAGGCGTGAAAGAGCCCCGTAAGCCTTTGAGGCTTCTTTGTCAAATCAGGCTAGCAATGCCGGCTCTTGGTTTATGCTTAATTTTCAGCTAAGTGACATGCTTCTTGTCTGTTCTCTCACGAAAGCCCCAATAACTTTCTATAGTAACGCAGGACATAACAAACACACCATAATGGCCGCTTGTGGTAACTTTGTTCCCTTTTAAATTCAACTTGACTGCTGGCAGATCATGCATTTACTGTAGCTATTTTTCATAGCCGCTATATTTGCTTAATTTCCCGAAGCTCTGTCTTAGTTTTATTCATCTTTATCCTTTGCGTGCCGCTCTTGAGACTTGGAAATATTATGAAAATATATTAAAAGAGCTTTCGAAGCTTACACACCGAGTGCACCTTTATTGCTTTACCAGAGCAGTATGTTTATCTCAAGATGATCTGAAAATGTCCGACAAAGAGCTGTGGAAGTCCCACAAGCAGGGCCGGAACTGACTCTCTGGCTGGCACCGAATTTTACTTAACAATTCGATTGAACTTATCATCATCAAAGGAATAAGGTATATATACGTAGATTTTTGTAGCTGTCATCCTATAGTCTCTGCCTTGCGCCAGTAGTTTTCATACTAATCAACCTGGCAAATGAAAGGATTATCGCACCCAGAGGGCAGCTTCTTTCATAGCGAATCCAGCGAA